>CM057825.1:118205821-118553321 GCA_030068075.1 Paguma larvata
AGGAAGAAATTTCTTGGAGGAAGTAGTTAATAACTGCGGTTGCCTGCCCATCATCTCCTCCATCTCTCCCTCTTCAATGAGGGGACTCTGGTGCGGCTGTCAGTCAGTCACAGACCTTGTCCCCCTTGCCACAGAGGCTGGTCAGGTGACCTAAGCCCGGCCAATCACAGGAAGCCATTTGCCTGCTGACAGGGATTGGTGGTGGTGACCGTGTCTTCAATTCTGGCCTAAGGACGGTTCCCTGGGACGTTCCGATGTGGAGCTGGAGAAGGGGTCTGCCTCTGGGGTCCTGGGCCTGAACCGATGAAACGATGGGGCGTTGCGCCTGCGGCCTGTGTCTTACCGCGGAGGAGAAGCCGGTCTGTAGGAGAAGAGCACGAAGCCCACACACAAACAGGTACAGGAAAGGGGACAGAGAAGCGAGTGGTGGAGGTTATGACCTTGCTTCCTCTCTGGACCCAGTCACACCCGCGGTCCCCTCCCCCTCTGTGCTTACTGATACGTAAGTCAGTAACGTCCATGTGTTAGGTTGGTTTGAGTTCTGTCACTTTCCACCCAAAGAATGCCGCGAATGCAGGAGGATCCCAGGAAATCTCTCTTTCCTCACGCAGCAAGGCTTCTGGAGGGTCTGGAAGTAGGAATGGAAGGCTCAAGGACCCAGCAGGACTCTCTTCCTGGTCGTGTCCCGCTTCTTCCTAAGTATTGGTCTCTTTCCTCTCTCAGCAGCCGGCTTTAAGAAGAACTCATGCTCACGGCTGGGAGAAGGTGACCACTCCCTCAGCCTCTGCCATGTGGCCCTCTCCTAGTCCAGGTTCTGTGCTCCTGGGGGAGAGACTCCACTTGGCCCAGCTAGAGCCTGATGTCCAGCCCTGGTGTGACAGTTTCAGGCACCGGGTCAGGGCCATGTCCCTCCAGCAGCCCTAGCTTAGAGCGCTGTTGGGGGTCAGTATAAATTTGCCTTATCGGGATGCCTGCCCTCAGGGTGCAGACTGCTCTGTGTTGGCCACACGCATCAACATCCCATGGGAATCTGAAACTGCTTATTTTGAATGCCATCCCCGAGATGCTAATTTGATTGATCTGGCGTCGGGTCCAGGAATTGGTGTTTTAAAAATAATTTGCAAGGCGATGCCAACAGAAGGCCAGGGTAGGGAGGCTCAGGGGCAGTAGACTGGGTTTAAAGTGGACCCGACACTAAATCCGGCGCTCACCTGGACCACCTGGTAAAGCAGCTAGGAGCCAGAACGCGCTCTCCAGGGTCACTTCTTCGTTCCTCGGTTCACAGGAGGAACGCAGACAACCGCGAATAAAGATGGCCGCCTGGTACGCCCGCATCTTAGGAAACTCCTTCCCCACAGCCTGTTCTCGCTGACTTGTGGGATGTATGTAATTGTGGTGTTTCACGGATTACTGATGCCGGTGTCATCTGTGTCCCCCAGAATCTTTCCGGGGCTCGTGGGGTGCCTGCAGGGACACACACCCCTGTAGTGAAAACAAAGGTTGTATTTTCAGGGTTGAGTCTCTCTTGTTGGTTCTGATAATGCCCCTGCTTATTGTCATGGGATGTTGGTTGTTATGGTGATGGAGCACGGACTGAACCAGGAAGGGACTGTGGCGAGAGACTTTCAGAAACTGACATGTGCCTTGTCCGAATTCAGCTCCCTGGGTTGGGCATGACCCGTCCGTAGTGTGGGTCTATGGTGTTTGCTTATTTGATGTTTTCTCTGACAGAGGAAGGACTGCGATGATCTTGCTTTTGTATTCCGCTCACTTATTGCTGCATAATAAACTGCCCCAAACGTTGTGGTGTCACAGAACTACCATGTCATTGTGCTCACATAGTGGGGATGGCTCATCTCTGCACCATGATGTCTGGGGCCCTCAGCTGGGTGACCCACATGGCTGGAATGGCTCGTTTGAGGCTTGTCTGGAGTGACATATGTCTGAGGCTGCATAGGATAGATAGGCTGCAGGTGGGGCCAGAATGTCCACCGGTGTCTTCACACATGCCCCCGGAGCTGCGGCTGGGCTGGTGGAACAGCTGGGGCCTGGCCACCACCGCCCTCTCTCCACAGCCTCACCACATGCTAGCTTGAGCTTCATCACAACATGGTTGGCTTAATACACTTGGACTTGTTACGTGACGGCTCCCTCCAGATCAGTCATTCTGAAAAACAGGAAGTAGAAGCTGCCATTCTCTTAAGGCTGAGGGCTAGAAACTGGGGCAGTATTGCTTCCATAATCTGTTGGTCAAGCAGGCGCAGAGCCCGCCCAAAGGCTGGGGCAGAGCCCCGCCCCCACTCTGGAAGAGAAAAATGTGAACAATTTTATAACCCTGTTTCACCTACCGTTAGCACTTAGGAAAGGACTCTTTTTTTTTTTTAATTTTATAATAGTTTATTTTCAAATTGGTTTACATATAACACCCAGTGTTCATCCCAACATGTGCCCTTTTTAATGCCCATCACCCCCTCTCCCCCCTCCCTCATCCCCCTTACCCTCAGTTTTTTTCTTAGTCTTTGAGAGTCTCTTATGTTTTCTCTCCCTCCCTCTCTGTGTCTTTTTTTCCTTTCCCCTCTTCCCCTCCCCCTGGTTTTTGCTTAGTCTCACAAAGTCCACCTATTCGTGGAAACATATGGTATCTGTCTTTTTCTGACTGACTTATTTCACTTAACATAATACCCTCCAGTTCCATCCATCTGGCTACACATGGCCAGATTTCATTTTTTCTCATTGCCACGTAGTAGTCCATTGTATATAAGTACCATAACTTCTTTATCCATTCGTCAGTTGATGGGCACTTGGTCTCTTTCCATGATTTGGCTGTTGTCGAAAGTGCTGCTATGAACATTGGGGTACACGTGCTCCTATGCATCAGCATTCCTGTGTCTCTTGGGTAGATTCCTAGCAGGGCTATTGCTGGATCATAGGGTAGCTCTATTTTCATTTTTTTGAGGAACCTCCACACCGTTTTCCAGAGTGGCTGCACCAGTTTGCATTCCCACCAACAGTGTAGGAGGGTGCCTACTTCTCCACATCCTCACCAGCATCTATAGTTTCCTGATTTGTTCATTTTAGCCACTCTGACTGGTGTGAGGTGGTATCGCAGTGTGGTTTTGATTTGTATTTCCCTGATGATGAGTGACATTGAGCATCGTTTCATGTGTCTGTTGGCCATCTGAATGTCCTCTTCGGAGAAGTGTCTATTCATATCTTCTGCCCATTTCTTCACTGGGTTGTTTGTTTTTCGGGTGTGGAGTTTGGTAAGTTCTTTATAAATTTTAGATATTAGTCCTTTATCCGATATGTCATTTGCGATGATCTTTTCCCATTCCGTTAGTTGCCTATTCGTTTTGTTGGTTGTTTCTTTTGCTGTGCAGAAGCTTTTTATCTTGATGAGGTCCCAATAGTTCATCTTTGCTTTTAATTCCCTTGCCTTTGGAGACGTGTCGAGTAAGAAATTGGTGCGTCTTAGGTCAAAGAGGCTTTTTCCAGTTTTCTCCTCTAGGATTTTGACGGTTTCCTGTCTCACATTCATATCTTTTATCCATTTAGAATTTATTTTTGTGAGTGGTGTAAGAAAGTGGTCTAGTTTCATTCTTTTGCATGTTGCTGTCCAATTCTCTCAGCACCATTTGTTAAAGAGGCTGTCTTTTTTCCATTGGATACATTTTCCCGCTTTGTCAAAGATTAGTTGGCCATATACTTGCGGGTCCATTTCTGAGTTTTCTATTCTATTCCATTGGTCTATGTGTCTGTTTTTGTGCCAATACCATACAGTCTTGATGACCACCGCTTTGTAGTAGAGGTTAAAGTCTGGGATTGTGATGCCTCCCGCCTTGGTTTTATTCTTCAGTATTATTTTGGCTATTCGAGGTCTTTTGTGGTTCCATACAAATTTTAGGATTGTTTGCTCTAGCTTTGAGAAGAATGCTGGTGCAATTTTGATTGGGATTGCATTGAATGTGTAGATTGCTTTGGGTAGTATTGCCATTTTGACGATATTTATTCTTCCAATCCATGAGCATGGGATGTTTTTCCATTTCCTTGTGTCTTCCTCAATTTCCTTCATAAGTTTTTTATAGTTTTCAGTGTAGAGGTCTTTCACCTCTTTGGTTAGGTTTATTCCCAAGTATTTTATGGTTTTTGGTGCAATTGTGAAAGGGATTAGCTTCTTTATTTCTCTTTCTGCTGCTTCATTGTTGGTGTATAGAAATGCCACTGATTTCTGTACATTGATTTTATATCCTGCAACTTTGCTGAAATCATGAATCAGTTCTAGTAGGCTTTTGGTGGACTCTTATAAGATACTCATGTGGGGGCGCCTGGGTGGCTCAGTCGGTTGAGCATCATGATCTTGCAGTTCGTGGGTTCAAGCCCCACACTGGGCTCTGTGCTGATAGCTCAGAGCTTGGAGCCTACTTCAGATTCTGTGTCTCCCTCTCCCTCTGCCCCTCCTCTGCTCATGCTCTGTCTCTCTCAAAAATAAATAAACATTAAAAAAACCACTCATGCGTTTTTGTTGAATGAATGATTCATGAGGTCCACAGCTGCCCCATATACTGTGAGTTAGATTGGTCTTTATCTGTGTTGTGTTAACTCGACCCTCCAGGGGGCCACCGTCCCTGAGGAACGGGGAAGATCTCATGCCATAGTAGAAGGACACGCTTTGGGGGTATGTCGACCAGGGGTCTGATACTCATTTGCTGCGTAACTTGGTGCAAATTACTTAACCACTCAGAGCTCCAGTTTCTTCAGAATGAAACGAAGATGATAATGTCTCCTTCTCAGTGTTGTGTGTAGATTAAATAAGATAATGGGTGGAGGGCACCAAGTGTTCTGGACTGTCCAATGGGTTCAATACACGGTAGCCACTGCTATTTCTCCTAGCTGTTTCACATCAAGGCAAATTAGTTGAGTTCTCTGAGCCTCTGTTTCTTTATCCTGCAAAATGGGTGTAGGGGTAGGGTTGCTGTGAGGATGAGGTGGGATGGAATTTGTCACGCTCTGAGCCACATCTCCGTGTGCCCTCAATTCTTCTTCACATCCTTACTTTGTGAATGGTGTCCCACCTAAGGTGACACTGGCTCTCCAGAATATAAGATGGAAACTTCTGTTGAAAGGGAGACAGTGTCCGCCACGCTGGGTTGACTAGTGTATTAGGTATCGGTTGATGTGTAACAAACGACTACAAAATTTAGCAGCCTAAAATAATAAGCATTTAGTATCCCATAGACTCTGTGGGGAGGAAATTTAGGGGCAGCTTAGCTGGGTGGCTCACAGTCTCTCCTGAGGTCAAGATGCCAGGACTGTAGTCATGCAGGGCTTGACACCGGCTGGGGGACCACCTCCAACATGGCCCACGTAACTCACGGGAGTCCTGGATGTTGGCAGAAGACCTCACCTGCCACGTGCGCCTGGCTACAGGGTTGTTTGAGTGTGCTTACAACATGGCGGCCAGATTCCTCTGAGTGAGTGATTCAAGAGGAAGTAAGGGGGAGCCAGTAGCCTTTTTATGATCCAGCCTCAGAAGTCTTATGCCATCATTTCTGCAGAATCCCATTGGTCACACCGGTCAGCCTGTTCCATACGGGAGTAGACTAGACAAGGACATACATAGCAGGAAGCAAGAATCATTGGGGGCCATCTTGGAGACTGGAAAACATAGCCAGATAAAATCATGTTCATTGCTCGTAGCTTGGCCTGGCACGGAGTAGACACTCAGTTCCTCCCCTTCCCTTAACCACATGTAACTGCAATTTCTACATTCAAATCTCAGACACAAAGAGCTTGTGATATCGCTGTGTTCTCTGAGGCTCACAAATGTAGGAGCTCATAAATCTAGAAATGTACTTTCTGTATTGTGGATTCTGTTTTCTTTCTCTCCACGAACGTCTTCTTAATCCACGAGACCACTTACTGATTAACCTTTATTCTCTCACTGAATGGAAGATAATGTCTCCCTTAGGAGGGCCTGCGTTCTAAGAGCAGCCGAGTTCTGAAAACTCATGAACAATAGCAACACAAAGACAAGGGTCATTCGTGAGCGCCCGTGGGCCCCGCGTTGATTAAGAAAACATTGTGAAATGATTGCGGGGCTTGAGGACAAGCCCCGAGACACAGTATGCCGGTGACGAGGCCGTTGCTCAAATCAGCCTGAGCACAGAGCCCTTGACGGGTTGAACCAAGCCCGGGGAAAAACAAGATGTCCAGCTTCCGTTGACTGGCGTCCAAGGATACTGAAGGATGCATCTCAAATTTACATTTCACAGCAAAGGGCACTTTTAAGTTGATTTTGATGAGGGGAGGAGAGAGAGAAAAGAGGAAGGGAAATGAAAAAATTGGGGAAAAGAGAACGCGTGCTGTGCTGCCCACCCGCACCTGTTAAATAGTCCTGTCCTCGTCGCTGTTGACGCATTTGACACCAACTAGTCACTGGCAGGCCATTTGGAGGCTGGCCAAGAGGCACCTCTCTACTGTGGAGCGCTATGCAGTGTTGGCTTCCAGTAAGTCCTTAAAGATGGCAGGGTTCCCTCCTCCTTCTCTGTTTTCCTCCCTGCACCCCTTTATCCCTGCATCCCCCCCTGCATCCCTCATTCTCTCTCTCCTTCTCCCTGTCTTCCCTCCTTCTCTCTCTCTTTCCTACCTTCTCATCCATCCAACAAAAGCGTCCCTTGGCCTGCACTGGACACTCTGAGTACGAGACACGGTCCAGAAATGGTGAAAGTAGAGGAAAGGAACAGTGGAGGAGTGGGAGGGAGACGCTTTCTCATTTATTAGGGTGTGAGGACAAGAGTTTCCTTTTCCTTCTAAACAAGAAGTAACCCTTTCCTCACTGTAGACATCCATTATTGCTATAAAAATTTTTTAATGTTTAGTTTTGAGAGAGAGACAGAGCACAAGTAGGGAAAGAGCAGGGAGAGAGGGAGACACAGAATCTGAAGCAGGCTCCAGGCTCCGAGCTGTCAGCACAGAGCCCGACGCGGGGCTCGAACTCACAGACCCCGAGATCATGACCTGAGCCGAAGTCGGACGCTCAACCGACTGAGCCCCCCAGGCGTCCTCGTTAGTGCTCTAAATTGGTAACTTCTTTCACGGAGGTTAGTCTTCACCTGGGTGCTCAGGTGGACACACGTTCTGTGGGTCCCTTTGGCTCTGGAGGGAGACCATTTTTTCCTTTAAAGAATCAAGCGGGGTGTTTGTCTTTTCTCTGCTGTCCAGAGGAATACGAAGCAGGCTTTCTGGTCTACTCCTGGTGCCAAGAATATAACTGGGTTTTATTCCTGATAAGGATATTTTAAGGCATTCTAAAAACCAGTAATGAAAACTGTTTCCCTTTCTCCTAAGTTCCGCAGCTAAAACACTTTTTTTTTTTTTCTGGCCAGCCAGACTGAATGTGATCGAGTTTAGAATTTTTTTTTTTTTTTTTTTTTTTTTGCTGTCTGTGTCATAATCATAGTACTGTTTAAACAACACATTTTGTGTTTAATTGCAGCAAACACAGTTCCAAAGGCTTCACACGCGGGCAGAGGTGAGACTAAATGAATCACCTTGCCTCGGGAGGAAATGCGTTTAGCGCTCTGTGCTGAGTTTCAGAAACAGAGCCCCTGGGAGCCGGGAGATGGCGAGAGGCCGGGGCCTCCGAGCCCTGAGAAGTGTCCACGTCAGCATTTCGTGTCCTTGTCCTTCCTGGGTCCCACCTGCCCAGAACACCTGCGGAAGCAGCTTGTAGTACAGGGGAGCCCTGGGCCAGGAGGTTTCAGGCTCCTCTCTCCTGCGGTGACAATGCGAGGGTCACAGCCTCCTGGTAAACAGGAGACACAGGGAGATATGTTTGCTCACGAATGTACACGCCGCTGTGCTATTCCAGGCACGGCGCTGGGTCCAGGGATGCAGTGAGGAATATCAGACCCAGGCAGCAGCTGAGTCTGGAAATTGCCTTTGCTCATGCCGTTCCCATGCCCGGAATGTCTGTTCCACCCCAACCTCGTGGGTTTCTACCTACCTTCAGAACTTTACTTGGTGTCACTCCCCCGTGACAAGTCCCCTCCGTGACATTTATCCCTCACGGAAGATCGCTCTTCTTCCTTCCTTTTTCTGTGTCGGGTCACGGGACCTTGAACCTTTCCCGCTGTCTGCCTCTGTCTCTGTCTCTCTCTCACCCATGCAGTGCTGTTCACACCCTGTGGCATTTGTTTATTTGTTTGCTAACATGTCAATCTCCCCCGCCAGGCTTCCATGGGCTTTTTGAGGACAAGGCTGGTCTCTTATTTATTTCTGTAACCCTATTTTTAAAACTTGGTTCCTGGGATGTAGCAGGCACTCAAAAATGTTTGTGAAAGAAATGAATAAAAGTGTAATTTTGGATATGTCCCATCCGTTTCTGGATTTTTATGTCCTCAACTGCCCCAAATAAAACTTGTTGTGATAATCCTGAGGCTCCTGTAAGGCCCCACATTCTTTGACTTTACAAAGCGCCAGTTTCCGAGGCAGCGGTGCATCCGGGAGGGTGTGCGCCGTGGGTGCCCCAGGGTAGGAGACGTTGTGCTTGGTGGTGGAGAAGAAAAGGAAGAGAACGACGGCCGGACAGCATGACCTGAGGCTTATTGATGCCTCCTGGTACATGTCCCCTGTTGATCTTCTTTAAAAATGTTTATTTATTTATTTTTTAATGTTTATTTATTTTGAGAGAGAGCGTGACTGGGGAAGGGGCAGAGAGAGAGGGAGGGAGAAAATCCCAAGCAGCATGGAGCCCAAGGTGGGGGCTTGATCCCACGAACTGTGAGATCTCAATCTGAACTGAAAGCAAGAGCCAGATGCCTAACCGACGGAGCCACTCAGGTGCCCCTGTCCAGCGTCCATCCTGAGACACAGGGTCACATCCCTGGTGCTGATGCCAGGGGCCTGGTGGCAGACATCGGTGGTGCTCACCCGTGCTGGGTTTCCCTTTCCTTCCCAGACACGTGGAAGGCCACCTTCCCAGGCCCTTGGGAGTTGGGTGGGACCGGGCTGCTTGTGGAGGCTGGCAATGATGCGCGGGACTTCTGGGCTGACGTTCTTCGGAGACGGAGGCTGCGCCTCTCTCCCCTTCCCAGCTGTAGCAAATGAAGAGACCCCACGTTCTGGTTGGTTCCGCTTCCGGCTGGTGGGACCTCGGACGGCCCGGGTGCCCGAGTGACCGTGTGGAGCGGAGTGCCCTGGGTCTTTGTGGTGAGCTCGAGCCGAGAGCCACGCACCGACCATGCAGAGAGGGCACCCTGTCTCTTTACAGCTCAGGCTCCTCTCTGTCACGCGTGCCTCGTAAGGGCTTCGCGTTTCCAGCCCTGATGGACATGCGAGTGCTGATCTCCTCCCAAAGGAGACCTTCCGGCTGCTTCCAGAGCCAGTGCTGTGGGAGACGGGGGCTCGGCGGCGGCCCCAGGCCTCCGTATTAGTTACCTACTGCTGCAGAAACTATTGCCCCAAACCTAGCAACTTCAAAAACGCCCTGAACTTGATTATCTCCTCATTTCCAGGAGTCAGAAATCTGCACGCACCTGAGCCGGGTGCTTCCAGCTCAGGGTCTCGGAGAAGCTGCAGTCCGGGGACCCTGCAGAAGTCTCAGCCTCACCCCCCTCGTCTTTGCCACGTGGGCCTCTGCAGAGGGCAGCTCTGACACGGCAGCTGGCTTCCGTGAGAGGGAGTGGGAGGGGGCCCAAGACAGAAGCAAGTCTTCCGGTAACCTGACCTCAGAAGTGGCCTCTCCTTGCTTCTGCCATGTTCTGTTCATTAGAAGCCCAGCCTCGAGGGGAGGGGCTGGCACAAGGGTGTGCGCTCCCGGAGGCGGGAGTGGTTGCAGGGGACGAGGTCCAGGCGCCCTCTCTCAGTTCCCCAGACCTGTCTTCTTCCTTCGAGTCTCTTCCCCTGGGGCTGGGCCTGGCAAGGGGTGGGTTCGAGGCTGTGTCAGACGGCAGCAGATAGTGCCCCTCGCTCCCCGCCATCCTGGCCATCTCTTCCTCCTCGAAGGCAGGAGATCTCACTCCGACTGGTTACGAATTCTCCCACACCTGTTGTTAATGCTGCCGCTTCTATGCCCGGAGTCTGTCAGGGTCCTGCTCGCGATGCTTACAACCTAGGGTCTTGGAACTCAGAAAACGATTCCCTCACATTCTCGCTTCCGCCATGAGATCCAAAAGGGTCTCGAAACCCAAAAGCCGAGGACTGATTCTTCTCCCTGCGCGGGGTTTCGGCTGTAACCTCCTTTCCCAGAAGCAGCGAGTACCGAGCGCCCTGGCGTCCTGGGCTGGCGGGGAGGGCGGGCGGGAACTTGGGGAGGGGCTGGCAACGCGTCTGTTAACGCGTGTGCATGTTATTTGCTCAACACAGAACACACTTCCTTGGCACACTGTCGAGTGCTCAGTACACGTACTTTTTCCTTTCTGTCATCTTCGTTGGAAGTCAGGCAGATTCTGCAGGCGAGCAGACCGTGATGTCAAGAGTGTGACTGAAACTCCAGAGTCTCATGCAGGAACTGGTCACCGGACCGTGTGTCTCTGGATGGGGGGCTTAGCCGATTGCTGGCGGCACGATGGGCCGGCCTAGTGACACTGAACCCCATCTCCTCAAGGTGGTGACCAGCCGGGGGACGCATCCGTTAGGAGCTTCTCTCTCTCCCTGTCCCATTATTCTCTGTACACCATTCCTGTCCCCTGCACTCACTTCCTCCAACAAACCACCTGCCTGAAAGCTCTTGTTTCAGGATTGATTTTCTGGGGCAGAGCCGGCTAAAGCTTCCGCCCGCACACCAGGGTCCTGTATGAAGCATTTGTGCATAAGTGTCTCGATCCCTTCGGCTTGCTCTAACAAAAAACCCCATAGACCGGGCTGTGTATAGACCACAGAGATGGAGTCCTCACAGTTCTGGAGGCCGAGAGCCCGCTTCCCAGTTCAGAGGGGACATCTTCTTGCCATGTCCTCACGTGGCAGAAGGGACGAGGGAGCTCTCTCTTGGGCACTCCCATAAGAGCACTGATCCTGTTCATTCATGAGGTCCCCTCACCACCTAACCGCCTCCCAAAGCCTCTGCCTCCAGATAGCATCGCACTGGAGACTAGGTTTCAGCACATGAGTTTGGCAGGAAGGGTACAGGTATTTAGTATATGGCAATAACCCCTTCAATCCTCAGGACACCTGATGCGGTAGGCGCTCCTGTGTCCATTTTACAGATGTGGAAGCAGAGGCTCGGAGTCGAAATGGCTTGGCCGAGGTCACACTGCCTGCAAGGATCAGGACTGGCTTTCAGCCTGGGTCAGTCTAACTCCAGAAAGCATTGTTCTGAGGCTGTTTTCTGCCTGGAGTCTCGTGGCCACTGGGTTCCCGTCTGTGCTAGGGGCTGTCTTTCTCGGCTCTGAAGGACCCTCTAGCCACGGGTGCTCTGCGTGGTTACTGCCATCGTCCCTCACCTGTGGCCTGCGTCAGCTCCCTGGGAACTGATGTTCTGAAATTGCAGATTCAGGACCACGGCCAAGGGCCGTGAGGCTCCCACCCTTCTGCATTCTAAGTACTTTGAAACTCATTTGAGATTCATCGGCTGCTGAAAAAGGCGGAAAATGTGCTTGGCTTGCTCTTTTATTTTTCTTTTCTTAAAGAGACGCCAAAGTTATTCCGGTAGCAAGCCCGAGGGCCCTGGACCAGTCCGTCCCCGTATGGACGACACAGGGCTGCTGATGTCCTCCGAGGCTGGCTTTGTTTTGCCCTTGCAAAGACCAAGCGAGTCCTGGTTTTAAAAGCCTCTCTGTGTCCTGTTCTCCTGCAGCGTTGACCTCTGGGATTTTCATCTCATCCCAGCTAGACTTGGGATTCAGTCATTGGCATCTGCCTTGCGTGCGATTTAAAAGGTGCCGGCAAACCTCCGGCTTCCCAAATCTCTCCCTCCTGTGTGGTGCAGGGACTGGAATTCTATCTTTGCTGGAGGCAGAAACCGGAATGTATGCAACATCAAACCAGCTAGGCGCTGTGGGCTTTATACGAAATTTCTCATTACATCCTTGCGTTCCCATTATACAGACAGGAACACAGAGGCCCAGAGGGGATACCCGGCTTGCCTGAGACCAGTGACTACAGGGGTCACTGTAGAACCCTTGGCTTTCAGAGTCTCACCACCTCCCTGTGCTGCCTCTGATTTTAGTGATTCCTTCCTTTGGATTAAGCCTTGCTCTCTCCCTGGGAAATTATGAAGAGGATTTGATTAGGGAATCCCCGAGTTCTCTGATTGGGGAATGAGGGTCCCCAAACCAAGGCCCCTGGCTGCACCAGCAGTCGTGCCTGGGGCAGGCTCGGTCAGCCCTCGCCAGCGCCCGGGCCTGCTGCACTGCAGACCTTTCAGGGCGTGCCAGACCACAGCAGCCACTTTCCAGGAACGCATGATGCAATCCAGGGAGTTGAGTCGAGCCTTGGGAGGGGGAGGAGCACTCTGTAAAGGTCCGTGCCACGCGGCAGCCAGTCCAAGCCCTGAGGGGGGGAGGAGTGCTCCGGCCCCAGGGTCTGCAGAGACGGAGATGCTCAGAGCGGGGTCTGCGGACCAGCAGCCTGCAAGCTGGCTGGAAACAGGGAATCTCCTGAGGGCGCCAGGCGGCTGCAGCCGAATCTGCATTGTGACAAGGCCCCCGGGTGATGGGATGCACAGTGACGCTTGAGAAGCTCCGAGCAGGGGGGCGAGGCCGGCAGGCCTGCAGCTGAGCTCCAGCCCGTGCCGTGTGTCTTCCCGGGAGCCCACGCACCTCGCCGAATGGCCGGGGGCTGAGTCTGCCAGTGAAGTATGCGCCACAGATGAAGACTACTGTGCCCCCTCCATTTTCACTCTGCCGTTTTGACCTTACGTACGTTGTTAACGCGCACATCCACGGGGAGAGTCTCGAGACTTGTGAAGTTTTCTGGAACAGAGTGTTTCACGGAGCAAATTCCATTAAGCCTTTTTAATCTAGGATTTAATTTTCTCTACAGCTCAACTAAACGGTTTCCATTTTTTTTCCATTAAAACCTTTATTTCTAGTACAATTATTTTCATGGGATCAATTATTTTCTGTTTAAAATTTACAGCAAACGTCTGATTCATCCATCTTTTCCCTTATACCGACTTTCTGCTGATTCTTAACTTCTTCTATTTTAAGGTTTTCTGTTGGCTCGCTTGTTTGTTTCTTTTGTGGCTATTCTTTCTCGAAACTGGATCAAGTTTAGTGGATTTAAATTTTGTCAGAAGTACTTGTTTTTTTTCCCCCCCTTCTGTTTTCAGTGTCTTACAAATTCTCGTGTGTCCTTTCAGCCCTGTTATTGAGTTTTAATTGTTGCTGAGCATTTCCGCCAGTGATCCATGGTGGAAGTCACCACCGGAAGGTAAGTGAGGGCAGGATTTCTGTCTCCTCCTCTGTCTCCTCCTCCTCCTCCTTCCTGCCTTGTCTCCAGGTCCTAGCACAGTGCCTGGCGCACAGTAGCGGGCGCTCCAGAAATATCTGCGGGCAGAACGGATACTCTTTACTTACAATTGGATCTAAGACTGATGGTTTGCCGGTGCTTGTGGGTTAGAAGTCCCTGAGCGACGTTAAGGGACAGAGATAGGTGGAGACCGCTGGCAAAGCAGAGGAGATGGTGGAGGGCGCGCGTTCATATGTGCGCACACACGCACGTGGTCACACACACACGCAGGGAAACGTGCGTACACACTCAGAGACACGTGTGCATACGCAAGCACAAGGCACACGTATTCAGGTGTGCCCAAACACCTGTGTGCCCAGACACACGCATCACCTCGTATTTGCACACACATATGCACGGATGCACGCACTTGTAGACACAGACACATATGCCCAGCATGCACAGGTACACAAATACACACCAACGTACACATACGCAGACACGTGCACGCAGACACAGACACAGACACCTACACGCACACAGTCTCCCCGTGTCCTGACCGCTAACCTCTTTAACGCAGGGCGGAGCAACGTGTCTGTGGTGCGAGAACGATGGAGCGAACCGTGTAGGGTCCACGCCTGCTTAACACACTCCTCTCGGTGCCCAGCGTGTCCGTTTTACAGCTGGCACTTCACGAAATGCATATTGAGGTGACCCGAGTGTTGGAAAGCCTGCGGCCACCACCTTTGTGTGAATTTATTCATGAACTGCACATGCGTCCGCCCTGCGGGTCAGAGCCCGTGAGCGTCCCGGGTTCTGGGAGATGGGGAGCGCTTGGCCCTTCTTTCCACCAGCTCCCAGTCCACCGCGGGGAGGGGGATGCGGAAGTCGAGCGATTAAAATGCAGCCCGCTCAGCGCTGCGCGGAAGAGCCTTCCAGGGGGCAGCGGGAGCCAGAGCAGGGGTTTCGCGCAGCCGACGGTGTGGCGTGGGAGCTGAGCCACCACGCATCGGCGCCCGAGTCCTTGTGGCGTGTTCGGTACCTAATTATAAAACAATTCTAATGAGCGCGGCGGGGAGCACGGGGAGGGTGTGCGGTTGGAAGCCCCGGTCGCCGGTTCAACGGGCACAGATGAAGGTCGGCCGCCCTGTTTTTCTGAACCTCGGGACCTCCATGCACAAAACGGAGTGAACGTGTCTACTGCGGAGGTTTGCTGTGAACGCTAAACGAGACGACGCGTCCAAAGGACCTCTGGAAATCAGAACACCGCTAGCAAGCCGCTGTTGTTGTTATTCAGACGGGGCAGCGAGGGCATGGGGTCTGTGCTTCCACCAGCTGGAGTCCGCTACAGTAATGGTGTGTGACGAATGTGCCCCGAGTCTCGGGGGCTCACCACCCTCCTAGCATTACCCTCTTCCCTCCCGAGTGTGCAGGCCGATTGGGCTTTGGTGAATCGTGGCCAGATTCGGTTGAGCTGCCTCAACTGGGGCTTAGATCCGAGTCTTCTCTGCGGGTGTCCTGTTCTCCTTAACCGGGAATTCGAATCTCTCTGTGCCGACAGAAGCAAGAGGGCAAGCCGACCGCACAAACACCTTTAGAGCCTAGCAACCCATCGGCCATCGCGGCCAAACCCGATTCAGTGCCTGGGAGTGTACACTCCACCTCCCTTCGCTGGGACAGCTGCAAAGTCACACGACCTAGGGCGGGCCGGAGGGACACTGTGTCACCTACGGCGCCCCCCAGGCAGGACTGGTGATGGTGAGGTGCCCGCGGCTGACAGACCGGGTCCCCTTCCTTGGCAGTCCTCTCCCCCTTCTCAGCCCCGAGTCTCTGGTTACGTCAGCCCCTCTGACCCTCAGCTTCCTCACCTGTAAGAGTTCCTGTCTCGGGAATTTCTGTGAGGATTGACTGATTTATTATAACAGCCTTGTAATGGGTCCCCTAGCTATTTTTTTTTAAGGTTATTTATTTATTTTGAGAGAGACAGAGACAGCGTGAGCAGGGGAGGGACAGAGGGAGAGGGAGAAAGAGAGAGAATCCCAAGCAGGCTTCATACCGTCAGCACAGAATCCGACTCAGGGCTGGAACCCTTGAACTGTGGGATCATGACCTGAGCTGAAACCGAGAGTTGGAGGCTCAACCAACTGAGCCACCCGGGTCCCCAAGGTCCCCTAGCTTTTACCTAGCACCTTCCATCACCTCCCCTCTTCCTCCCTACATGTGAGCCGGAGATATCTGTTCATACCAAAGCCATCCGGAAGGAGACCTGTGCCCATTTCAGCAGATTAGTGGTTGCCAGGGGCCGGGTGGGAGAGGAGAGATGGGGCGTGACGGCTCATAGGTATGAGCATTCTTTTTAGGGTGACAGAAACGTTCTGGAATTGACAGCAGTGACCGTCAGCGAATACGCACTCTCTCTGCCTGAACTTCTTTCCCTACCTGCTCCCCCTTTTCTCGGGTCCTTGCCTAAATACCATGACCTATCCTATTCCAGCGGGACTCCCGACTGCCGCTCACTCCCTCCTGCTGTATCTTCTCCAGTGTTTGTGACAATCTGACATGTTTTATAATTCAGTCATACACTGTCTTTATCACCTGTTTGCTCCTCCCCCTCCCCCTCCCGGTCTCCACAACGCACCAGGAGAATGCAAACTTCACGAAGGCACGGCTGTTTTTCTACTTGCTTCCTGGCTGCTCTCCAAACAGTGCCTGGCACACAGCACACCTCTTTTACGTATGTGTCGAACCGCTGATGTCGACAGTAGGACGCTTATTAAGAGCTCAGGAGCTGGCGTGTGCGAGGGGCAAATCAACGTTCGTTTCTCTCATCACCATTTATTTCAAATAAGCTACTTAATTGCCAAATTTTCTGTCTGAAGTGACTCTGAGTTTGAGTCAGATATCTTCCCCCGGGCGTCCTTGCTTGCACACACGTGTGGGGTAGGCTCCTGCGGCGTCTGTAGATGTGACTTCCAGCCCCAGATTCCTTCCTGCCGGGCATATCGAGCCGTGACATTTATAAATCTCTGGGCTCTTAATCCCCCGCTGATCCTCAGAGAGGAGTTGCGGTTTGTTGCTAAACACATTGCCGCACTTGGATGGAAGGAATGAGGAGATACCCAGGCATCGGTCCCGGCCTGTGACACTGCCTCCGTTCTAGAAAGGAGGACAGCAGGACCACAGCACCGGCTGCGGAGGGGCCAGAGTGGGCCAGGGAACGTGCCTTTGGGGTCCCAGTCCTCCCACTGCAACGCCCGAGGGTTGGGCAGACCTGTTTGTTTCAAGGCCTTTTCCTTCCGTTGAGCCGAGGTTAGTCTTCTAAGGGGAGTGTTCCGGCGCTGCCGGAGCAATTCCCACAGAGTCAGGCCCAGGAGCCCTGTTAGCATGCAAGTGTGCTACTTTGGAGCGAAGACGGCTTGTAATTCACGGGGCACAGCGTAGAGAGCTAAGCCAGGGCCCCCTACAGTCAGTCACCGTTAAAAGGAACAGCGTGGCTGTGGGTGGGTGTGTTAGGACAACACAGGGCAGTGGTGCCCGGCTCGATGAGGAACAGTGGGGGTGTCCTCCAGGAAAACCCAGCATTTTAAAGGCTCCCCAAAGCCCACCGCAGTTACAAGAGCCATCGAGAGTAAGTATGTGGACACTAGATGGTGGCTGAGGGGAGCCCGTGTTTGCAAACCCACCATCGTGGAAACACCCAAAGACACGTGTCTTTGTCCATTCGGTGATTACATCTTGCAGGACATGAAACGGTCGAGAAAGCTCTAAAGGCCGAATCAGACCCTGAACCGTTGAAGATCCGTTTGCCTGCGAGTGGCTGGCCGGTATCAAAGAGCAAGCCACCTGGAGCGGGCTGAGGGGGCCACGTCTGGGCAGCCCACGGGCCTCAAACCCCCGGGACCGCGCGCCTGTAGACCCCGCCAGCCGCTGTTGGCAGGAAGGGGGTTCATCTATCACAGCACAAGACGCTGTGTGCCGGCAGCGGGCCGGGGGCTACAGACAGAGCCAGCCGCTCGCCCCCAGAAGCTCACGGCCCCACGGCTTCCCCACACCACGCTTGCAAAGACTGAATGTGCAGAAATGAGACTTACTCGTCAGGAGAGAGCACTTCCCGAAGAATCTGAAATATGACACCATTTTCAGTTACTGCTTTTTCTTTCTTTCTTTCTTTTTTTTTTGTTCTTGTTTTTTTCCCCTTTGCTTTTTTTCTGTTACGCTCTATTGATGTACTGTTCACATACCATAGAATGTACCCAATTCTAAGTGTATCTTTCAGGAGCTCTCAGTATCCTTAGCAAGTTGGGCGACCATCACCCCAGAAGCAGGCTGCATGCGCCTTTGTCGTCTCTCCATTTCTTCCCTCAGCCCGAGGCAGCCGCTGCTTTTCTGGACACTCCTACAAGGAAACTACCACACGGGGTCCTTCGTGTCTGGTTTCTTTCGCTTAGCATAGTGTTTTCACGGTTCCTCTGTTAAACACACTCAGAAGCAGGGTTTCCAGCATCAGTGTAGACTTTAATTTTGTCCTTTCCCTTCACAACGGAAGTGTGATGAACGGGCCCAGATCCGGTGAAGGTAAAGACTCGTCGCTTGCAGAGTGCCTGCTCATTTCAATCTCAATTGAGATTTGATCCCTTATCTTTAATATTGTTGCTTTTACTTTTTTTTGTTTTCAGTCACGTCTTAGAATGAGTAGAATGTGGGGGCGCTTGGGTGGCTCGGTCGGTTGAGCATCTGACTTTGGCTCAGGTCACGATCTCACTGTTCGTGGGTTCGAGCCCCGAGTTGGGCTCTGTGATGACAGCTCAGAGCCTGGAGCCTGCTTCGGATTCTGTGTCTCCCTCTCGCTCTGCCTCTCCCTTGCTCATGGTCTATGTCTCTCTCTCTCAAAAATAAATAAACATTAAAAAAAAAAAAGGAATGAGTAGGAGGTGGTGGAATAGTTCAGTAATTGTCTCAACAAGGACAGTGCTGGTCCCGGAGCCGCTGGCCGGCAAGCCGAGGTAACGTACCAGGTAACTTGTCACGTGGCATGTGGAAGTCAGTGTCTCAGCCAGGGACGGGGACGCACAGTGGATGGAAGGGCAGCGTGTTCGGAGCTTGGAAGTGTGAGTGTTGGAGACTGCCTGCATCTTGTCTCTCCATCTTCCCCCTCCTTCTTAAAAATTTTTTTAAATGTTTATTTAATTTTGAGAGAGGGACAGAGAGAGACAGAGCAGGAGCAGGGGAGGGGCAGAGAGAGATGGAGGCACAGAATCTGAAGCAGGCTCCAGGCTCTGAGCCATCAGCACAGAGCCCAACGTGGGGCTTGAATTCACAAACCATGAGATCGTGACCTGAGCCGAAGTCGGACGCTTAACCACCTGAGCCCCCCGAGGCGCCCCTTCCCCCTCCTTCTTCTGCTTTGTTGCGTTCAGGTCTTCAGCAGCTCGGATGCGGCCCAGCCACACGGGAGAGGGCACGCGTCCTTACTGAGTTCACCGATTCAAACGGTAATCTCATCCCGAAACCCTCTCATGGGCTCACCCAGAAACTCCGTTCAGTCTGAACACCCCACGCCGGTCACACTGACTCACCGCATTACGAGGAGTCAGCAAGTGGGCAGACGAGGGAGGGAAAAGCACTTCGGGCAGAGGGAACAGCCTAAATAAAGGTCTGGAGGCAGGAGATGGCAAAGGGTGACTTTGGAATTACAGGTAGGCCGGGGTGTCTGGAGGGTAACGATGGGAGGAGCCTGGGGATGCATTTGAGGAGGAGGTTGGAGCACATCGTGCATGTGATCCGACCCTGCTGAGGACGCTGCCTTTGTTGGGAGGGCAGTAGGGAGCTACTGAAGGATGTTCCGTGCAGGCGTGACGTGACACGTTCGGGGTTTACAAGGACGAGCTCCAAGTGGGAGTCCTGGCGGCTATCCCAAGTAGCAGATGTGGGCCTCACAGTCCTTCGGAGCTGTGGCCGAGGTCTCCCCAGAAGATAGTCACAGTTTGGGGAGGGGGAAGGCTAAGACTTGACATGAAGGTCTTCAGTTTTCTAGAACCCTAGGCTGGCGACCGACAGGGCTCTGAGGCTGGTCCGGTTGCACAGCCCGGCCAAGCAGCCGCTGAGAACGAATTCTCACTTCCTTCGCTGGAAAAGCCTTCTGGGTACAAGGAGGTGCTTAAGGTTTCTTTTATGAGAAGGGCATTTAGGAGCCCTGAGTTGGGAAGGCAGGTGTATGGAGACACGACATTCTCGTAACAGTTAGGACCTTTCTCCCAGTCACTTTATGGTCGGCTCTGTGGGTGACGGAGGGGAAGGTGATCACTGTCTTTGCCTTCTGGGATCTGTGGCCTCCGTGGGCCGGGACCCGGTACAGCTCACCCAGTAAATGTGGGTGAGCTCAGGGTTCTCCCGAATGGACGGCCAGAATGCTCGCCGTGCACGGCGTGGCCTCAGGCAGGTTCCTTAGCATCTCCAAGCCTCAGTTGCTTGGTCTGTGAGATGGGAATGCAGACACCACCACCACCTACCCCTGGAGGCGTCGTGGGGATCACGTGAGTGGATGTTCATAGAGCAGTTAGAACAGTGTCTTGAATGAAGGAAGCCTAGAAGTGTTCGTTCAATAAAAACAAATAGATTTTGAGCCACAGTTGGCTTATATTGTGGAGAGTGAGGTAAATACCCAGCTGAGGGACCTCGGACCTTTCCTCCAGTGTCACCCCCGGGAGATGATGGGAAGGCCTGGCCAGGTGGTCTCTAAGACCTCGTTGAGTCTCTCGGCTTGGCCTCTTTCCTCCCACTGTCCAGCGAAAGAGAGAAGACTCGTTTGTATGTTGTGGGAGCCGATGACGAAAGGGACACAGGGAAGTGAACAGTTTTCCAGGAGACTGGGCTTCGAGCCGGCCAGAGACAAGTGTTTCTCAGCCCTTGTTTGTCCCTGAGAAACATTGGTGGGTCTTCAAAGACGCCCACGCCCGAGCCTTACCCCAGAAGAGGGACACAGAGCCTCTGGGGTGGGGCTGGGCACCAGCACTTGAAAAAGTCTCTCTAGAGAGTTCTCCTAGCAGCTGGAGTTGGATACCGTTGGCTTGGATTCACACCCAAGCGTGTCGTCTTCCAGCCGCAGATTTGTGAGACTGGACGATGCGGGTCTGCGGTGTGATGGCTGGCGGGGCCCCAGGGCTGCGTGTTCCTCTGAGAGGCAGCCGCACGCCAGGCCACGTGGCACGCCGCAGCCCTCTTTACCTTTGGAGGAGAAGCTGTATGTTACATGTCACCAGTGGGGCTCTGACAGGGGAGAGGCACCCGTCAAGGTCCGGGGGTCAGTGGGCAGTGGGACCAGGTCCATCTGACCCAAAGCTTCTCGTCACCTCTCCCCACCTGGGCAGACGAAGCAGAGGGGGCCCCTTGGGGCAGAATCGTGCCCTTGACTCTCAGGCAGATCAGGCGGCAGCAAGTGTCTGCTTCTGTGTCTGTACCTCACGGGAGGTGGGGACTAGGTTGCTCCCTGTGTGGGTTCATTTGTTCCCTAGGTCAGCACGGAGCAAACCGGAGGTGCTCGGAGTGTGGTCTCTGGACCGATACCATCAGTATCGCCTGGGGGTTCGTTAGAAATGCAGATTCTCAGGCCCCACCCAGGACTTGCTGACTCAGAAGCTCTGGCGCGGGGAGCCTGCAGTCTGGGTTTAGCGGCCCCTCCGGGGGATACTCATCCTCGTTGAAGTTTGAGGACCACTATATTGGGCCAGTGTTTCACACCCGGGCTGCAAATGACAGTCATCCAGGGAGCTTCCAGACACACTGGTGCCTACACCAGTCGGGGTGGGGGCTGGGCCCTGGTATTAAGGGAAACATCCTGGGTTAGTTTTAAGGTGCAACAGTGTCGCTCGGTTCAGCAAGCGGCAATAACAACAAAAATGCGTCCAATTAAATTCGAATTTCTGATACACGACGGCTACTTTTTTTAGTATAGATATGTGTCCCGCAAGATTGGGAACCATGCTATGAGCAGCCACCGGTAAGAACCACTGGACTTGGAATCTGGAGAGACTGAAAGTTTAGAAGGAGACAGAATATAAAAATAGGAAACGCACGGCTTATGTGTACAGCTCGTACAGCTCGGTGGATTTTTACACACACACCACCATGTGACCACCGCCCAGACCCCTCACCACTCAGAGTGTGGTCTCGGGCAAGCAGCATCCAAATCCCCCGGGAGCTTGTTAGAAATTCTGAATTTCCGGTTCCTCCCCAGACCTGCTGACTTGGAATCTGCATTTTAACAAGGTCCCCAGGTGACTTGTGTGGACATTGAGGTTGAGAAGCTCTTCCCTGGTGTCTTTTTAATTTTTTTAAAAATGTTTTCTTATTTTTGAGAGAGAACGTGAGTGCGAGTCGGGGAGGAGCAGAGAGAGGGAGACAGAGGATCTGAAGCAGGCTCTGAGCTGTCAGCACAGAGCCTGACGCGGGGCTGGAACTCACAAACCGCGTAATCATGACCTGAGCCAAATTCGGACGTTAACCCGCTGAGCCACTCAGGCGCCCCTAAGCCTCTTTTTGGACTGCACGGCCCAAGACAGTAGCTACTAGCTGCGTGGAGCTATTCGATGAAAAGTAATTCAAATGAAATAAATCTTAAAAGTTTTAAAAGAACTCTTCATTCATGGGAGCTGTGTTTTAAGAGCGCAGTAATACGTGGCTAGGGGCTGCTGTCCTGCACAGTGCAGGTACAGAACGTTTCCATCACTGCAGAAAGTTCTAGATGGCGCCGATGTAGAAGGCACCAATAGTACATTCTTTGGGGGCCTGCAGGTGGGCCTCAGGGCCTTGTTCAAAGACAAATATAAAAATGGTCGTGGGTCAGAGGAGCGGAGGCAGCAGGTGTTTGGCAGCAGTGCCTGACGCATCCGAACAAGATAGAAGAGAACCCCCACATCTCCTCTCGAGTCGGCACACTTCCCGGGCGGGCGTGTCACCGCTCTGCTGGCAGGAGTGCTGCGGCCACGCGGAGGGCACATGCAGATGACATCCACGTTATTAGCCGATAAATTCATCAGGACGGATGCGATCACAGTGAGTACCTAATGAGGGGGCAGAGGCAGGACCCTAAATTAAAGCGTCACACAAACAGGGCACGCCCAGCGGGACGCCTCCCTCTGGCTCTCGTTGCCCGTCCGCAGCCGCTGTGCGGGCGGGGAACGCATCCGGGGCGAGGCCGCCGAGGGGTCACGCGCCACGGCCGCCCTGAGCCTGACTGGGACGTGAAGACACCTGGAAAAACCCAGAGGCCTGGAGAATTTGGATCCCTAGCCTCTGGGTCTGTGGCAAGAAGGCTGGGTCGTCAGGGCGATTATCTCCCCTTGCCTTCACTGGGGACTCACTGTGGCGAATGTTCTGTGCATCCGTTTCTCTCACTTGTTTCGGTGAGAGACACATCAGAGGAAAGCCCTGAGAGCCGAAGGCGCTTAGAAAAATTCACTCCAGAGGCTCCCGGGTGGCTCAGTCGGTGAAGTGTCGTCCGACGCTTGATTTTGGCTCAGGCCATGATCTCGTGGTTCGTGAGTTCGAGTCGCGCATAGGGCTCTGCGCTGATAGTGCAGAGCTGCTTGGGATTCTCTCTCTCCTCTCTCTGTCACTCAAAATAAATGAGTAAATTTAAAAAAAGATCATGAATACTGAAATAATTATTTAAAACAGAACTCATTCTGTCGTCTGGGTCCCAGTTCTGGGTGCATCACTGGGCAGCCGTGATTCCTGGATAAAAGGCTAGCCTCTCTGAGCCCCAGCTGCCTTGTCTGTAAAATCCTTACAGGATGGCAGGTTGGCAATACTCTGTGCCGGCACACAACGGGTGCTCAGCGAGGGGCGGGTGAATAGTTTTAGCCTCCGTATGTTTGCTGAGAGCCTACTATGTGCCAGGCATGGGAGTAATGCCAAGGTGGAGAAGACGTTCTGGTCATGACCAGAGAGCTGCAGTTAATCATAGTGCCCAGAGAGCAGGACGGGGCTAAGGTGTTTACTGGGTGCTGGGGAAACGCAGAAGTACGCATTTCTCCCGGGGAAGACTTTAGAGGAAGTGGCTGTTTGAGCTGGGTGGCGAAGCAAGGCGTGGCAGGGGGGCTAGGGGGAGGGCATTGGAGACCGAGAATAGCATTTGAGATGGTACAGAGGTGAGAAAGAGCATGCCGTCTGCTTTCAGGAAACTCTAGAAGGTCTGGTGGGTCAGGACCAGGGGGCACCCGGGGGAGGGATGAGGCCAGAGAAGAAGGCAGGGGCCGTGAGTCCCGGCGAGGCTTCTGTGTTAGGCTGAGACGTGCACCATCACTGCTCGCTGATGGACCGTGTCAGTTCTACGGACGCATAGCCAACTACCCCGAAGCGTAGCAGCTTAAAGTATCAGTAAAGCTTTATTCTCTCACGGTCTCTGTCACAGGAATTTGGGGAAAAGTCGGTTGGGTCGTTCCGGCTCAGGGTCTCTCATGAGGCTGGCACCTGAAGGCTTGGCCGGGGCTAGAAGAGCCACCTCCAAGCCGGTGCCCTTGCACAGCTGGCAGGCGCAGTGCCAGCTCGTGGCTGGGGAGCATGGGTCCTCATCATACAGTCTTCCCATTAGGGCTGCTTGGGTGGTCTTGTCACATGATGTCTGCCTTGCCTCTGAGACAGGGCAGGGCTGAAGCTGCAGCCCATCGTGCCCTAGCCCCGGAAGTCACCCTTGTCATTTCTGCAATACCCTTTTGGTTACAGAGGCCAGCCTGTCCGGGGTGGGAGGGGGCCACGCAAGCACGTGGGTGTCAGGAGAGGACGATTGCCGGGGCTGTCTTGGAGGCTGGCGACCTCCAGGACGATGAGGGGCTGTTACATCCTTGCTCCCTTCATGCCAGCTGGAGACTGAGGCGCGACGTTGGGCCACTTACCCAAGCGTCTCGCAGACAGACGTGGGCAACGTCTGGGACCTTGCTGCCTTTGGACGAACTCGTTCTTTTCCTTTCATTCAAATCTATTTCGTCAGGATTTCTGAAGGCGTGGCCGGGAGAGCAGAGAACTCCAAATTTTCTGTGGGATGCGGGGTGGGGTGTTAGGGAAGTTAACGCTCACGGAAGAAACCATCCCCTTCTCCCACCTAGACCCTGCCACGCAGGCAAATACAAAGTGTTACGTTCAGAGGGAGGCTGGCCTGTTCGTTAATGTTAGTTTTTTTTTTAAAGTTAGTTTATTAATGTTAGTTTTCAGTAAGTTCATGATTAAGCTAGAAACTGGTCCAATTGTCTTATCTATAGATACATAAGTGGATCCCAACTCAGAGGAAACCCCAAATTGGGGTTACTCACGAAGGCCCAGCCGGCCTCATGGAGCCCCGCCGTGCGCTCTTCGCTGGTCTCCTGCCTCGTCTGCTCTGATCGAGACACTCTGGCCTCTGTGCGTCTCACACTCCCTGGTCCGTTCCCTCTGCAGCATCCTTGCCGATCCCTCTGCCTGACATGTTCTTGTCCGGATACCTCCACCTTCTCAGTGAAGCCCCCTGCCCATCTAGCGGAACCCCAACTGTGTGTGTGTGTGTGTGCGCGTGCGCGCGCGCATATGTATTTTATTGGAGTGTGGTTGGCACACAGTGTTACGTTAGTTTCAGGCGTACAGCTCAGCGACTTGACAGGCTTGTACGTTACGCTGTGCTCGGCACGAGTGGAGCCGCCGCCGTCCCATTACTTCACTGTCACAGTATCCCTGCCCTGATTCGCCGTGTCCTGCCTCTCGGCCCCATGCTTCATGCATTCCAGAACGGGGCGCCGGCCTCTCCCTCTCCCCTTCACCCGTTTTGCCACCTCCCACCCACCTCTCCTCTCGCAAACATCGGTGTGTTCTCGGCATTTGTAGGTCCGGTTCTGCTTTTTGTTTATTCATTTTTTTTTGTAAGATTCCATTTAGGAGTGGAGTCGTAGGGTATTTGTCTTTCTCGGTTTGACTTATTTTACTTGGCATAACACCCTGTAGGTCCATCCATGTCATTTCAAATGGCATGATCCCATCCTGTTTAATGGGTGTGTAATAGTCCACTCTGTCTGTGTGCCTGTCATCTGTCTACCTTCTATTCATCCATCCCTCCTGTCCGTGTGTCTGTCTGTCTGTCTATCTGGCCTTCTGCCTCTAGGCCTCAGGCTTCTGGAATGCCAACTTCAAATCCTCGTTTTCCCCTAAACTGACTGAGTTGTGGGAGAGGGCGCATCGGGAGGCCGTGGGAAGTGCAGAAAGCTGTTAATTCTGCTTTTCCTCTTTTCGTTCCACTGTGCTGAGTTCCTTTTGAACGCCCCCCTCACCAGGCCGTTAGTGGTGACATTCTCCTCCAACATGTCACTCCGCACGTGCTCGTGGCAGCCTTGCTGGCTAAGAACTGTCAGCGCCAGCCACCATGGGACACTCTGGGAGAGGGCCGGCCCCTCTTCTCTCTGCTCAGAGATGACAAAGCCGTTCAGGTCTTCCAGACGGTAGTTGTGACTAAAAATAGCTGGGCTGCTGTGTTCTTCACTGTTCACCTTTAAGGACGACAGGATTGTATTCTGGAAAGAGTTTCGGGTGGAGGGTCAAAAGTACTCCTAATTCTGCCAGATACCTCGGGAGCCGTGTTGAAGCGTGAGCACCCTCCCGGTTCTCAGGCCTCTCCCCGTGGCAGGGCTCGGCGGGGCTTCCGTGGAGCAGTGTCGGGAGTAAGAGACTGTAACACACTCACGCACGTGCTCATGCCTACAGCCTGGGACTCCCAGCGAAGCCGCATGGGAGTCGGGACTGGTCTCACCTGGTAGATGACTCCCCAGGGCGAGAGTAAAGGTAGGCAACTAACGAAGAATTAATAACCACTTTTACCGCCAGTCGAGGCGCTCACACTCACCGTCTCAGTTAACCCGCCGAGGCAGCTCTTATTTTATTACTATCCCCATTTTGCAGGTGGTGAAACTGAGTCCAGCGAGGGTCATTGGTTGGTCTAGTCTCTAGCTGAGCTCCAACTCCACGGTTGCAGACCATAAACCTCCACTTCCCACGGGAGCTGCAGCTTCATCACAGGCTCGCTCTCTTGCGTCTGCAACCTGGCTCTCAGTCTGGGGCGTTTCATACAATGCTGATGCCCGGGCCCTACACTCTGGGGTTTAAATGTAGTTGGCGTGTGAGGGGGCGACGGTTATGGGTTGCACTGTGCAGTAGTGCTGACCTCCTTTGGATTCTGTCTTTGCTGACTCGGAGAGGCCCCCCGGCGAGATGCAGAGCCTCCAGCGCGCTCTTGAACCCTGAGTGGGCGCCAGCTTTCAGCTGAGCTGCAGCAGTGCTGGCGTGAAATGCAGCTCACTCTCTCTCTCTCCCCCTGGAGCCCTGCTCGGGGACGCTTTGGGCCTCGCGGTGGCTTGTCATCACAGGGAGTGAGTCCTCACGGTGACGGAAAGAGTGTTCTCTTCTGCCTAAACATTCACTTCGTGCTTCCCCAAGTTAGACGGAGCACGGAGGGGTAAGGAATTCGCCAGCACACCAGACCGAGGACGTGACGACAGGCTAGCGAGGAGAGAGCCAGGACACGTGGGTTCCGGGTGGTCCCGTGTGTCTGCATTTCGCTGTGTCTCCAGTGGTTGGGACAGTGCTCGGTACACAGGAGGCTCGGCGTCAGTATTTGTTCACTCGATGACGAGCACACTTAAAGAAAAAGCTTTATTGTTTTCTAAGAGCTTGTCATGATTGGCCTCCAGGATTTGCCTCTTGATCCTGCCGGATGTCAGGGTAAGGAGGGTCCAGAGCTGGGGTGTCCCCCCGTGGCTGGCAGGTGCCAGAAAGAATAGAAGTGTGTGCATCAGGGCATCACTGCAGGCCGGGAACATGAATGGGGCATGTAAGATGCAAGGAGGGGCGCCTGGGGGCTCAGTCTGCTAAGTGTCTGATTCTTGACTTTGGCTCAGGTCCCGATCTCACGGTTCGTGAATTCGAGCCCCACGTCAGGCTCTGCGCTGGCAGTGTGGGGCCTGCTTGGAATTCTTGCTCACACACACACACGCACACACACACACACACACACACTCTCTCTCTCTCTCTCTCAAAAGTAAATAAATATTTAAAAAAAGATGCAAGGAAGGGGAAGTCAATGCACACACACTCAGCTTTGCAGTGAGAGAACCTTCCAGATAAGACAAGGTAAGACTGCCCCAAAGGCTGCAAACTGGATGTCCCCGCAGAAAATCCAGCCTGCAGCTATCTTGTTTGGGCCACCATTTCATTAATAATGTTTGCGATTCGTTAACAATACTTATAATTTGGGAGATTTCCTTTAGAAATCTAGATTTCTGACTTCTCTTAGAAATTTAGCTGCTCTGACAGCCCTTGGCCAGAATTCGCACCAGCCATAACCACCCGTGACTGAGTACCTGCTGCCCCTTTAGACAGATGGGCTAGGCTGCCGCCCCTATTTTGCCTCGATGTCTACTTAGAGGGCTTCACCAGTTTTCATTCCCAACCTGGCAGAGGGATTTGAGTTCGAGACTCCGTGTGTTATTTCTTCCGTCTGGTTACCTCCGCTCTTTAACCAGGCGTGTAGTCTGGGCTCCTTTCCTCACTCCTGTTTCTCAGCATCTCCAAGCAAAGGCTTCACACCCAACCCAGGCTGCTTCTGACGCCTCTCACCTGTCCATTGTGGCAGGTACTGCTGGGCACTTTGCCCAACAAATACTCCCCCATCTTCATCGTTGTTGTTGAAGGAAGAGGCAATGTGTTCAGCCTCGGAAGATGAGCCTCAATTGGTTCAAATTCTATGTGGGAATCTCTCTTCATTTTGCCTGGGATTGGTGTCGGAGTGGGCATGTGACTCAGTCCTGGCCAGTGAGACCTGAGGAGAAGTCTACTAGGAGATTCTGGCAGAAATTTTTCTCCTTCATAAAGGAAAGATTACTTTCTTTTGGAAAGCTGTCGTGTGGAGAGGTGATGTTTGGAACTGGGGCAGCCATCTTGTGACACTGAGGCAAGGGCTCATTCTCACAGTGAGAATAACAGAAGTCAGGAACATTCACTGAAGTAACCAGTCTCTAGGCCTCCTTATTATGGACTCTTTGTTTGGAAGCCACAAATGTGCGTATGGTGTAAGACAGTGTGGGACTTTGAGGAGTATCAGTTAAAGCCAAAAATGTTTCTCACCAGGTGGATTGTAAGCTCTATGAAAGCAGGGCTGCATCTGTTTGTTCACTGGTGTGTAAGCTCAACACAGTGTCTGGCACATTGCTGGTATTCTATAAATACTAAATGGATGAATTAATCCATTTTAGACATTTCAAATTAATGAGGCATGGAGAAGGCAGAAACATCTCATTTATGTGCTCTATGTCCAAGTATATAATCTATATTAGTAAACTTCAGGCAGTCATTTCAGAGTCGTCCTGTGAAGGGAGTAACATAGTCGACTTCATTTCACAGGTGGGAGTTTTGGGGCTCGGTAATGGGAGAATTGCCTTGCCCATATTCCTTGCTATCGCCACGGCTGGGGAGTAGTGGCGTCGGGGTGATTCGAGTCTGAAAGCTGTCCTCCGTGGACTCCGGCCCATGCGCTCAGCTCCAGTGCCTGCCGTCCTCAAGGGAAGGCGTGATGTCTGCAGCAAACGAGGGAGCCTCTACAGGTTTTGTCTTGCAAAACACAACAGATGACAGAACGATCCAGCAGAGCTCGGTTCCCCTGAGCCCTGATTCACCAGATGCTATTTTTGTGCCATTTATGAGTAGAGCCACAGAAATTGGCATCACAGAACCTGACAGTTAGGAGGGAATTTTGGCTTCCGTTCCTCTCAGCTGCCAGCCTAGGAACCCACGCTGTGGTAGCTAGAACGTGGACCGTGGAGACCAACGGGCTTGATTTCACATTCCAGTTTTGCCACTCACGAGCTGTGTGACCTTGGGCCTTCAAAGTCAGCCCTCGGAGCCTTAGTTTCATCCTCTAGGGGCTCAGTCGGTTAAGCATCCACCTCCTGCTTTCAGCTCAGGCCATGATCTCATGGTTTGTGGGTTCAAGCCCCGTGTTGGGCTCTGTGCTGATGGCACGGAACCTGCTTGAGATCTCTCTCTCTCTCTCTCTCTCCTCCCAAAATAAATAAATAAAATAAAAGACAGGGTGGTCATAATCATAATGAGATAAAATGTGGGTAGTGCTTTGCACCATACGTAGCACCTAGTAGGCACTTAGCAAACATAAATTTCTGTCTGCCCCACTGTTCCGGCTCAGTTCTGAGGTCCGCTGTAAGCACATTTTCACATTTATAAAAGTGATTGCATTTTAAATATAAGGCAGATACAAAGGATGTGGAAAATTCTACTGAAGATTTCATAACCCTTCTTTCTAGGTTCTGTGCCAGAGAAGTAAGCCTCAGCTCACCCCACTGTAAGAGAATGAACTGAAACCACCTTCCGCCTAATGCCCAGTAAAGCCGAGAAATTCCACGACTTAATTAGAAGCCGCAGACCATCTTCCTATCCGCAAATGAATGACATTTGAACAGAAACTAGCGGTCAGCTGCTTCATTGGCCGCTGAGCTGACATGCCCCCAAACCAGCATGGCCTTAGTAATTACTGCACACTTTCCTTGAATACCCTGCTTACTGATTGTCTTATAGCCGGATAACATACGTAGGTGATTTTTATATTTATGGGTAAGTGCTCTCTGCTGACAACTTGAACATCTAAATCAGGCAATACAGAACCAGATAATTGCAGAGAAACATTTGTCGTCCGCGTGTGCGCGCACTCCAGGTAAACAGCATAATTACATGGTATCGTTTTGGAGTCAGTCAGAGGCGGGTGGCCTGATGTGTATCAGGTACGTTTCCGTCATCTTCTTTCTTAAAATCGAAATTGAAGTTTCCCTTAAGGAATGGCGTCTAGCTTTGACAGCTGTCGTCAGACGTCCGTGCCTTTGCTTTCCTATCTTGATGTTCTTGGAACCCGCGAGCACTGATGAGCCCGTTTCACTGAAGCAGCTATGTTTGAAAAAGTCTATCCCGCAGGTTTTTGTGTCGCTCTTCTTCTGATAACAGATCTGGCCAATGAGATCGAGGTATGCCTCAGGTCTGACCAATCATGGAGCGCCGTTCCTCAGGCGTCATCAGTGATTGGCTCAACGGGTGTGCATGTGACCTTAGCAGAGCCAATGAGCATTCTTCCTTGGATTCGATGTATGGAAACTGCAGGAAAGACATTCTTGCTTTTGGCCGGAAGTATAAAGGGGGGGGTGGTGTGTCGTCGTAGGCAACGGAAGTTCGCTTTTCTCCCGTGGTGGAGAGAAGGCCTGTCCATAGCGGACGGTCATGAAGCTAAGGAGGGAAGAGGGGAGTGAAAAGCTGACGGGGGAAGGAGAGAGAAAGAGAGAGAGCTGGAGAGGGAGAGGTTTTGGCAGTGTTGAATCCAGGCCAGTCCTGTTGCCTGGGGGCCTCATCCCTGAAACTCTGCTTTTAATCCTTTCCAAAGTATCCTCTCCAGGCCGCGCGAACCAATACATTCTCTTTCCCCGAGGATGGCGCGAGTTTAGTTTTGGCCCCATTTCCTGCAACAAAAGGGAGTTCTGTCTTCTCTCACCAGTTTCCCTGGCCGGTTTGAGGGCGAGTGGACCCTCCCCCCACGGTGCTCTCTGGGGGTGAGCTGCTCTGAGCCCAGTGATTCATGGTCGTTTTCTCAGGGTCCCTGGCCAGCCCTAGGGATGGAGACTGGAGAACAGAAACGTGACCGACTCGCGGTAAGGCCGTTTCTTTCCTTACAAGTCTTGCCGGAATGTATCAAGGGCCTCACACGTTTTCCTGCCCATTGACTCATTAACTCCAATTCTTGGTCTTTATTCTGGAAACAGTACAAAGTGGAGTGAAGACTTATTTATAACAATGTGGAGCCAAGTCCTATCATGTGGCATACGGCATTTAGCTTGTCCCATGAAGACTCTGAAATGATATTGTAAATATTTATGCCATAATATTGAATGAAAAAAGTAGCGTAGAGGAATTGCAAAAAACGCTCTGTGCATTATGTAAAGCGCCCTAATCCAGCCCCGGAAGAAAGTCTGCTGTTATTTGTTGGTGGCCGAGGGGCAGGATTGAAAGGCATAAAGTTGTCTCGTTTCCGTACATTTTTCATCACCATTCGAACTTCCTATAATGATGCTACGTTACTTTGTAACCAGAAAAAGGAAATAAAGCAAAAATAACAAAGCGGAACGGACGCTGGCCTGACCACACTCTGCCTTCTCCTCTTCGGTTGAGCAGAGACATTCGACTGCTTGCTCTTTGGTCTTGGGAGTGGGATCCGGGAGAGCAAACATCCTCTGTGACCTTTCCAGCAAGCTCTCGACATTTCTCTTCCCGGGCCTTGGGCGTGTAAGTGGGGCTGCGAATTCCTGCGTGATTGCCGTTCAGAAGTGTAAGGTGCCCGGAAAGGACCGCCGATGAAATGGTGAGCATGAGGGGACTGATTTCGGGAGCTGCTCTGCTGGAAGCGGTGTGTCCGCAGGGAGCTCCTTGGGCTGAGCATCTGGGGACACACCTCCAGGACGGGTTCCGAGGACGTCACAGTATCCCCCCCCCCGTATGCAGCATGCTGATTTCGCAGACAGGGCGTGAGTGGAGCACAGAGGGTTCAGACGAGAGGGTGGCAGCGGTAGGATCGTGGAGCCGTCCCCAGCGTGGTCAAGTGCTCCGCTGTTTGGTCTCCCATTCATCCAGCAAACACTGACTAAAGCGTCTGCTCCATACCAGGGTCACGGCCTGGCACCAGGTGACAGGGGGGTGAACCAGCCGTCCCTCCGCAGGGCCGATGGAGGGCAGATGACTCTGTAGAAACCAATCGATCAGGCCAGCTGCCTGACAGAAACATAAAGTGAGCTCCAAATATAATTTTACATAATTATGGGATTACATAATTCAATATGACTTAAAATTTTTTAGACACATGAAAAAAGTAAAAAGAAACAGATGAAATATATTCCTGTAATGTGTTTTATTCAGGTTAATACATCTAAAATATTACCCTCTCCACATGGACCTGACATAAAAATATTATCTTTCCTTCTTTTTTTTTTTAAAAAAAATAGGGTTTTTAAAATAGACATTATTTTTTAAGAGTAGGGTTCACGGTATTATTGAGGGGAAGGTGCAGAAATTCCGCACACACTCCCCACCCCCGTGCAGGCCCAGCCTCCTCCACTATCCACCACCCCCTGCGTGGGACATCTGTTATAATTGATGAAGCGACACGGATGCATCATAGTGACCCCAAGTCTGTAATTTACCTTAGGGTTCATTGCTGGTATTGTACATCCCATGGTCATTGTCTATTCTGTTGGACAAATGGATAAAAATTGACCTGCTTCCGTCATTACGGTACCATTCAGAGTCATGTCACTGCCCTAAAAATCCCCTGTGCCCCACCTATGTGTCTATTTCTCAACCGTGGCAACCCCTGGCAAAACTTTCCAAAGTTTCGCCTCTTCCAGGAAGTCACATGGTTAGAGTCATACGGCGTGTCGCCTTTTCAGACTGGCTTCTTTCACTTAGCGTTGTGCATTTAGGTTTCCTCCGCGTCCTTTTATGGACTTTTCTCTCTTATTTGTACGAAATCATCAAAAGCTGCTGTGTGTTTTACTCCTGAAGCCCATCTCAGTTTGGGGAAGCCACATTTCCAGAGCTGGCCAGTCACACGTGGCCAGTGGCTCCAGGACTGGCCAATGCAGAACTGGAGGGTCTTCGGTGTCTCCTCTGGGCGTCGGCTGCTGTGATGACCGAGCGCTAGGACTAAGGCACACCTCACATGCCGCTGTGGAGGTGCCGAGGGGCATGCGAGGAGACCCTGGCCGCGGGGGCCTAGGTGGGAAGGCTGGCTCACCGGGTCCTGCAGATTGGGAAGTGCTGAGGGTGCAGTTAAGGAATTATGGGCAGTGGGCAAACTGACCTAAGGGGACTTGCTCCCTCCAGACATGCTGATGAATTTCTGACCTAGAGATTTTGCACCGAGAATCTCAGCTGCCACCTGGCAGGCTGTGTTACGTGGCAGAATACTCTGAACTAAGGGTTTGGGACTGATCTCTTCCCGGAAGCCCGTGAGTACGTCCCCTTACAGGCAGAAGGGACCTGGTAGGTGTGGTTAAGACAGGGGTCCTGACAGAGAAAGATGCCTCTGGGTGATCTGAGTGGGCCCCGTGTGGTCACAGGGCTCCTTACGAGAGGAAGGCGGGACGGTCAGAGTTGGAGAACGAGACACGCTGAGGGAGGCAGGTGTGAGAGAGGCAGGGAGGGCGAAAAGGAGGGAAAGAGAGAGCAGGACATCTGAAGACGCTGCCCCGCAGCCCTGAAGACAGAGGGAGGCCAGAAGTGCAGGCACCCGAGACGCTGGAGAAAGCAGGGACACCGAGCCTCCAGAGCCCCCAGAGGGACCGCGACTCCGTCACCGCCGCAGCTTCAGCGCAGCGGGGCTCGCTTCCGACTTGTGACCTGCCAGAGCTCTAAGACATGTGTTGCTTTAAGCCACCAAGTCTGCGGTCCCCTGTTAGAGCGGCCCCAGGACACCAACACGCCAAGCAGGCCTTTGAATGATGGAGCTTGGGGGGGTCCTCGGGAAGCCTGGGAACTCTTGGGAAGAAATGGCAAGGCTTTATTTGCTAATTCTCCCTCCTTCTGCGGTGACCGAGGTGGGTTTTCCGAAGAAGAGAGTCTGCAGAGTTGGAACAGATGGAAGAAAGCGCGTCTGGAGGCTGGAGCGCAGTGTGGGGTCCCCGGCGGAGCGAGGGGCGGGCCTGGGGGTGGGGGAGTCCCCGGCGGAGTGAGGGGCAGGTCGAGGGGAATGCCATGGGTGGTGAGGACCAGTGGCCCCATCAGGATGTCCCCGCAAGGGTGAACACCGAAAGCAGTAGCAAGAGCCTGCGTGGCCAGGCTCGTGGTCCCTGCAGAGGATGCCCCAGTCGGCGCACCTGGAAGCCCATCTGGGCGTCAGCACCCAGGGATCGCGAAGAACCTGATTCAATGGGGTCTTTTTTATTCTTTTTCTTTTTTTACTGTTTCTTTATTTTTGAGAGAGAGAGGGGGAGCATGAGCAGGGGAGGGTCAGAGAGAAAGTGAGAGCAGAACAGAGAATCCCAAGCAGGATCCGTGCTGTCAGCACAAAGCCTGACGCAGGGCTCGAACCCACGAACTGCGAGATCATGACCCGAGCCGCAGTCGGACACTCAACCCACAGAGCCCCTCGAGCCCCTCGCTGGGAGTCTTAGAGCAGGAAGGGCAGCGCAGGCGCCGAAGCCCCGTGTGTGGGGGGCCCGCCCCTCATTCTGCGCTCCGCGCTCCAGGTAACGGGAGGACGTCGCCCGGAAGAGGGAGGCCGGAACACCCAGCACCTTCTCCTCTCGCTGCCTTGGCAAACAGGAGCTCAGAGCCTGATTCAATCTGCTTTGGAGAAAATAAACTCTTGTGACCATTTTGCCCCCGAGGGTTGCGGAGCTTTCTCGAACGGATTTTGACGTTACTTTCTGCCCGCCGAGCTTCCGTCTCGATAACCCGACGCCGGGAGAGCTAGAGGGGGCGTCCCTGTGCTGTGCTCGCTGCTCTTGCCAGCGGCGCTCGGAAAAGCGCGTGCTCTTCGGAGGGACTCGGGGGCGTCTGAATGCATGTGAGGAGGGAAAGGGGTGTGTTCTGGTGAGAAGATGGACTCCTTTGAAGGAGCTTTGAAGTCAGAGTCTGGTACCTCCTCCCAGCCTCCTGCACTTCTTGGCTGTGTGTCCTTGGGCGAATCACGCCACCTCTCTGAGCTTTGGTTTTATGTTCTTGTGCAGAATAGGTGTAGTAGACTCTCCTGTGCTGCGTCAGGTGCCCTGGGAACGAGTCTGAGGTGGGGATTTGTGTGCAGGTTTATTGGGGAACATTCTAGAAGTCTGCACTTGCTGAGGAGTACGGGAGGTTGATGGGGCAGAGGGAGGAGCTCAACCATTAGGCAGTCGCAGAAGCCACTACGCCACTGGCTACCTGGAGCAGGGGTGCCCTGCAGACTTGTCCCTCCAGGAGGCAGGACAGTAGGGCCAGGCACCGGGTTCAGGTCGCCCCCAGGGAGGAAACGTGTGACCTTGGGGAGGCTGGTCCCTTCCATCTGGTGGGTGTGGTTCCTGGGGAAGAAATTGGCCGAGAGTCGCCAGCCTGCAGTACTCCTGGCCCCGAAGGAGAGATACGTGGGCACAGGACAGCATCCACTACAAGGGCCGGCCGGGAGGGGCGGCCGGGAGGGCCGGATGCACTGAAGGACTGCACGTGATTGGCATAGAGCACGCCACAAGCTCAGGGCTCAGTAAACGGTGGTCGATGATACTGCTCTGATTATGATGATTATTCTTGCATCGAGAGTGTTCGTGAAGGCGCTAATGGATGAAGGTGAATTCTGAGCAGCCCCGGGGTCTGGGAGAGTGAGTGGAAATAATAATCCTCGCAGAGGCCACCGGCCTTTGCAGAACCTCTCGTCACCGAGTAGCTGACAGTAGATTTGCCTCCCGAAAAAGCCTGGAGCCGTGCAAACAAAGGAGCCGTTGCTCTCTGGAAGGAGAAAGCCAGGACGGAGCAGAGGGCGCAACAAGGCCATTTTGCATTTGAACCGGCCCTGGTTTGTGCTTCTCTGGAGACCGGAACACTCCGCAACCGACCGGAAGTGCTGTTTGGCTTTCTGTGGCGCTTCTGCTCTGCGGGCTTGTCCTCGGTCGGTCTGTGCAGCCGGGGACGTGATGGATTAGTCCCCACTGAACTCCGGGAAGCCCGGAGCAGGAGTGCGTGCAGGACACTGACCTTACGCAGGACACCTTGAGGCCCCCGCGGCAGCCTTTGTGCCTCACTCTCGACCCAGCCCCTCGGGCGGCCTCGATCCTCCCTGAAAAAGTGCCGGGTCAGCCGGAGACGCAAAGAAGTCGGCTAGAGCCACCAGGAGTTTGTCCTCAAAGCCGCCACCGTGTCGCCTCCCCTGGGAGCTCTGAGGAGTCCGGCCTAGAGCACGGGCTTGTCGTCCATGGGGACGTGAGGGCTGACTGTGAGGACACACACGTGAGGACACACCTTGTGGGTTTAGTCTGTCATTTTATCCCCAGGGTTATCGTGGGGCTTGGCACTTAAGCCCAGCGAACGTTCATTACGTGAGCAAATGAACCAGCGAATGAGTGGGTGGGTGAATGAATGAATGAATGAATTCCTCCCCAGAAGGTACTAGAAGGCTCAAACTCACCGTCCAGATTTTGGGGTCCTGGGAAGGTGAGCGTGGAGCCAAGCATGGAGCTAGGACTCCCCGTGTGTTATCTGCTGGTGTTTACTTTCCTGACCCTCGGCCCCTGGGGTTGTGTGTGTTCTGGGGTCTCCTGTGTGTGAGCTTCTGTAGCGACGGAGAGGCAGAGTCTGCCATGTCTTCTTTGCACGCTGGTACCAAACACGGCACCATTACCGCCCCACGCATCCCTCTGCCTGGCCAGCCTCCCTCCTCCTCACTCAGATAAGCCCTGATCTTCCTGGGGCCAGCACACAGTTGCCTCCCCAGGGAGACCTCCCCCCAGGCTCCCGGAGCCCCTCAGCCTCTCTCGACTCCCCAGCCCACACCTGTCTGCAGGTTCTTTGAGAAGGACTGACTCGATCCCGAAGGCTCAGCACCCCACAGGGGACCCGAACGGAGCGGGTCCTCTGTAAAAGGCTTCTGTTTCTGTTTTTGTTTTCGGAAATGATTCAATGAGGTCAGAATGGCATCAGCAGATCCCCAGCCTGGGAAGTGTTCTGGAAAGGCAGGGGTCACGGACATTCCCAGAGGTACAGGTCATTCCGAACAGCCCCCTGGAGAGCCTGGGGTCTGGGGAAGGCAGGTGGTTTGCGAATCCCACTTCCAGGAATTCAGCCTCAGTACTGCAAGCAATTAAAAAAAGGTCCTTTCCTCTGGCTCATACTCTTTGAACTTAAAGAGTGAGTGGAAACTGTTTCTTATGCAGGATCAAACAGGCCATCTTCCCAAACGTATTGCATTTGATACTAGACAGCAAGAAGCAGAGAGGACTCCTCCTGCCCAGGGGAGTGGAGGCTGCTCACACTAGAGAGTCCGTCTAGTCTGTCGCTGGGGTGAGCGGGAGGGGGAGGTCAGGGGCAGAGAAAGGAGGGAAGACACAGCCTGCAGTTAGCAAGGGGAGACGAGAAGTGGGGAGGGGTCCGGGAGGTCCCGGAGTGGCATAGTTTCTTCCAAACTTGGAGCGGGGTGGCATTTACGTGTGATTGCATATATATATATTTTGAAGTTTTAATTTTATTTGTGAGAGAGAGAGAGAGAGCCAGCAGGGGAGGGACAGAGAGAGAGAGAGAATCCCAAGCAGGCCCTGCACTGTGAGCACAGAGCCTGTTGTGGGGCTCGAACTCATGAACTGTGAGATCAGGACCGGAGCTGAGGTTGAGAATTGGATGCTTAACCGATTGAGCTCCCCAGGCGCCCCCCTGTGACTGCACAGTTGAGCAGTATCGATACCGTACTCACGGGGCACGGCTGGAGACCCAGCGTGCATGCTTCGCCCTGCCTTGTCTTGACTCCTGACTGCGTCCTGTTTCTGTTATTTGCCCTGGAATCTACGGGGACAGGACAGGGGTTTCTGGGCCGTTCATAGGGAGGATAGCTCAACGTTTGTAGAGCCCAGCTTCCGACGTGCTTTCCCTGTGCGTGTGCGTTGTGGCGCCTCTCGGGGAACTGTGAAGTCATCATCACTGTCCCCTCTCTCACCCCTGCCCTTGGCCCAAAGAAGGAGGAGCAAACTTCGTTCAAGAACGGACGGTGAGGGACACAGTTCCCGTGGTAGGCATTGCCCATGGACCCTGGCGCGAGCCTGGGAGCCTTGACCCCTGGCCCCTGAAGCAAAGGGGGATGAAAGCTCTCTGCCTTCTTCTGGACCGGGAGCAAGGCTGTGTTGGCGGCGGGGGAGTTCGCGTCCTGCCCTGTGCCGTCACCCGTCCAGCACTGCGTCCCTCTCTCCCGTCGTGGCCGGTAGCTGCTGTTGTGGACTCTACCCACTAGGTGCCAGCAGCGGTCCCCGTCACACTTGTGTCGATCAAACATCCCTCCAGACGCTGCCCAGTGTCCCGGAGGGGTTAGTTAGGCGAATTTGCCCCTGCTTGGAGTTCTGCTTTAGGAAGGCTTCTCCCTGGCCGCGAACCCCCTGCCGTCAGGGCTGTGAACACGCTTCAGGCCAGCGCTGTTCTCAGCGCGGCGGCCAGGCTGACCGAAAGTGCTAATCGGATGTGCCCACTCCTGACTGGGAGCCCGTAGCCCCAGAGCTGCACCTGGTCCTCCCAGGCCCTTCTCTCTGCAGCGTCCTCTCGGACCACGCTCCTCCTGCGTCACGTGGCATGGCACAGGTCGCAGGTGCTTGCTTCTTGGGGACTGCAACAGCTGGGGCCACAGGTGCCAGCGTGGGGTCTGCAGCTGCCGAGGCCGAGGTCCCTGTCCCCATGCATGTCCATGGCTTCCTCTGACACCGCGGGGGGCTCCAGGGCCGTCCGGGTGCGTCCTGGCCTGCGCCCTGGGCAGGCAAATGTGCCAGAGAGTGAATACGCCGGAGCGATCCGGGTGAGGGATGGGGCGGGCGGGTAAGCGGCCAGCGTCCTTGCTTGCTGGGAGCATTCTGATGCGGTTTTCATTCTCCAGCGGACGGAGCCCCAGGTGCCCATCGCAGGTCCTGCACAAATGCTCTTCCTGTTAGCTTCTCCCTGTCCCACCTCACCTCCCTGCCCGGCCGGAGCTCCCCACCTCCCCTGAGAAAGGGTGGGCACCCAGGTCTGTCTTAGGCTGAGTCATCCATTCACGACTGAAGGGTGTCGAACGTGGCGCATGATGTGGACACGACCCAGCCTGTCCATGTGGCTTGTGGGCTGTGGCCCTTCAGGCCCCCCCTCCCCGCCCCTGTGGTCCCGAGAACGGCCTCTCCCATCTCTGATGGGACCCTCATGGTGAGGAGCCCTGCCCGAGCCTCTTCTGAAAACACCGGAGGGGAGTTGTAGAAGGGAGGGCCGGCGGGTGTGGTGGGAAGGGAGAGAATGGGGTTCAGTGTCGGGGGTGAGCCCTGGCTGTCTCGCGTGATTTGGGGCAAGTCACTTCTCTTGCCCCAACTTTCTTCTCTCTAGGACCATTGCAGGATTTGCCATCTGGACGGGGTACAGGGAGCATGAGGGGGACACTCAGTAATTCTGCCAGGATGTGGGGTCCCCTGCCTTGTCTGCTAAGTGGGGGTGATAACGCTGCTGTTGGGGAACCCAGATTAAGACCTATGTGACTATGTTAATCTTTGCACACGGTACAAGACATGACCCCATTATCGCCCCATTCGACAGACGAGAAAACCGACGCCGAGGGGAGCTTGCTGACTGGCCCAGGGTCCAGAACTTGCTCATGTTCAGGTGCACGTTCGGTGCTCTTGACCGTGATGTCACAGTGGTAGGGGGAGGGGCGGTGCTCCTGCCGTGGCCGGCCTGGTAGCCCCGACTTTCCAAGTTCCATGCCACACTTAACAATGTCATCTTGTGTGTCCTCACTGCCACCCGCGGAGGCCAGACGTGACCGTTCTCTCCACCTGCTGACCCAACCTCCATACTTGCCCGCCTCAGTTTCTGAGGTCCCTCCTCCCTCACCCCCAGTGCCTGGCGTGGGCCCCTCCGGGCTGTTCTCAGGGCTCCTAGGAATCACGAGGAGCCGCCCCTCACAGAGCACGTGGACGGGCTGCGTCTCCATCTTGCTCAGCCATCAGCCGTCCCTTAAATATGAACGTATAAATCGAGCCTCTTAGTTTCAAGGTGGTAAAACTATTTGTTTAAAATAGCTTCCGCTCAGCCCGTCCTCGCGGATAAACATAAATAAATCATACCACTTTTCCATGAATTATGCATTAAATACATATCTGTAAAGCTTCCCCGTCAATGGTAGGGCTTTGAACATATGGGCTTTTAATTGGACACTAAATCAATTTTCCCATCTCCATTGATGGAATTTAAAAAACACTCCTAGCTTTATTTCAAACGTCTGTCCTTGTTACATGATAACAAAATAAAACCCTCCCTCAAACCCCTGTCATCTGGATCCTGCTGCTTAGGCTTATTTTCCAGAATTCCGATTTCAGTCCGGCACCTGCGACAGAGAGATTAAAACGGTTCTCAGCGAGCGAGCGGTGGAGCGGTCCGATAGCATCAGCGGCGAGGGGGAAGAGCGATCGGATTAGTGAGCAGCGTGCACACGGGGTGTGAGCAGGGGAGTGTGGAGGGTTCTGGATGGGGAGAGGAGGGAGGAGGGCTCGGGGGTGGGGAGGGAGAGGGGCGTGCGTGTTGGGGAAGCCGAAATTGCCCCCTCTGCCTCGTTCTTCACCTCCCTCAGGTCATTCTGTTGGTTCCTTCGTTCCGTGAGGCACTGGCACCATTCCACAGGTGAGAGTTCAGACTTCAGGAAGGTCGTGGGGTTTTTCCCAAGGTCGCCCTGAGCGGCAGAGCCGGGGTTGCGCCCGCAGTGGTTCTGGCTCCGAGCACTTGCTCTGTCTCAGACGAGGAGGCCTGTGACGGTCCCTTCTGTGACATCTCGTTGGGGCCACATCCCCGACAGAGGCCAGCATGTCACTGCTGAGTGGTTGCAGGGGTGGATGAGTAACAATCCGCCATGTGCCACAGTTTCCCAGGGGTCTCTGGGATATGATCCAAGACCTTCTATCTTGTGAGGAAGTGAGCTCCATGTCAGCAGAGGCAATCAAGGACCGCCCTCTGGGATCTTACCGAGCGAGCACAGAAGTCCCTAAAGTACGCGAGGGAGAAAGAACCGCGAGGGAGAAGGAATGCCATTTGGGTGCCTGCGACTCAGAGACCTTCCCGTGTCATTTAGGACAGTTGTCCCATGCATCTTCGTCCTCGGGGAGTGTCAGGAGTGTGAAGACAAGCTTGAGAGTTGACGTGGTAAATAAAGGCCTGGCTGTGACTTCCAGCCATGTGACTGCAGGCAAGTTCCTGCGCAACGCCAAGACTCCATTTTTCGTCTGTAAGCTAGGGGAATCAAAGTGCCGACCATCTCTTATGATACATTATTATGTGTATCCTCAAACCCGTATGTTGAAGTCTGAACCTCCCAGGACCTCACATTGTGACCGTGTGGAGATGGGGCCTTCAAAGAGCTAATTAAGGTGGGGGCGCCTGTGGGGCTCAGTCGGTTGAGTGTCCGACTTTGGCTCAGATCATGATTTCCTGCTTCGTGAATTTGAGCCCCGCGTAGGGCTCTGTGCTGACGGCTCGGAGCCTGGAGCCTGCTTCGGATTCTGTGTCTCCCTCTCTCTCTGCCCCTCCTCCCCCCAAAAATAAATAAACATTAAAAAATTTTTAAAGAGCTAAGTAAGATTAAACAAAGTCAGATGAATGGGCCCTCAGCCAGTCTGGCAGGTCCTTGTACGAGGAGAAATTTGGACCCAGTAGGCACCAGAGAGACACACATACAGAGAAAAACCATGTAAGGTCACAGCAAGAAGGTAGCCATCTGCAAGCCAGGGAGAGAGGCCTCAGGAGCACCTGATCTTGGACTTCCCGTCTCCAGAGCTGTGAGAACATAAATTGCGTTGTTTAAACCACCAGAATGTGAGATTTGTGCTGGCAGTCTCAGAAGACTAATGTGCCATCTCCAAGGGTCGTTATGGGATTCAGTAGGTCAGGGTGCATATGACCCTGTCCCGGAGAGGCCCAGAGAGGTGGAGAGTGTATCTGGGGGTCACACAGCTGGTGCGTGGCTGAGTTCTGACTCTGGACCCTCAGGCCCCTGTCTTTCTGCTGTTCCCCCGTGTGCATACCTATTGCTCACTGCTGCTCATGGTGGCCTCCTAGCTGCTCCCTGGTGACCTTGAGGACTCCTCTGCCCTGAAGGTGGAGACTCCCGGAAGTGGCTGGCAGGCAGGTGCTCACGGAGGGCTCTGATGCTTATTTCCTCATTATTTTGATTCTGAGCTCCTACAAATCGAGGACTCAGCAGCATGAGGATTAGGCAGTTTTCTTGCCTCCTGTAATGTGCTTTCTCTGAACCGCTCCTTTCGAGACAGTTATTTGAGGTCTTAGATTCCTCCCGCAGGCGGGCTGAGGAAGTCAGACAGCCCGGCTTCCCATTCAGACGCGTCTTTCACCCCTCGGTGGACTCACAAACACGGGAAGGGAAAGGCAGAGCAAACAGAGGAGTCGCTTCTTAGCCCAGAGCGGGGGTCCTGCGATGCAGATCGTCCGTGCAAAACGCCCGCATCCAGCCCCCCTCGATGCGCTCTTCCCAACCTCGTCCTCCTAAATCCTCACCCCGACCCTTGGACATGGTCACCGGGGAGTCCCAGCACCACAGTGGGGAGGTGACAGACCAAGAGGGAAATCGCCTCTTTCCTGGGTTGGCACTTAACTAAGATGTAGCCTTATCTTTTATTTAACTGTTTTGGAGAGGTAGCAGAGTATACAGGTTAAAAGGACAAACCTTTTGGGGCGCCTGGGTGGCACAGTGAGTTAAACTCCAACTTTGGCTCAGGTCATGATATCACAGTTCGTGGGTTTGAGCCCCGCGTCAGGCTCTGTGCTGATAGCTCAGAGCTTGGAGCCTGCTTCAGATTCGGTGTCTCCTTCTCTTTATTCCCCTCTCCTGCTCACACACTGTCTCTCTCTCGAAAATAAATAAACATTAAAAAAAATTTTAAAAAAAGGACAAGCCTTTTGAATCGGAGAGATGTGCGTTTGAGTTCTGGCTCCTCTTCTAATTGACTCGGTCACCTACGAGCTACCTGCCCTCTCTGGGCTGGTTTCCTTTTCCGTAAAATGGGGATAAAAAGAGAACCTAACTCACGGAATCCTTTGGGGAGCATACTCTATTTAAAGTAGGCAGATCAGTTCCTGCACATGGCGAATGGTTAGGAGAGCTCAGCCTGCCTCATCTATGTGGGTCCTGCCAATCCGTGTCCGCGTGGTTATGAAGAACGCTGAGGTGGTCACCCAGGTCCCAGTTCTGTGGTCGCAGATTCTAGCTGTGTGGCTCTGAGCCTGATGCTTGCATTCTCTGCGTTTCCCTTTTTATTTAAATCCTGTCCAGTGGGGATACTGAGTTCGGCCCTGCTTGCTCAGCAGGAGATTGGAAGGGGCTCCGAGGGCGCCGAGTGCCTGGGGCGGCTCCCAGCAGCCAGGAGAGGGTGCACTCACGTGTGTGGAATGACTGATGAATCACATAACTCTATGCAAACACTTCCCAAACATGGAAGGGAAGGCAGGGTAGAGGACGTCGTAAGGGAGAAGAGGCCATTCATCTCTTTGTGCATCTGAGGGTGGTGGCTTAGAGTCAGACCTGGAGTCCGACGGTTTGGCTGGAATTCCGGTAGCTGTTTTCCAAGCCGAGTCCGTGGATATATTGCATAACCTTTTGGGGACTTGATTTCCCCAGTTCTGAGAGGGCACCGGTAACACTTAAACCTCGAGGCTGCTGTGAGGATTCATAAGACAAGAACCGTGAGGTGCTGAGCACGGAGCCTAGAGCAGCCGGTGGAGGTGGGGGGGCGTTCGTTTGACCCTGGGTCTGTCTGACTCCAAAGACCTTGGTCCCTGCTCCTCAGGGCAAGGACAGGAGCCGGGGAAAAAGAAGGGGCAGAGAGCGGGCACCAGAACGGCCCAGCTGCTGGGGCCACTCTAGTGTCACAGTGGAAAAGACTTCAATTGCTCTGAGCAACTGCCAGATCTGTGATATTTTAAATGCTTTCCTTTTTTAAAAGAGTCTATCAAGACTTTTACAACTTCCTGACCTTGGGAAGGCTCCTACAGACTCTGGGCAGCTCAGCCTGGAGGGAAATCTCTGGTCTTCAAGCCTCAGTTGGAATCAGGGAGATGAGGTGCACCTTGGTTGTTGCCCCATTGAGAGATGTCTTCCTTTCTTGACCACCTGCCCAGTTACTCACCTGGACCCCCGCATCCCCCTGGCGCGGCTGTCAGCTCTCTGCATGTCATTCCTGCTTGTTCGGTGTCCTTTTGGATCACTGTGATCTTCTCAGCACCCCCATATAAAGAACAGGGACAGGCCAAGGGTCAGGTTGTGGTTTTATGGGCTTTTCCCTTGACAGTCTCTCCGTGAGTGGATCGCTTCCGGGCATTCACACAGCGCCGTGACTGCCTTCGGAGTCCCCTGAATCAAGCCAATTGTTTTGATGTTTTCCCCGCATGACTTATGTACCAAGATTTGCAGTGACTGGGGGCTGTGCCGATAAGGTACTCTAACATTACGGCACAGTTTACCGCGACGGTCTTTTTAGATGTACGTTTGAAAGACATATATGAAAAAACCAACAACACATTTCCCCATTTTCATTCAGAAATGTATACAGAAAACATCCCTGCATTAAAAAGTCTAAAAAAATGGATTTAAAATCACTGCATCCATTTCCAAGAGACTGCCTTGAGCCATGCTCAGAGTTCAAGTTCTATGTCACCACCTGCATGCACTAGGCTCTCTAGAGGAGAGGGGCTTCAGCAACATCTGTACTGTGGCTTCTTTGTGCCGGGGACTCGGGGGAGCTCTGCCAAGAGGGTATTTATAATCCCCAATTTGTTGTGGGGAGATTGGATTTTGGAGAGGGAAAGTGACTTGCCCCAGGTCACAGCGCTGGGATAGAAGGACACGTACTTGAACCCAGATGCGGAAGTAATGTTTCTCCGAGCTGAAGACAACTGGCCAGGCGGCCAGCTGAGTGGGCACTGGGGTGGGGGTTCCAGCTGTCCTAGCCAGCAGTGGCCTCTGGGGAGTAATATCCTATAGATAAGTGGCCGGTTAGCTCTGAGTGGGGAGCTGAGTTGAGCCCCTCAGAGACCGTTCTGAACTGCATAGGCGGTCCCTGGCACTGAGCACTGTCTAAGAGAGCTGCTCTTGTGTGGATGGTCAGGGCACCACAAATCCTGTTCCCGGCCACTGGTGATGGCTGTGGGGGCAGCCTCATCCGGTCCACTCTTCCACAGGTGAAAAGGCAACGTGCTCCCAGCAGCTCACGTCACGTCCCCTTGTGCTCGGTCCCTTTCAGTTCTAGGGGCCAGGATCTCGCCTCCTGGAGCACTCCTCACACCCCTCTGGCTGACCTCCACTCAGCCAGGACCAGGGCTGGAGATGTGTGTTGTTCTCTTACAATTGGGACTGATTCTAGAAGCCATGAGTGGATAACAGGTAGGGGAGAGGGATGGTATATAAATCCTGAGTAACTTGGTGAATCTTGTGGGAGGCTTCTGTGCTTCCTGTATTTTGATGTTTGTGTCTTTCCCCAGGTTAGGAAAGTTTTCCGCTGTGATTTGCTCACATAGCCCTTCCACCCCTTTTTCTCTCTCCTCATCTTCTGGGACCCCTATGATTCTGATGTTGTTCCTTTTTAATGAGTCACTGATTTCTCTGATTTTTAAATCATGCTCTTTTTCCTTAGTCTCCCTCTTTTTTTCTGATTCACTATTCTCCATAAGTTTGTCCTTTATATCGCTGCTTCGCTGCTCTGCCTCATCCATCCTTGCTGCCGTGGCATCCATTTGAGATTGCAGCTCAGTTATAGGTTTTTTTTTTATTTCATCCTGACTAGTTAATACTGCTTTTATCTCCATAGAAAGGAATTCTAATCTATTTTTGACCCCAGCTAGTATTCTTATTATCATGATTTAAAATTCTGATTCAGACATCTTGCTTGTATCTGTGTTGATTAAATCCCTGGCTGTTGTTTCTTCCTGCTCTTTCTTTTGGGCTGAATTCCTTCATTTTGTCATTTTGAGGGAAGAAAAGGAATTAATAAGGTAAAAATTAAATTAAAAAATTAGAAACATCACACATACACACACAAATAAAATAAAATAAAATAAAATAATAAAATAAAATAGATCCTAGATGTGTTTTGGTCTGGTTATTGAAAGGAGCTTGATAGTTTAGAGGAAAAAAAGGGAGGGGGGAAAGGAAAACATTTGAAAATTTGAGAAAACGAATACAATGAAATGGAATAAAATGAGATGATGGAAGTAAAATAGAATTTGAAGAATTTACAAAAAAGTAAAAAAATTAGTGGAAAAAAATAAAAATATTTTTAATAAAAATTGAAAATAAAACTAAATTTTTTCTCTTTCTGTATTCAAGAAAAAGAGAAGAAATGAAAAAGAAAAAAAAATTGAATAGATGGACCAGCATACAGACTGAAATACAATTGAAGTTATATCGTTTTCCTCTAGAAGTCAAACTATGAATCACTTTATAGCCTGTAAACTAAGCAGGGAGAGAGACTTGTGTTCCTGAAGAGAGAGTTTGGCCCAGTTGAGCGACACTTAGTGTAACGGCTCCATTCTCCACTAGATGGCGATGCTTAGCTCAGTGGGGTGGATTGTTGTGGTGCTTGCAGTGTATATGCGCATGCGTGGAGGCATGAAAATGGCGACACTCTAGTATAGGACCTCTGTTCTCCCCCATCAGTAATCACGCACCTGCCCTTTGTCTATGGCTTCTGTCCACTCCCCACTTTTACTATGTCAGTGACCAAGCCGTCAGGTTGCTGAGTTTTATCTCCTGTGCATCTGTGTTTCCCGACCCCTCGCTTCTGAGGGACTGCGGCTTGGACCTGTTCTACCCTCTGCAGGAGGGTCTCACCGATCAATGGCCGGGTGCAGGCCGCACACAGGAACGTCCGCGGGACTGTGGCTCTGCCGATGCCCAGAGACTGCGGCCGGGCCCCAGCCCAGACCCAGAGAAAGTTGCCGCGATCCTGGAGCGGCAGCGTTTCAGGGATTGTGGAGAGTCACCCACACATGTGGCACCAGGCTTCCCCCTTAACGACCTGGTTCAGCACCAGCGAACGTGGTTGTTCTCTGGGGTCTGCTGGGACCGGGTGGCCACACAGCCTCTCCCTAATGTCCTCCCAGCAGTGGAACTGCTTCTTCCCCTGTGGCCCGAGGACTCCCGAACCCTCTCCGCTCCTGGGATTCGCCCTTCTCACCACAGCACCGCCAGGTATGGAGCTGCGGAGTTTCAGACTCTGGGCCCCCGCAGTTTATGGAGTCTTAATGGCATTTAAACCTCTTCTTTCTCCTTCCTCCCATTTTAGTTCAGGCCTTGTGGCTCTTTCCACTTTTCCACTTTCTCTGCAGTTACTTTGGATGGGGCTGCTTTTCCCATACTCTCCCCTCACCTCTGTCCTCCCTCTGCGAGCACAAACAGCTCCCTGCCCTCTGCGGCTTCTCTCTCCCCCAGTTCACCTCTCCTCACTGTGTACCTGCTGAGTTCTGTGGTTCAGGTTGTGCAGATGTTGTGTTAATCCTCCTTAGTTTTCTAGCTGTGCAGGATGGTTTAGTGTTGATCTGGTTGTATTTCATGGATGCGAGATGGAAAAAAGACTTCCATGCTGTTCCCGCATCTTGGCTCCTGCAAGAAAATCCTGAGTAACTTGGGATGCTGGCATAGGATGCTGGAGGAAGACCCAAGTACCCTCAGCACTCATGGCCTGGGAGACAGAAGCACAGGAGCGGCTGGGGCTGTTCTGGGCCTAGACGGCTCAGTTGGAGGGTGCCGTAGACCGTCAGGTGGTTGTTTTGTGTGTGTATGTGTGTGTGATTTTTTTTTAGAGAGAGAAGTAGGGAGGGGCAGAGGGAGAGAGAGAGAGAGAGAATCTTAAGGAAGCTCTTTGAGGAGCCCGAAGCAGGGCTCGATCCCATTACCCTGGGATCACGACCTGAGCTGAAATCAAGAGTCAGATGCTCTGGTATATATATATATATAATGGAATATTACTCAGCCATCTTAAAGAATGAAGTCTTGCCATTTCCAACTATGTGGATGGAACTAGAGGGTATTATGCTAAGTGAAATAAGTCAGAGAAAGACAAATACATGATTTCACTCATATGTAGAATTTAAGATACAAAACAGATGAACATGAGGGAAAGGAAGCAAAAATAATATAAAAACTGAGAGGAAGATAAACCATAAGAGACTCTTAAATACACAGAACAAACTGAGGGTCACTAGTGGGGTGTTGGGGGTGGGGGATGGGCTAAATGGGCAAGGTGCATTAAAGGGGACCCTTGTTGGGGGGAGCACTGGGTGTTGTATGTAAGTGATGAATCACTAAATTCTGTTCCTGAAATGATTATTACACTCTATGTTAACTAACTTGGGATGTAAATTAAAAAAAAAAAAACAACAATAACAAAAAGAGTCAGATGCTCAAACAACTGAGCCATCCAGGCACTCCTTGTCAGATGTTTTAAAAACAAGACAAGGATTTGAGTTGTACCCTTAAGGACACAAGTATCAAATTGTTCCTACCTCTCTTGTTATTGACATGATGTTTTTTATTGGATGTAAGTTTTTCAGTAACAGGATTTGGGGTCACGGGGAGACATTTTGAGATGGTAAGTCAAAGTGGGTCAGAGGTCCTCTATGAAATCTTTGTAGAAGTTTCCATAGTGTGTGCTGAAGAGCTTAGCTTCTGGCATCAGAAGACCTGGTCTGGAATCCCTGCTTTTCCACTCACCAGCTGTGAATCTTTGGGCGAAAAAATACTTGCTCGCTCCTGGCCTCAGTGACCTCATCTCTAAAATGGGTAGAATGGCAAGTAGCTCTTGTGATAAATACAGGAAGGAAGAGAGAAAGTTGCTTTCAGTACTTGGTTTAGCACCTGGCATATGGTGAAGTGGGCATTAGATGTGCTATTGTTATTTTTTTTAAGTTTATTTATTTTGAGAGTGGGAGGGGGAAGGGCAAAGAGAGAGAGAGAGGGAGAGAGAATTCCAAGCAGGCTCTGCCGTGATGGCACAGACATGGGGCTAGACCCCACAAACCACGAGATGATGACCTGAGCTAAAAGCAAGAATCAGACACTTAACCGACTGAGCCGCCGGGTGCCCCCTAGTAGCTATTGTTACTTTTGATACTTTCAAGGACTCAGGTTTGGGAGTCCGGACGGATCTGTGCTCCAATAAAGCTTTGTCATTTGCTTGGCAGTGGAAAGACAAGTTAATAGCCCACTGTGAACCTCAACCCCCCTGCTTGTAAAATAATAACCACGATAAATGTATAACTTGTAGGCCTCTTGTGAATTTAAATGAAAGGCAGAGCTCATCACATGCTCAGAAAACCGCGTGAAGCCTGGAAGCACTGAATGCATAGTGGGTGTTATTTCCCTTGTACCCTTGGTCTTGCTAGAGAAGGGACACTATCTGTGCCATGGTTTTAGGAAGCACTGATGGCCAGTAAGCCTGCAGAAGATTGGAAGGGGACTGGTCGGTGCTCTGGGCTCTGTCGACAGAGCTCCAGAGACCTGGGCGGTCCAGGGTCCTCGTGGTAGCAGGGACGGCAGTGTCTGTGAAGCACAGAGCCTGGTCCCTTGGTGGGGCCCTGGGCACAGGAGGGAGGCTCATGGAGCTGGGGCACAGAGCTGGGGTGGGGGGCGGCTGCCCATCTTCCTGCCAGTTGCCAGACACTGCAGGCCAAGAGTCACCTTTCACGGGGAGGAAACTCCCACCAGGGAATGGACAGTCAGTCCTGTTGAGGAGAGCAAAGCATCATAGAAATACAGACTGGGCTTCTGTGAGCTCCCTGCCAGCCGCGTATGGATAAGGACACGTGACAGAGCGAGGCTTGTTTGATCTCTAAGGGGCATGGACACCACAGGCCTGCTCCAGAGCAGTTATTTCTGAAATACCCTTGAGGGTTTGGTCTTTACGTCTGAACGATGCTGAGAGTGTTGGTCAGGTACGCGTGTGCGCGTGCGTGTGTAAACACAAGGATTTTCAATTCCTGCTCCCTGGAGCCTCTCTTCTCTTGGCAGGAGCCCTCAGGGGCCGCTTGGCAGATGCCTGTGGGTCCTTCTCTGCAGAGAGCTGTCAGTCTCGAGGCAGCTCAGCTCCGACAGTGTTTCACAAGGGTCCTCCTGCCACCTCAGGGCGGTCGGATCTAGGAGGCTCCAGAGAAGAATTTAAAAAATGAGAAACAGAGCCAGACTCCATGTCGGTTCTTCATCTGACGTGTTTCCAGAAACCACCAAAGTGGCTTCTGCCTCAGATGGTAATAGCAGCGCTGACAATGGTTGCCTCGCCGTGGTGCTCCCCCTGAATCACAGGGCCACCCCGATACCGGAGGCTCAGTTACCTTGGGACTGCGCGCGCGTGTTTTAGTCGAGTGTCTTCATCAAAGAAGGTGTCTCCCCCCCGCACAAGTTCGGGGACGGCGGAAGGGAAGACACAGTTAAATGAGTGGGTTCAAGAGAGCAGAACGGTAGTTTTAATCAACAAAACCTCATAGGCTGGGGTGCTGAGGCCGGGGGCCTGAGATTCCTGGAGGGCAAGTGACTTCACGGCAGCGAGGATGGTGCTTATTCACTCGCCTGGTCACCCGAGAAGCCCGTGTTGAAAACCTGCTTCGTGCCAGGTTCCGACCTCAGCCCTGGGTTCGCAGGCGTGCCCTGACCTTCAGGGTCTAGCAGGGGAGACAGTCAACATTCAGCAAGCGGCTTCACCCGCGGCTCTAATGACAGGGAAGGTCACGGTGCCGTGAGAGCACACAGGGAACCCGGGCCCGGGCGGGAGTTCCAGGGAGGCGACGTTTACGGTGAGCGTTTACTGGAACTGTGGTCACCACCGTGTGTCTTTCTACCCTGCTCCCTCTCGCCTTACAGATGAGGACACGCAGAAACGGAGACGTTAGGGAGTCTTACCACGAGGGTGCAGATACTTAGCCACGAGGTAGGAAATGATGAATCCTTACTAAGTCTCATTTCCATTGTTTGTTTACATTTATGGCATGACATTTCAGGAAGTCCTTGGGGTCTCCCGCTGGGAGGTGCCTCCTGAAGGGCAGGACTTCCGTCCGTTTTGTCCATGATTGATTCGAAGGCGCTGAGTGGTGCCAGGTACGTAGGAAGACTCACGAATGAATGTCGAATGAATGGATGAGGACCCCCCCTCCCCCCGACTTGGTGTGTGCTGGTGGCGTGTAGTGGTGGCGGCCAGGGATGCCGCTGAATGTCCTGCGTGTGCGGAGGGCTCCTGATGACGAAGGATCATCTGGCACAAGGTGTCAGCGATGCTGGGCTTGAGCGACGGATCTGGAGAGATTCCTTGTTTTTCCCGACCCCGAGAAGGCTCTCTCCCATCATGGGTCTGTCTCCTTAGTGTCTGCAGGAGACTTGGAGAGCACCTGGGGACAGTCCCCTGCATCCTCGCTCTGGCGTCTCTGCCTCCTGAGAGAAGTCAGTGACGCAGAGACAAGAGTGGATGACGACACGGACAGAGCAGGTTTCCGGAGGAAATCCAGGACTCAGTGGGGGCTTTTTCAAACTGACACATTACCAACCCATCTCTTCCTCTGGTCTCTGCATAGAAGGGCGGATATACGCCACATTTACTGGGATAGAGCTGGGTTAGATTTGAGGTACAAAGAATCATTTTGTGGGCAACTCTTGGGGGCAAGACTGGCTCAGAGTTTATGCTACCTGGAGACGGGGGTGAAACTGCTAACAGGAGAACTGGACAGTCCACAGTTGGTCGTTGTGTACGGTCTAGGGAGGCTGTCTTTGTTTGGTGTTCTAGAATTCCGTCTCCACAATTTGATGTGCCAGAGATTTCTTACAGCAGTGTTAATTCGTCTCTACGTGCCCGGCATCATGTTCGGGGCTGACTAATCTAATCTTGGACCCTGACTAATCTGAACACCAGCTGATGAAGCCCACATCAGCACCGCCTTTACTCTACAGATGAGGAGTCCGAGCCTTAGAGTAGGTGTGCGGTCTCTCTGAGGTCGGTGGATAGTGAGTTGCAGAGCTGAGATTGGAACCTGGTCCTGATTCACTCCAGTGACTAAACTTAACCGGCTGCCTAAGGGCTGCATGTGGCCCTTGAATATTTTTGTTTGACTGTTAGTTTTTTTAAAAACTTATTTTCTAATAGTTAAAAAATTGAAGATTTTACAAAAATCTGACCTCTTAACTCATCCTAAAAAAATACAAATATCTGCTAACGCTGCATTTTCCCACCCGGCAATGCTCGGCTGACCCTGGGCCACCCTCTGCAGCGTGGTGCCGTCACTCATTTACGCGACCAGCTTGGCTCCTGCGGGTCCCGGGATTTCAACCTTTGGTCAAAACGACAGGGGCACATAGATGGAGGTAGAGGAAGGGAACGATACCCGCCTGCGTTATGAACTTATTCCTCTGTATCCTCTCTCTGTGGGCAACGTGACCCAATCTGACCTTGAACTGGACCTTGAACTTGACCAACTCCTTGGGCTAAGAGAATGGGGGACTTCATTGCCCATCAGTGTGACTTAGCATGTATAGAGAAGGCAGGACTCAGGACTTCCTTAGAAGCCAGTGAAAAGGCTCAGGCTTTCTCTCCAAACCTTCCTTCAGCTTTTAAAAAGTCCTGAGTTACAGAATTCCTCCTGGTATTGTTAAGCTGGATGTCAGGTCCGGGGCAGCCCTCTGACTATCACAGCTGTAATTCTGGTGCCCAGAGGGAGCAAAGCCAGGTAAAGAGCCCTCCCGCCCCCACCCCCTTGGCAAAATTCTGACTTAACAAGGCTTATTTATGTCTCTGTGTGCTACAGGTTATAATAGCGTCATCTTTCCCGTACATAAATAATGTATAATTTGTGTTAACTCTGTGCACGCCTTTAAGTCCTTGGGGAGGCAGAAGGACAAAGGAGTCACCTGTACACAAATACCTGAGGATGTGCGTCTCTGCCCTTCTTGCACTGAGCATGGCGTTTGGCCCACTCTCAGGGGAACATTTTTACCTACTGTTGTGGATTCAGTGTCGCTGCCAGTTAAAGGCCATAAACTGACAGCTGGATGACGGCGATGGCAGTGACGATGGCGATGAGATGACGTTCCCACCGAGAGCACCTGTTACGTGCTGTGGTTGGGTGCTTTTTACGCATTAGCTCCAAACTCCATAACAAACCTCGGCAGTTGGTCTCACTGTTTACACTTAGCAAGTGAGGAAACCGAGGCTCCCAGAGTTTATAAGCCTGTGGTCACAAGTGGGAGCCAGAGCGAGAGTAAGAGAAAGAGAGAGAGAGAGAGAGAGAGTCATAGCTGTTATTCAGATGTGGTTTTATTTGCTTCCAAAAGCTTCCACCCTACCACATAAGCAAATTCTCCGGCAATTTAAATTAAACTGTCTGGGCTACCCAAGAGTACAATTTGGAAGGACTCCACCTACCTCATTTCCTAATTATCCAGTGAAAATCTGAGTCCAGGAGGCTTCAAGCATTCATCATTGTATAAGGTTTGGGCAGCTTCATGAAGCGTAGGCTTAAGAACTCATTTGGAATGAACATGGTGAATTAGGAAGCTCGTGACCGGTGGTGGGCCACTTCCCCCTCCCAAAGTCACCCCTGACAGTGTGTGAGCCCCTCTCCCCCGACGGCGCCTCAATTAGGCAAAGCACAGAGAATGGGTTCTGAAGACTGCTAGGTGGTTTAGCAGCTGCTCTGTATTAAGAAATGTTAACCTTTTATCCAGAGGAGCTCAATTAGCACGAATCAACCAGTGGTTAATAATAATAATAAAACGGAATGATCACTGAATGAAAGGCTTTTATTTTCATTTCACAAAAATCCTTTGTTAAACGTGAAGAGGCTTTGCTTTATCTTTAATTGAAGAGCGAAGAAATGCCCTGAGGGTATCTCGTAAGATGACAGGGAAGGGGAGTGGGGGGGGGGGCACTTTCTCAAATCTTTGCTCCGAGGCTCAGGATGGAAACGGGTGCTAATGGATCCTTCTTCCTCTCTGCTTCCTTCTCCTCGTCTGTTTCCACATCACCACACATTGTCCTCTCTCCAGAGCCTGGGGCATGACCAGGCACCTTGGTTCTTAGATGCTCAATGGAATGCCAAAGACTTGGAGTAGCAAGATCTAAAGAGAGAGAACAAAAGAGTAAGGGAATCTGTTCAGTCCCGCCTGCGTCAGGAGGGGAACTGAGATGGAGAGAGGTAGAGACTGCGGGCAGGCAGGGTGCCCTCTGACCCAGGCCCGGGGGAAGCCAGGAGCCCCCATTGCCTGACTACCTACTCTACGCTGGGCATTAGGTGTCTTAGACTTGCTTGACTTGACACACCCAACAAGCCATGGTGCGAGGTGTTAGTATCCATCATTTACAAATAAGAAAACCAAGACTCATTAATGCCCAGTGTCCCAGCTAATGAAAAAGTAGAGGTGGATTCAAATTTAGGTCTTCTTCTGTGACTTGGTTCCCTCAAGTCTTTCAAGGGATGCCTTCCGCTGCTGGGTGTGCCCTGTTCTAATGGATGATTCTGCTTTTCTGCGGGGGCCTGAGGGAGGAGGAAGAGAGTGCAAGAAGGCATTTAAGGGGCAAGCAGGATGGGAGAAGGGAACACGAGGCCCTGAGACAGAGGCAGAAGGAGACAGAGTCATCGATCTATGTCCTCGAGTGTCAGCTCCTGTACTTCACCATGGGCAGGCTCCACGCTAAACGCCGTCAGGTACAGCTCATTTAACTCTGCAAACTACGATGCCGGTACTGTTTCCTCGGCAGACACGAGCACAGTGAAGCTTGCCTAGATGCGGCAGCCTCTACGTAGTACAGGTGGAATCTGGACCCGGACGACCCACCCCCCACGCCCGCGGTCTCGTTATTGCACCTCCTCTCCTCTCTCTCTTTCTCTGTGAGAAAGAAACCTGGTTCTTCCCTGGGAGTCTCCCCGGAACGGTTCTGGGCACAGTCGCCTCGAGATGCAGAAACAATCCACGTCTTTGTGCCTTCATCAAACACCTACAAAGACAACACACATTGCTGGTGACGGTGTGGAGCAACCAGAACTCTTGTCCATTTTGGTGGGGACGTGATGTGGTGCAAGCCCTTGGGAAATAATTCTGGAAATATAAAAAAATTTATTAGAGAGAGAGAGAGAGAGAGTAAGCATGAGCCAGGGGAATGGGTAGAGGGGGATAGAGAGAGAATCTTCTTTTTTTTTTTTTTTTTGAGACAGAATCTAAAGCACACTCCGTGCTCACACAGTGCCTGACATGGGGCTCGGTCCCTGGGATTATGACCTGAGCCAAAATCAAGAGTCAGACGTTCGACTGATGGAGCCCCCCAATTCAGCAGTTTTAAATATCAACGCTAAACACACATTTACCATATGACCTGGCCCTTCCATTCCTAGATATCTGCCCCCAAAGAAAGAAAACCATGTTGTTCACCAAGAGACTTGTACAAGAATATTCACAACGGTTTTAGTCGTAATATCCAAAATTTAAAACGTCTTAAATATCCTTCAGTAGGAGGAGGTATAAATAAGCTATGGTACATCCATACCTTGGGATGCTCCTTAGCAATAAAAGGCATGAAGTACTGATACATGGACAAACATGAGCGAGTCTTAAAAACTCCGTGCTGAGCAACCGAAGCTTACCAAGAGAGCGCCTGTACCTAGTTGCATTTGTGTGAGGGTCTAGAACGGAGAAGACCAACCGAAAGGAGAAAGGTTCGGAGTCATGGTTGGGGTGGGGATGGACTGCAAAGGGGCACCAGAGACTGTTCTGGGGGATGATAATACTTTATTTTCTGATAGATGAGCGTGGTTGTCAAACCCAATGTGTGAATTTGCCAGGGACACCGTAGCAAAGCACCACAGACTGGGTGGGATGACTGGTAATTACGGAGCTTGGCAGTCTGAGATCAAGGGGTCAGCAGGCTTGGTTTCCTCTGAGGCCTCGCCCCTGGGCTAGTCGGAAACCGTCTTCTCCCTGTGACTTCACAGGGTCTCCCCTCCGCAGGTGTCTGTATCTTAATTTTCCCTTTTTTTGGAGGACACTGGTCCTATTAATCAGGGCTCATCCATATGACCTTATTTTAACTAAATCATCTCTCTTTTTTTTTTTAAACATTTTTTTAAATGTTTATTTATTTCTGAGAGAGAGAGAGAGAGACAGAATATGAGCAGAGGAGGGTCAGAGAGGGAGAGAGGGAGACACAGAATCCAAAGCTGGCTCCAGGCCCTGGGCTGTCAGCACAGAGCCCGATGCAGGGCTTGAACTCACGAACCATGAGATCATGACCTGAGCTGAAGTCGGCAGCTCAACCGACTGAGCCACCCAGGCGCCCCTAAATCATCTCTTTAAAGACCCTGTCTCCATGTACCGTCACGTCTGTGGTACTGGGGGCTAGGACGGTGCAACATATGAATTTGGGGGAGACACAGTTGCACCCATAGCAACTAGCAAACGTGCTCTTAAGATCTGTACACTGTGCTGTATGTAAATTTTCACTAAAAGAAAAAAAAAACGAGAACAAGTATTGAAGCTAATGATGTGTACGCTGAAGTATTTAGGGGAAGTGTACTGATATTTGCAATTTACTTCGAAATCCGTCAGAGCAGAAGATGGATTAATGGATGGGTAGATAACACGATAGTCGTGTGATACAGCAAATAGAATAACATTTTTTTTTAACTCGGGTTTATTATTTTTTTTAGTTTATTTATTTATTTTGAGAGAGACAGAGGGGGTGCAAGTGGTGGAAGGGCACAGAGAGGGGGGACAGAAGATCTGAAGGGGCTCTGCGGTGACCGCAGAGAGCCCGACGTGGGGCTCGAACTCACCAACCGTGAGATCGTGACCTGAGCCGAAGCTGGACATTCAACGGACTGAGCCCTCACAGGTGCTCCAAATATAATAACGTCTTAACGGCAGACCCTAGGTAGTGAGTATATGGGTTCTCACTTCAGAATTCTTTCAACTGTGATGTTTGAAAACTTCTGTAATGAAATGGAAAAATATTTATGGATCATCTAATGTGCGTCAGTCACTGAGCGAGGTGATAAGAATTGAAAAATGAACGGTACAGATCGGATTTCTGTCTTAATGTGTTTCAGGTGCTCTAACCAAAGACCGGGGGGCTTATACCCCAAACACATTTCTCTCCAAGTGTTGGCGGCTGGAAGTCCAAGATGGAGGCGCCGGCAGAGCCGGTGTCTGGTGAGAGCCTGCTTCCTTCTTGCTGCGTCCTCGCGTGCCAGCAGGGGTGAGGGAGCTCTGGGAGGGCGGTCTCTCTTATGAGGGCACTGATTCTGTTCACTGGGGCTTCACCCTTCCGATGTCATCACTTCCCAAAGACCCCTCCTCCTCACACCATCACCTTGGGTGTCGGTGAGTTTGGGGAAGACATGAACGTTCGGTCCGTCCTGGCCGCAGTCCTCACGAGGCTGGCGGTCTGGAGTGAGTCATTAGCAGCAGCGGTTTCCAGGGATGCACGCAGCGGTACGCTCGTTGGTGAGTCGCTCGGATTTGGCCCTGCCTCCTCGCATACCATGTGTTTCACGTTTAGCTGCTCAGTGAACACGGGCTCGTTGGTTCTCTGCCTCCCCTTGGGTGATGAATGTCACCGCAGCCAGCCTCCAGTTGTGCAAAGATAAATCACTCTGGGTCCAAGTGCTAAACCACAGAAATAACAGCAATTTATATACACCCCAGAAGTCCCTCGTGAGAACTCCTTCACTTCGTGTGATGTGTAGTGATGAAAGTTCAGAGCAAAACTGGGAGTGGCAGCTTTATTTCATCCCCATCTGCACCCCATAAAAGAAGCCCAAATGGAAGGGCTCGTTGGGAAGCCAGTTGGGTGGAAAGCACCACGCCACAGAATTCATCATGGAGAAAAACGGGCATCCGTACAAAGCTGCGGGAATGCTTCCAGCACCGGCCCGACATGTCTGAAGTGCAACAAAGGGATTTGTCAGGACTCTCAGATGACTTTTAGGCTTACGGCCCAAATCCCAGGGAGCAAAATGTTGCGCCGATTCAAGTCACAAGAATAGAAAATAAATAAGCCTCCTGCCAGTGTTTATATTCAGGGTTTTGGGGAAACCTGGACTGGGCTAGGAAAAAAGTCTATGGATTATGAAGTATGAGTTTTCGGTGACATCATAACCTGTAGTTTTGAACTCTGCTTTTTTACCAGGCGACCTTAGGCAAGTTACTTTGTCTCTTTAAGTCTCAGTTTCTTTACCTGTAAAATGGGGATAAAAGTACCCATTCAGAACGTTTTAAGAATTTGAAACAAGGCACAGAGGATACTTAACACATCCTTATTCTTAGTCTGGCTTATCATTAGTGCTCAGAAAGGGGTAGTGATGATGACGACAATGATGACAACAATGATAATGGTGACGATGATGGTGATGCCAATGATGATAATGGTGACATTGATGAGGATGGTTATGATGGTGATGATGATGACGATGATGATAGTGATGGTGATGATGGTAATGACGATGATGGTGACAATGATGACGATGATGGTGATGATGGTGACAATGATAATGATGACAATGACGACAGTGATGATGGTGATGACGATGGGGATGATGACGGTGGTGATGATGGTGATGACGACGATGGTGACGGTGACCTTGGCGTGCTGATAGTTACAGTCACAGTGGTGGTGAAGGAGAGCAGGAGGACGTGCCGATGGGAATTGCCTAACGCAAACAAGGAGGCAGCTACGCTGTCTCTCTAAGAGTTTAGCGGCCTGGAATCAGTCAAGCCGCGTTGGACATGGGAACTGTTTTAAAGGCTTGAGGTTAGGCTAAAGAACACCAGCAGGGAGACCGTCTGATAGCTAAGGTGCGTGTGATTTCTCCTCAGTCAGTCGTCAGTCTGGTTTACCCACAGACTGCTTCGATCAGCGGAGGCTGCATGCCGTGGGTTGGGACCAGAGGCTCAACAACTTATGTGAGTTTCCAGACTCTGGTGAAGGAATCTCAAGCGGAGTTCTAGTATTTTGTGCTTACAGATAACTCCCAAGGTTTAATATTATTTGGGCATGTCTACCTCTTTAGTTTTGAGAGCGAGGGCCATCTATGTATTATCTATCAAAGCAAATGTTAATAAAGAGTTATTTAAATATAGATATTAATAATTACTTATTAAAATCTTTATTCCCGTTTAATCTCCAGCACGTAGACAATTCTTTGGTGCCCAGTGGATGTTGGATCAAATTAGAAATGTCTTTCTGATACTGATTAGTGTTTATAGTATTACGTTCTGTTTGGAGCCGCAGATGTTAAGAACATTGGAAATTTCATCCCTGGGCAAGCGTGCGGGAGGGAAAGTGAACACACCACTCTGTTAAGAATGTTACGTGAAGGCTGTCCTGTCATTTGCTCTGTAGCAGTGAGTCTTCGTAAAGCTCTGGTGAAGTCGTTCCAGACGTAACCTAGTAACTGTGTTTGCCATTCACCTTCCAAAGCTGCTGATTTGCTTCTCAAAAAGCTACCTTTGCTCTAGGGCAAATCTGGCTCGACAGGGGAATTTTCACTGAGATCCTACATGCAGTCCCTCTACGAGGTTTCCCAATTTCTTTCCAGTTATAACAGTCTCCGTAGCAAGGAGAGGGGGGACTGTTGATGATGCTGTCGTGTCTAAGGGCCTTATCTTCATCTCTGACATTCGAGAATTACGGCATCACCAACGGCGAGGCAAGACCCTGCTGAAGGATTCCACCCAGTGCCCGCGGGTCGTGAGGTTTCCCAGTCTGACTGGTGGGAACAGGCACTGTGTGTGCCCTGGGTGCGTGCCCACTGGTTTCTCTAATGCCCCATCCTGAGTAGCTCCCTCACACCCGGTGCTCAGGGCCCGAGGGCACCCTCCCCGTATCGCTCTCTGGTCTATCCTGCAAAGTCTGGCTCTCTTGGGTTCGTGGACTCACAGCTCCATCTTTCAACTGAGAGCGTCTCCGAGGCTCCCCCTCTCTTGGCCGCATCCTGGAAAGTCTGTCGAAGCGGGAAGATCCAGGGCTGACCTTAGTTTCTGGCCCCACAGGGATCCCGGATTGTCTGCTGTCCCCAGTCTTTAAGACCAGTGTTTCGTACACCTCGTGTGGATTTCATGGTGACTTCTGCCACACGGGTGTATCCGATCTGTGTTATTTCCTCTTGGCCAGAAGTGACGCAGGAGAAATAGTGTACGAATCTTTCCCAAGTTGTGAGTCCTGCACATGAAGGGGTCAGTAAACATTTGCTGATTGGGTTAGGTTTTCAGTTTTGTTTGAACAAACTGCTTTGTAGGTTGTCTTCAGAAACCCTCCCAGAAACAGGGTCTCTGAAGGAGGCTGGAAGGAAGCTTCAAGGTCAACTTGTCCTGTCCTCTGAGGAGCTCGTAGATGAGGTGTGATCCTGGGTTCTGGCTTCTGTGACAGGCTTCAGGCTTCTTAGGAACACACCGAGGCATCTGGTAGAAAGTCATCGCTTCCGTCCTTGCCTCAGTGTCCTCATCTGTGGGATGGGGAGAGGAGATGAGGAGGCAGCGTGGCATGGGCTATGATGCTAAACACCAGGCTCGAGTGCTGGTTCCACTGCTTAGTAGCTGTGTGACCTTAGACAACGTACTCAGCGTCTCTGAATCTCTGTGAAATGGAGAGAAAAAAAATGCCTCCTTGGAAGGATGGTCGAGGGTTCGAAAGAGGCAATGTAATTGCCTTACGTTATGCCTGGAGCATGGAAGGCGCTCAGCAGACAGCTTCTTTCTGGGGTCACAATTAGATGAGGGGACCCTCGAGGATTCCAGGACTCAGGAAGTGGGCGGACTGCTTCTGTGCACCCTCCTTGTCGCTGCTGAACAGGGCAGAACAGAGCTTGTCTCTGTGAAAAAACCACCTCGTGAGCACAGACGGGGAAGTCAGCCCCCCTTCTCGGGAGGGCAGGAAGCCGGGCACGGCCCAGCAGCAGGTCACGATCCGAGCCAGGCGAAAGATGCTCCCTCATCACTAACCTCGTAAGCACCCCAGCGGAGGCAGGAGCTTGAATAAGTTCATCTGGATCTGACTGTTCTGCTCCTGAGTCAGCAGTCCCAGGCCTGGAGTGGGTGGGGGGAGATGTGTGTGGTGAGGCTGGTGCCGTCGGCCTGCCTGGAACTTTCCTCTGGCTTCGGGGAAGCGAGCCCTTTCAGCAGTAACCTGTGTGCTGGAGGACACCAGATCGATCCAGCCGTGAGACCATCACGGCCGCGGCCACTTACCGAGTTCTTCCTGCGTGCGGGAACGACTCTGGGCATTACTGGCTTTCCTAGCACCCGCGGTAAGTGCATCTGCAAAGCTGGGAAAGCAACAGAACCTTGTCATTAGGTTATTGTATGAATTACATGAGCTGACGCAGAGAGTGCTTTTAACTATGTCTGGGATAGAGTAAGCGCTAAACAATTTTTTTAAATTTATTTGTTTACTTATTTATTTAAGGGAGACAGAGAAAGAGAGAGAGAGACAGGGTGAGTGGTGGAGGGTGCAGAGGTAGAGAGAGAGAGAGAGAGAGAGAGAGAGAGAGAATCTTCAACACCCTCTACACTCAGCTCAGAGCCTGAGGCAGGGCTCCGTCCCACGTCATAACCTGAGCCGAAACCTGGGGTCATAACCTGAGCCGAAACCTGGGGTCATAACCTGAGCCGAAATCAAGAGTTGGGTGCTCAACTGACTGAGCCGCCCAGGCACCCTTAAAATACTAATTTCAGGGGCGCCTGGGTGGCTCAGTCCGGTTGAGCATCCGACTTCGGCTCAGGTCATGATCTTGCAGTCTGTGAGTTCGAGCCCCGCGTCGGGCTCTGTGCTGATGGCTCAGAGCCTGGAGCCTGCTTCAGATTCTGTGTCTCCGTCTCTCTCTGCTCCTCCCCCACTCATGCTCTGTCTCTCTCTGTCTCAAAAATAAATAAATGTTAAAAAAAAAATTTTTAAAATACTAATTTCAATTTAGCATAGCATTGGATGTTAACCAACTGGAATTAAAATAAAAACTTAAAGAAAGTCTTAATATTTAAAAAAGACTGAATTTTGCTCACAGCTATGTGACCTTATATATTTGTCTTTGCTCTCTTTTATCATCATTTTGGTTAAATGGATAATTATTATTTCATAATAAAGACATACTAATTTCAGTAATAATATATTTAGGAATAAATTCAATGAAAGATATGCAAAATTTCAGTGGTAAAACTAAGAAGCATTGTTTACAGAAATAGAAGGAGGAGAAAGAGGAGGAGAGAGAGATCACGCCCACGGATTGGCATGTTCAGTATCATCCTGGCGGTCGACTTTCAGGATGGCCTTCAGGGGTCCCCACCTCCTGTTAAGCACGTGCAGCATAATCCTCTTTCTTCAGTATGAGCTGGACCTAGTGAGTTACTTCTAGTGAATAGAACACGGAAAAGGTGATAGGATGATATTTCTGAGATGAGATTATGAAAGACCAAGCCTTCTGTTCCTTCTAACTCACTCCCTCTCTCTTGTTTATTTTTTTTTAAAGTTTAGTTATTTATTTTGAGACAGAGGGTGGGGAGAGGGGCAGAGAGAGAGGGAGAGGGAGAATCTCAAGCTGACTCTGCGCTGTCAGCACACAGCCTGCCGTGGAGCTCAAACCCACGAACCTCGAGGTCGTGACCTGAGCCGAAGCGAAGAGTCGGATGCTCAACCACCTGAGCCAGTCAGGCGCCCCCCTCCTGCTTATTTTGATGAACTCGCCCACCACGTTGTGAGAACGACCTACATGGCAAGGAACTGAGGGTGGCCTCCAGCCAACAGCCAGCAAGGACTAGATTCAGGTCAACAAGGACTGAGTGGGAATGGGTCTAGTCAAATACAGAGGTGACTGCGTCCTTGTAGGGGACCCCGAGCCGGAGGACCCTGTTAGATCACGGTCAGATTATCGACCCACACAAACTGCCCAGTTATGAATATCGCCGCTTTAAATTTGGGATAATTTGTTGCCCAGCAATATACACCTAATAAAATCATCATGTTTGTTCTCCCCGAACTTATCTATAGATTCAACATAATCTCAATCAAAGCCCAAGCAGGCTTTTTCGAGTGCAAAAGACCGAGAATAGCCGAAACAGTTTTGAAAAAAGAAGGGCAAAATTGGAGGAATTATACGACTTGATTTCAAGACTTATTATAAAATGACAGTAATCAAGTCAGCGCAGTATTGGAGTAAAGATAGCGTCCAAAAATACCCCGCGTGTATATAAGCGATTTTAGGCCGCGGCACCCACAGAATTCACTTGGAGAGGGGATTTTTTTTTTTTAAGAAATGGAAAAGAAGGATATTTTGAACTTCAATCTATGCCTCACACTATACACAAAATTTCATTTAAAATGTACCGATTGACCTGAATGTAAAAGCTAAAAATACAAAACTTTCAGAAGAAAAGAGGGAAAAAAAAGTCATGACCTTGTGGTAGGCAAAGATTTCCTAAGACTGAACATAAAGAACATTACCATGAAAAAGAGGAGAAAATATTGGCAGAGCATATGTCTGATAAAGGATTTGTGTCCAGAATATAAGAAGAATCCTTACAAACCAATAAGAGGTCAAAAACCCAATTAAAAAATGGGCAGATGATTTGAAGAGATACTTCACTAAAGAAGATATACAAGTAGTCAGTAAACACACGAAGAGGTGCCCAACCGTCTTGCTTTTTGGAAATAAGCAAATTAGAACCACAAGATGCTGACCTATTACAATGTCAAACACTAAAAATACTGACCACACAGGGGCGCCTGGGCGGCTCAGCCGGCTCAGGTCATGATCTCACGGTCCATGGGTTCAAGCCCCGCATTGGGCTCTGTGCTGACAGCTCAGAGCCTGGAGCCTGCTTCCTAGTCTGTCTCCCTCTCTCTCTGCCCCTCCCCTGCTCACGCTCTGTCTCTATCTCTCTCAAAAATAAATAAACATTAAAAAAACAAAACCAAACCGACCCCAGTAAGTGTTGGTGACAGTGTGGAACAGCAGGAACTGAATCGTGTGCTTCTGGTGGGACTGCAAAATGGGTACAAGCACTGTGGAAAAGACCTGTCAGTCAGTTTAGGGGTTAAACCGACACCGTCATAGGGCCCAGCACTTCCATCCGCAGCTGTTTATCCAAGAGACATGAAAATGGAACCCTCAGACTTGTACGTGAACGTGCATAGCAGCTTTATTTATAATAGTCAAAACCGCAAACACCTGTCAACAGGTGGATGCAGAAAGAAATTCTGGAGCAGCCCCCGACAGTGAAAAGGAAACCACAGGCAGTCACATGGCTGGATCTCCAAAATAAGCCGGGCAGAAGAAGTGTCACACTGAGAACTAAATACCGTGTGATTCCATTTATAAGAAGTTCTAGGGGCGCCTGGGTGGCTCAGTCGGTTAAACATCCGACTTCGGCTCAGGTCATGATCTCGTGGTTTGTGAGTTCGAGCCCCATTTCGGGCTCTGTGCTGACAGCTCAGAGCCTAGAGCCTGCTTCGGATTCTGTGTCTCCGTCTCTCTCTCTGCCCCTCCCCCATTTGTGCTCTGTCTCTCTCTGTCTCTCGAAAATAAATAAATGTAGAAAGTTCTAGAGTGGGTCAAACCAGTCTATAGTGATGGGACAACATCAGCTGTTGCCTGGAGTGGAAGGTTGGGGATTCATTTCACTGGGCATGCGGCAAATTTCTGAGGTGGCAAAAATGTTACCTGTCTTGATTAGGGCGATGGTGGCTGATGGGAATGTCATGTAAATCAAAATCGCATGCCAATCGTCTTCTTCGCAAAGGTAGAAGAGAAAGAACACAGTTTCATGATTGAATAGTCGCTAAACCAGAGGGCTGTACACAGCCCAGGCAATCCGCTAAGAGATTGCACACAAACAAACAAACAAACAAACAAAATCTCTTCCTGTTCTGGAGCCAGGCAGATACAACTCCCGATGGACATGTGCTCAGGATAAGTGAGAACTTTGCTCAAGTAAGAGGACCTCATAGCCCATTTGTCACCCACCGTCCATCCCAGATTCATCTGCTAATTGAGGTGGCCATCTGTGTGTGCTAATTGGCTTTCTCCAAAGGAAGAATGCGCCTCTTATTTTGAGCACTTACGACAGAAGGGAGTTGTGCAACTTGGAGCAGGCTCCTGCCCTCCCACAAGAAACGGGGAGCTAAAAAAGAAAGAAACGGGGAGCTAGAGGCCCCGTCTTCCTTGCCGATGTCTGTTTCAAAGAGGTGGTTCCCATGTTCGTGAGGGAGACATCACTGGTTCCCAAAGCTGGCAAGAGACTTCCTTAGTCCAAAGATTTATCCACGTTTCAGAGTCAGAGAAAGAACTAGAACCTACGAGCTCTCCAAAATAAATTTACACTCTAAGAAGAGGGTTTGGGGAGAAGTCATTTCCCTTATTTCTACCACGGAGAATTAAGCCTCTTGTTTTTAATTTGTATTGCCCTTACCTGGCATAAGTGTATGCGTTTGTCCAAACTGTCAGACTGTCCACTTATCGTACATTTAACACGATGAGCACAATGATGCATAGAGTTGCTGAATTGCTCTATTGTACATGTGAAACTAACATAACATTGTGTGTTAATTATGCTGGAATGAAAAAAAATTTAAAAATTTAAAAAACTAACTGTACACTTAAAATGTGTACATGTTTGTATATGAAAGTTATGCTTTTAAAAAGGTGATTTAAAATATGGCACAAATTTGGGGACACCTGGGTGGCTCCGTTAAGCATCTGACTCTTGTTTTTTTTTTTAAGTTTAAAAAAAATGTTTATTTATTCTTGAGAGACAGAGTGTGAGTGTGGAAGGAGCAGAGAGAGAGGGAGACACGGAATCCAAAGCAAGCTCCAGGCTCTGAACTGTCAACACAGAGCCTGACGCGGTGCTCAAACCCATGAACCATGAGATCATGACCTGAGCCAAAGTCAAATGCTTAACCAACTGAGCCACCCAGGCGCCCCTGCATCTGACTCGATTTCTGCTCAGGTCACCATCTCACAGTTTGTGAGTTTGAGCCTTATGTCAGGCTCTGTACTGACAGCTGGAGCCTGCTTGGGATTCTCTCTCCTCCCTCTCTCTCTGCCACCCCCCCCCCAATAAATCAATAAATATTTAAAAATATATGCCACAAATCATCCGGGACACTTGCACGCTTTCATCTAGAGTACTTCGAAAAGCCTTCTGTGCCTTCCTTGAAATTATCCCAGATTTCTCTGAGTTATTTTCCCTGTCATAACAATGTAAGAAAAATTGTAGCTGCATACAACTCCTGTTAAAGAAATCCTCTTCGATTTCCCTGGTAGTGGGGCCTGACGCCTTTAAATAATAACAAAAGAAGAACAATTCAAAACGAATCTTAAGGTATGGAGCCTTAAAAATAACTTAATACTTATCATTTGATGGAACACATTGTAAGCTGGGAGTTTCCTTTCTCTCTCCCCCCACCAAATGTTATCGAGCATCTTCCCCAGTTTATACTTTAAATGGGAGCTAAGCATATACTGGTGAACCATCCAGACAGGGGCTCTGCCCTAGGGAAGCGTAGAGGCTAGCCAGGTAGCCAGCGTAGCCAGACGGTACAGACAGTTCCTGGAATACTTATTTGGTTTATTGCACTGAGTGCCAGGAAGAATGGCAAGGTGCAATGAAACTGTATAAAGTGTGTGTGTGAGAGGGAGAGAGAGAGAGAGAGAGAGAGAGACAGAGACAGACAGACAGAGACCATCCTGCTAAGTTCGGAAATATCCCCTGAGGACTGGGAGGAACGACTTTAATCTTGCCCCCGCTTACCTTTCCAAGTTGTCACGCTCACCCTTGAACTTGCTTTCGCTCCCTGTGAATCTGGACACCGTGTTTTTGTTTTTGTTTTCTGTTCCTTGAACATTTGAATCTGTTCCTGACATGGGCCTGTGCAGATTCTGTTCTGTCTGCAACTCACTCCCTCTCTTTAAAAGGTTTTTCATCCAGGCTTTTCATTGCCCCTGGATCTCACCACAAAGGCCCCAGAGAGGATTTCTCCTCCCATCCTGTGCGGAGACATCCCTCTGTCACTCTCTCCCCCCACGCTGCCTCCTAGAGCCAGGTGATGTCCATGCTACCATGCAGAGACCCCAACTTGGGTAGCAAGATTCCGAGGACTTTCCTCCCTTGGATGGAAAATGGTGGCATTTTTGCCCGTGGTCTTTGCGATCGCAGGGACTGACTCTGGGCTCTCGTTCTGCGGGTTCTCTGGGGGAACGGCTCTGCCAGACTCCCGTCGAGAAACAAGTCATCGCCACACTTGCGTCAAATGCTGAGCCAGGCGCTTTTCCTAGACTATTCCATTTAATCCTTAGCCCATCTCTCCCTCGCCCTGGAGAAATCCAAAGATCAGAGAGTTTCAGGGATTTGCTCGGGACCTCACAGCAAGGAAGTGACTGAGCATAGACCTAATTCCTGGCTTGTCTGATGCTAGAACTTTCCTCTTTCTACCATAGTCCACAGTTTCTTTGAAAGTTGTATTTTAAAACTCCTTTTTCTCATAAGAGTCAAATTGATGGACAGTCTTCTAGAAAAAATAGAAAATGTGTGGAAAACATCTCCCTGAGATTTATCAAACACTGTCTGTGTCTCCACTGTCAGGACCGTCTGCGAGGTCAGCTTGGTTAATGGGATCGGAATGCCCGTTTAAAGTCCACCTGGTGAGGAAGTCATATCACCCTTCTAGGCTTGAATGCTTCACCTGCAAAATGGGACTGCTAATAGCCATTTCAAGATTTGCAAATATTAAATAAAAATGCAGGTCTACCGTTAGGCACAGAGCGAGGCGAAGTGGGTATCGGTTATCATTAACTTCACAGTTAATGGCTATCATTACCGTTAATGGTTAGCATCAATTCTACACTCATTAGCAGAATCTCTTAGCCAACACTCTGGGCCAGGAGGACCCTGGGGACACAGGTCAGTGGAGGGTGAGTTGGCATAGTCCCAGACCCCTGGATCTCAGTAGTCAAGTTGTAGGATGGCTCAGTTTGTATTTCCTTCTGGTTACCAGATGCCCACCCTTGGAAAGGAGCAGTCTCCCAAATGAATTGTGATGCTCCCGTGTTACATTTGTACGACTCCGATCACTTCTGGCCCGGCAGACACCACCACAATCTGTCTGGCTGAACCCTTCGGCAAAAGGGCGATTCATCCTCATCTTTTCCCTGTGAATCAGAGACACCCACGGAGTAACCTGGCATTGTCTCAGAAGGAGCAGGAGTGATGGATAAAGACAGCGACAACATAACCATCTCTGTGACCCGACATGCCCCTCGTCCCTTTTCATTTGTCAAACGGATCGATCTGGATGTGTCTTATAAACACAACAGTGATGCCCACTCGTGGCCCTGGGGATGGGGGGATGGAGGAGACGGTCCGTCTCCTGGCGGGGAGAGGGGGCCCTTGCCGGGCTTCGTGCCGTGGCGAATTATTCTATTCTTTTATTCTTCTCGGACTGCTAAAGGACGTCTACTGCCTTAGATCCTCTTAAAATCAGGAAGGATGGGAGAGTGGCGTCCACTCCTGGGAAAACCGCACACGATAGTGAAAATAAGTCACTCTGCGTTTCCTCTTTAACGGCGCGTCAGGTCGCACTAAGGCTACGTCGCAAGGTGAAAAAAGAGTTCTTCTCCTGTAGTGCGGTTGAAAACTGAATATGCGTGTCCATGTTTTACTGGGTCTGCTTAGAGGGCTTTAAATTTTGTCTTTGTTTCTCTTTTCTTTTTTAAAAAATAGGGAAAAATAACAATGCCAGTGTGTCCATCAACCAAAACACCCCATCCTACTTGTAATATTTTTGTTATATTTCTATAAACAAGATTTAAATGTTTAATAATTTGCCGATGTTTAAAAGTGTGAAATTTTTATACAAAAATACGGAATTCTGAATTGAAAAATGGGAAGAACCTGGCAAAACCTGGGTTTGCATTTTTTTTTATAACGTTTATTTATTTTTGAGAGACATAGAGACAGAGCGTGAGCAGGGGAGGGGCAGAGAGAGAGGGAGACACAGAATCCGAAGCAGGCTCCAGGCTCTGATGAGCCATCAGCACAGAGCCCGACGCCGGGCTCGAACTCACAGACGGTGAGATCATGACCTGAGCCGAAGTCGGCCGCTCAACCGACTGAGCCACCCAGGTGCCCCTGGGTTTGCATTCTTATGTGGTAGCATATCTCTGGAACCGAGCCAACCGCGCCTGTTCACTGGGGCATGAACTAGGGTTTGCCATCGTCCTCACCTGTTTGACCATCGCAGGTAGTGTTTCTGGTTCATTTTTTTCTGCAGTCTTCTTGTCCCCTCTTCCCCTCCCTGATGGTACCCCTGCTTTCCTAACTTTTTTCTGATCTTTTCCCCACTTCTTCCTTTCAGTGTTTTGGTCAAGATGTCGGTGCTTAAGTTGCTCCCAATTTCCCCTTGACTGGGCTTGGGGGGAAGTCTGAGAGCCTTCAAGTGCTGTGTTGGAAGAGAAGGGGAGGGTCTCTCCAGGTCAGCTTTGCGAAGCAACTCTAACACAAAGCTTTCTCCTCCAGCTGATCCCAGCCCTACACGAGCCTCCGTCTTCTCTGCCTTCCCCAATGCACACCTTCTCATCTTAGTTTGAAGAAGGTCGGAATCCCAGAATTCAAACCGGGGGAAGAATTTTATTTACTGGGAATGGAATGAGTTGGCGGGAGGGAGAGGGGGGAAAGTCGATGAAGACTTATCATGTTACCATATAAACTTTGGAAAATATGAAAAATATTGCAAAATGGAAAAATTCATTTTTTTAAAAAACCGTGTTTATTTACTGAGAGAGAGAGAGAGGTAGGGAAAGGGACAACATGCACAAGCAGGCGAGGGGTGGAGAGAGAGAATCCCAAGCAGGCTCCGCACTGTCAGCATAGCCCTAATGCGGTTGTGGGGGGTCAGTCTCATGAACCGTGAGATCGTGACCTGAGCTGAAATCAAGAGTTGATGCCTACACCGACGGAGCCACCCAGGCGCCCCGTGAAAAATCATTCTTAAACAGAAGGCAAAGTGTTGACCTCTCCAGTAATTTCCTCTAGTAATTTTCACTTTTTCCTCTACATAGTTGAGGACATAAGTAATACAATTTTGCATCCTCATTATTTTGCTTGTCTTCGCTGAGTATTTCTCCATGAGATTAAAAATGCTCATTAACATAATTTTAACGACTGCGTGACCATTTATCATATTAATGTGCCCTCATTTGTTTAACCAGTGCCACGTCACCGAACACTCGGGTTGTTGTTTCCTGTTCTCTGTGTTAAAAATAACATTGCACGCATAGCTGTGTTTCAGAATATTTCTTTCTATTTTCTAGAAGGTGGACTTCTGGATTGAAGAGTTGGACACTGTAAAATTTCTTGTTACCTTTGCCAAACTGAAGCTCATATTTCAGTATCTTTGGACAGTATCTTAGTCATAGAGATGTTGTGATATTTTGGTACAATCCCGAAGGGACTAGGTGAGGAAGAATGGTAAAGAGAGAGATGCAGGCATTGGGATAATTGATGAGGGATCTTGGACCTTTCTTGAATGGAAAGTAGAGCCAGATTCTGAGATTCACGACAGAAGTGCCTCCACTCCTGGCTGAATGATTTCCTCACGTTGGCTTCTTGTCTGCCCTAATGCACAGTGTTAGCCAAAGCAGGCATGTCAGCTCAGTTTTGAAGTCATTCCATGTTTCTGCCTGGATCTCGATATAGAAATTCTTCCTTCCCTTCCTTCCCTTCCTTCCCTTCCTTCCCTTCCTTCCCTTCCTTCCCTTCCTTCCCTTCCTTCCCTTCCTTCCCTTCCTTCCTTCCTTCCTTCCTTCCTTCCTTCCTTCCTTCCTTCCTTCCTTCCTTCCCTCCTTCCTTCCTTCCTTCCTTCCTTCCTTCCTTCCTTCCTTCCTTCCTTCCTTCCTTCCTTCCTTCCCCTTCCTCCTTCCCTTCCCTTCCCTTCCTTCCTTCCTTCCTTCCTTCCTTCCTTCCTTCCTTCCTTCCTTCCCTCCTTCCCTCCTTCCTTCCCTCCTTCCTTCCTTCCTTCCTTCCTTCCTTCCTTCCTTCCTTCCTTCCCTCCTTCCTTCCCTCCTTCCTTCCTTCCTTCCTTCCTACCTTCCTTCCTTCCTTCCTTCCTTCCTTCCTTCCTTCCTCCCTCCCTCCCTTCCTACCTTCCCTCCTCCCTCCCTTCCTTCCTCCCTTCCTTCCTTCCTTCCTACCTTTCTTCCTTCCTTCCTTCCTTCCTTCCTTCCTTCCCTCCCTCCCTCCCTTCCTACCTTCCCTCCCTCCCTCCCTTCCTTCCTCCCTTCCTTCCTTCCTTCCTTCCTACCTTCCTTCCTTCCTTCCTTCCTACCTTCCCTCCCTCCCTTCCTCCCTTCCTTCCTTCCTTCCTTCCTTCCTTCCTTCCTCTCTTCCTTCCTCCTTTCTTTCCTTCTGTATCTGCTTTAGGTAATCACCATGTGTTGAGTGCCCACAAAGAGCCAGGTACTGGCTCTCTGTGCCATTGTTCATTCAGGCCTTTCCACAACAGTACTGGGTGGCCGTCTCCATCCCCATTTTATGTGCAGGGAAGCTGAAGCTTAGAGAGGCTTTCCAGTGTGTGGAATGTGATAGTCTCGGTGGCTGAGCCAGAGGACTGGACTTGGCTTTCGGCTCAAGCCCACGCTGGCCCACCACTAAAGCAGCTCGCACTGGGTTAACTGGTGGAGGGTGCCGCTCATCCTTTCTTTGAGTGGTGTGTTACCGGTGGGTCTATGAGAGGGGCTCCTGCCTGCCTCCTTGAGGACGCAGGCTTGGTGCCGTCACCTCTACATCCTCAGTACGCAGCGTGTGGTAGGCACTTTAACTATATACGAAATAAATTCCGCTGGAGTGCCTCAAAACCCCACTCATCACACCCTTAGAAGCCTCTTGATTGATTGATTGATTGACTGATTTGCATCAAGTCTAAAGCTTCCTGCTCAACGAGGTACATGGCAACTTCTGGAAGTTTTTCAGCTTTTTTGCATCCAGTCCCAGGAAGACCCAAATTGCTAAAGACCCATAATTAGTGTGATCTTAGGAGCATGACAATGATAGACAAATCTCCATTCTCGTGCATCCAGTCCCCTTCCTGAAAATAAGAGACTCTGGAGGGGATTGGCATTTGCAAGGACAGACAAAATCCTCTTTAGGGAGCATGCAGCAGTCAGTGATGGCTGAAGCGATTTTACAAAGTGCTTTTAATTTTCCTCCCAGATTTCTCTGCTTAGGAAGGACAGATTCTCAACAGGAGAGATGGCAAAGCTAAGGGAGTCAGGTAGATCACACCTGTGCCTGCTGAACGGTCCTTGCAGTGAGGCCAGGTTTCGATCCAGGCTCTGTCACGTCCCAGAGAGTCACCTTGGAAAGTCCTAATCTTTCTGGGCCTCAGTGTCCTCCTACTTAAAATGGGGACAAAATCCGTATCTTGAATGACAGTAATGAAGTTTGAGATAATGAATGCAATTTAGTTAGCAGGGAGTCTGGGGTTAATTATTGATATTACTATTGTTGTCTCTCTCCCTCTCTCTCTCTCTCTCTCTCTCTGTATCTATCTGCCATCTATTTACCGTCTATCAATCGTCTATCATCTATCTATCTATCTGCTGTCTGTCTGTCTGTCTGTCTATCTATCTTTCATCATCTATCATCTATCTATGCATCTTTTTCACAAAATTCTTTTGGGTGGTTTGTCTTCCAACATTTTCTGTTCACTTAGCGGAATTTTCTGCCGAGGGACAGCCTCTATCTGTCGATAGGTGTTAAAGCCAGGTTTTCCTGTCCTAGCTTCTTTCCTCCTGCCTGCACATTCTTACGTGTAATGTAGGAAAATGATAAATAAGTAAGTAATATTATGTCACGAGCTGACGGCGTTATGGAACAAAGATCAAGGCAAAGGGATAAAGAAGGCTGAGGGTGATATTTTACTATTTTATTTTATTTTATATCTTATTTAAATCCAAGTTGTTAACATATAGTGTAATAATGACTTCAGGAATATAACTTAGTGATGCATCACTTACATACGACACCCAGTGCTCATCCCAACAACTGCCCTCCTTAATTCCCGTCACCCATGTAGCCCATCCCCCCTGTCCAACACCCCGCCAGCAACCCTTAGCTTGTTCTCTGTATTTAAGAGTCTCTTGTGATTTGTCTTTGAGGGTCATATTTGAGAGCGAGTGATCAGGGAAGGCTTCTTAGATGAAGTGGGATTTGAGCAAAGGCTTGCATGAAGGAGGGAGCAAGCCATGTGGGTATTCGCGGCGAGCGTGCTCTGGGTTGCACAGAGGCACTGAAGCAGAAGTGGAATGGGCGGCTTCCAGAAATATCCAAGAGGCATGAGTGGTTAAAGTAGAGTAATACAAGATGGAGTCAGTAAGGAATACCGGGCCAGATCCCCTGGGGTCCTGTAGGGCGTGGGAAGGACTTAGTCTACCCTCGAGGAGGGGCCAGGGAGGGCTTTGGGAGGGAGGAGGAGGAGGAAGAGGAGGGATGGGATTTGACTGGCTGCTGAGCAGGTGGGGGGAGCACAGTGGCTCTTCCAGAGATCCCGGCCAAAGAGGAGGGGTGGCTTGTGCTACGGTGTGGTGATAGTGACAGTAAGGCGTGGTCAGGTTGGGCATTTCTGTTGACTGTGTGTGTGTGTGTGTGTGTGTGTGTGAGAGAGAGAGAGAGAGAGAGAGAGAGAGAGAGAGAGGGAGAGAGAGAGGGAGGGAGGGAGAGAGAGAGGGAGAGGGAGAGGGAGCGATGTGGCCGGACTGGAGGTCATGTCACAGGAGAAGGTAGGAACAGTCCAGCCAGAGCTAGAGCCGGTCTAGGGGGAGCTGATATTCACAAGCCCAGAAAAATAAAAAACCTGTCACACTGCGTCTTCCCCAAGATGTAAGATAAATCCAGCAAATGGAGAAACTAATGCTACTTTTGTTTCTAGTCCACAGGAGAACAAGTACAGCCAAACACCTCAGAGAAAGTGATCCAGTCTCCAAGTTTGCTAATTCCACTTCTAAAATGGCTCTAAAGTCTTGGCTCTCTCACGGTGGGGGGATAATTGAAACGAACGAAGTGGATTTAGGGGCGTGCATCTGAGACGGAGCAGAGAGAATCTGACAGGGATTACAGATGCTGTGGCTTCTGTGAAGGTGATCGTTGAGCGCCCCTCCTTCATTTGTATTCATGGGGATACAGAGCCGTTTCTGTGAGGCTGGCAAACGTTTCAGAGAAACCGTCCGCGTGTTACATTGTAGAACTCTCCATTACATTTTAAGAGTTCCAGGATTTTACGTACCAGTTACAAATGACTAAGCATGAGTTGCTCTGTCTTACATCCTTATTCTGAGGAGTGAATTTAAGACAGGAGAAGGCAGGTGGGAGGGACAGGAGAGAGAGAAGAAACCCATTTATGTACCTGGGGTATAAATATTTACCGAGCACTTACCTGATAGACCCCGTGTGTGCCCGATTGTGTGCAAGCGTGCCCAGGAAACATGAACAAAACAGACAGGGTCTCTCCTGTCACCCACTTATGTTCTCGATGGGAGAAACACAGGAAACATAGGAGTTGGTGACAGGTGCATGTCAGAATAAAAATAGGGAATGAGTCAGAAGGAGCTGGGTGGTCAGGGAGATGCTTCCAGAGGTTGTGACTTTTAACCTGCGATTCAGCAACAAGGTGAAAACAGACAGCTACAGAGCACGGGGGAGCCTTTGATGGGAGAGTAGCGGCAAGCGAGGGTCCAGGGAGCTATGGCCGATGGAGAGTGAGTGAGCCCAAGCGTGGACAGGACAGTGGGGGGTTTGGAAGGGGAGGGAGTTGGGATTTTATTACAAATGTGAAGAGAGGCCACAGACTCTCTCATTGGGAAAGACAAGATGCATTTCGTTTTCCAAAGCTCTCTTCGGTATTGTGCAGAGGGTAGACTGTAGAGGGGCAGGAAGGCCGATGAGGAGGCTCAGCTGTCCAGCCAAGAGGCGATGGGGCAGGGGCCATGGAGAGAAGTGAGCAGTCAGTCACCGGCTCGAAGGTGGGGTTGCCATGGAAACAGCCCAACTGTCCGTCCACAGATGAATGGGCAAGAAGATGTGATCTAGACACACACACACATATACTTATGCGAATGTAATTCAGCCATTAGAAAGACGGAAATCCTGCCATTTGCAACGACACAGATGGACCTCGAGGGCATTATATCAGCTTATCTCAGCGAGATAAGTCAGAGAAAGACAAATACTGTGTGATCTCACTTATGTGTGGAATTTAAAAAGCCGAGTCTCAAAGCTTAGCTGGTAAAAGCAGAGAGTAGAAAGGTGGTTCCCAGGGCTTGGGGAGTGCGGAGGTGGGCGTGGGAAGAGGACAGGGGTCTGTAAGGGGACAGACTTGCAACTAGTAAATGCTGGAAGTCTAAGGCACAGCATAGTGATTACAGTCAACACTCCTGTACTGTGACAACCAAGCTTCTGCAGAGATTAGATCTTAATTATTCTCCCCACAGAAAGAAATCACAGTTGAGAGTGGTGATGGGGTGTTAGCTAAGGCTGCCGTGAGAGCCGTCATGGCCATTGCTGCGTGCAGATGTATCACCTCAACATGAGGTATGCCTGGAACTTATACAATGTATGTCAAATGTATTTTAGTGGGAAAAAGGTGGAGTTGCCATGTTTTGCTGATAAAAAAAGGGGAGTCAGGATGGCTTGTAAGTTTCTGGCTCAGAGTTTGGGGTGCATGTGCAGTAGCGGGGGAGGGCGCTGGGGCCAGAGCACACTGGGAGGGGCAGTTCCAGCCCCCCAGGCTGGCTTTGGCTATCTCAAGACTGAGATAAGACATTCACGTGGGGAAATTGAAAGGCAACGATGCTTCAGAGTCACAGAGACGAAGAAGGACACAAGGCAGAGAAGCTAAATTCCTTCAGATTTTTTTTTTTTCCTTGTGACACTTGGGTCCCTTTCCCCCTTGTCTTCACACCGCAGGACACAGCATAAGGATTTAATCCGTCCCTTCAAAGGCTCTATCCTTATTCTCAAAAAAAAAAAAAATCTTTAGTTCTTTCCTATTTAACTCGAGAAACATGGCTTTGGCACTCTACAACCTGGGTTCACCTCCAAGGATTGCTACTTCGCAGATGTGGGATATTGGGCAAGTCATCTAACCTGTCTAAGCCTCAGTTTCCTCATCCATAAAATGGAAGCAATAAGAAAATGTATCTCTTAGGGTTATCGCGATGGCAGTGTAGCCTCTGTTAAGCATCTGTTACATTATGTATGTCATTGCGTGTAATGCTCCACACAGCCCCAGGACCGATCCCAGACTCCACGTCCAGAAATGAGGAGAGACCAAGTGGCTTTTCCACGTTTACGTCAGAAGTCACTGTCCGAGCGGATCTTCAAAACTGGGCAGTCCCTCCTTCTTGACACAGAATAAGGGCTCGAAACGCAAGAGTCGCTTGTGTTTCATCATCGGTGTTTTTATTCCTACACCAAATGGAAAATCTCTTTACCGGCTGGCTTTCCCATCGGGCTCAGTAATTGCTTGAGGTCAGGCGTTGTGACTCATTCACGGCTGTGTCACCCGCGCCCCGCACGGTGGGCGGCGCTCAGCAGGTGCCTGGTGGCGGATATGACTCCGACAAAGAACCGCCACGGCAGGAGAGGCGGGCACGGTTCCTCCGTCCAGCGGAGTGGACGTCCTCTGTGTTTGAGAGAACGCTCCGTCCTTTCTCAGACGGAGCAAGCCATACCGGTCTCCAGCAGGGGAGGTAGACAGTGGAATAAATATTCCAGCAAGTTCTTCCAGCCCCGAGCGTCCCCCTCGGTGAAGAGAGTGTCTCCTCAAAATGGGAATGAAAACCATAAGTTGCATGTGGCAGGAGCCAGGTGCCCACACAAGTGCTAAACATAGCACAAGGGAGGAGAGACTCTGCGAGGCAGAGCCGGAAGCTTCTAATTCATTCTGCCTCCAGCCTGCGAGACAGGGAGTGTGTCGTGGGCAGGACAATTAAGTTGAAATATGGCCCATAAGGGCTGTTCTAATGGGAAAGTCAAGAAACGCAATGGCAGGCTTTTCGGGGAGGGAGGCAGAATGAGGGCCTTGAGGTGAGGTCTGATGGCCTTGGCCGTGTCTGTTTCAGAGCTGGGGGCCGGCCTCAAAAAATCCAGATCCCCAGGCTCTAGAGAGCTGGTTACTTAATACTAAGAGGAATAGAGGTGGCTTCTAACCGCTTTGCAAACAGTGCACGCGTCCTAGACTACACCTCACTTCCTGTGAAAAGGTGGAGCTGTGCCTGTGTGCGCCTCTCCTCTTGGAACGCGAGTCTGCAGACGGTGCTCGTTGAGGGGGCTTAAGGGCAGGGAGGGGCAGGGCTGCGTCTCCCCACTTTTCCACATCTCCTGAGACCCTTCAAGCCCTTCAGAGAGGAAGCAGATTGTGTCAAAGCAGAGAGGAGAGCTTATAGATGCCGGGAGCCCGGCGTCGATCTGACAAGAACTCCCAGTACTCGGAGGGGTGTGAGCACAGAGCTGTCAGGGAGGGGTGCGCAGCTCAGAGATGCACCTGCTCCTTGGAATGGAAGGGCCGAGTCCCCGAGGCCACCTGGTACTTGCTACGCTCATCCGTTGCTATGAGTCTCACACTCTTGCGTCAGCCTCTTGTCTCTGCTCCTACACCCCACTGAGCCCCTACCAGGCTCGATGTGGGGGGGCGGGAAGAGGAACAGCACATGCAGTGCCGTGGGGGACCCCAAATCCACTTGGCCTGGATTCTAAGCTGCTTCTCTTCCTGCCTCTCTTCTGTCTCCTGACTCATACCACCAACACCGCGGACTCGAAACCCTTGTTCTGATATTGTAGGACTTTAACGTACCCGGGGGCTTTAGAATCTGACTCAGGTTCCTGTCCAGCACTTGAACTTGGGGAACTTGAGGGGAGTGTTCACCTTTTGCTTGACCACCTCTAAGAAAGGATACATAGCCAGTGTGATTTCGATACCCCCTGGGACATTTGGTGGCAGAATCTGGAGACATAGTTTGGTTGTCCTGACTCAGGAGGATTGTTGCTGGTGCCCAGTGGCCGGAGCCCCGGGATGCCGCTATTCATCGCACAGGGCACAGGGCAGCCCCTAAAGGAATTACCTGGCCCCAAAGTCAGTCGCGCTGAGGTTGGGAGGCACTCCTTCGGCCTGGAGCTCACCACCGACCGCTGCCACCAGGAGCCGCCTCCTTCACTTTCAGATATTTCTAGGTAGTAAGAGAAGGGTAGGTGTATAAGAGGCAGGTAGCTCTGGTACAGATTTATAGGGAGAAAGTCAAGATCACTCGATTCTGGGTATTGGCAATGGAATCTAAGAAATTTCTCCCAGTGATGCAAGAAGGTTGGAACGAGATTGCCCGAAGCGATTTGCAAGGCAAGTATCCAGATTACACCGAACCTCTGGGAACACAGGTGGTCCCAAGAATCGGAAGTCAGTATCTAAAATCAGAAATGCAGTGGACTTTAGAAAAAAAGCAGACGCAGAAAAAATGTAGCTTCTCCTGGAGGAGGCACAATAAAAGGAATACACAATGAAATAACACAAGTATCTCTGAAAACCAGGGCTTGGAGGTGGGGCTACTGACCAGGAGATGGCCAGGGGACATCAGCTGTACAGTAGCCATAATTACTGATGCATGACGTGTCACACGTCCCCGACGCTCTGCCCTTCTCTCTCTCAGGCACCGGCTTTATCGTTGTGTTTTGGGGACTGTGAAATTCATTAGGAGCAAATGAGATTTCCTCCATTCTTGGTGGGGAGGCAGTCTTTAGCGCAACAGAATAAACATACCGAGGGTCAGTAGCGTGACAGCAATAACTACATCCTGCTCATAGACAGTGTCGGTGTTAGCAGGAGAAAGGTGTGTTTTGAAAAATACTAGTCCACAAATGATATTTTTTCTTTGTTTTCCTTTGTTGTTTTCTTGTTTTTCTTGGTTTACTGTTTGCAGTCACAGCTTTATTTTTTTATTTTTTATTTTTTTAATATAATTTATTGTCAAATTGGCTAACATACAATGTGTACAGTGCGCTCTTGGTTTTTGAGGTAGATTCCCATGGTTCATCGCTTCCATACGACCCCCAGTGCTCATCCCAACAAGTGCCCTCCTCAGCGCCCATCACCCATTTCCCCCTCTTTCCCAGCCCCCCTCAACCCTCGGTTTTTTCTCTGTTTTTAAGAGTCTCTCATGGTTTGCTTTCTTCCCTTTCTGTTTGTAACTATTTTTTTCCCGTTCCCCTCGCCCATGGTCTTCTGTTAAGTTTCTCAAGATCCACATAGGAGTGAAAACAGGTGATATCTGTCCTTCTCTGACTGACTTATTTCACTCGGCATAATACCCTTAAGGGTTGTTTGTTTATAGACCAACGACCTCCAAACTTTTTTGAGTGGACAGCCCGTTAGAATTTTTTGAGCCTTCTCTCGCGATAGTAATGATTATTAATTGCACGCAGGCACTGCTGTCTTCATACAGTATATATCTTATAAAACAGATACATAAAAAGAAATTTAAAAGGAAATAACATATATTTTCTTTATGCACCCCAGTAAATAGTCCCGCCCAACCCCGACCGCTCAGTGGATGCTCACGTCTGAGTTAAAACGGGTAACCCGGGTTGCACCTAACGCGTGACGGCCACTGTCCTCAGACTTTATACATAGACTAGGTCATTTAGCCCTCATGACACCCGTAAGGGGTAGGAATAACTGTTGTTCCCGCTTCACAGATAAAGAAATGGAGGCACAGAGAGGTTAAGTAAGTTTCCCAGCATCACACAGCCAGTACGTGGGAGATCAAGGAGTCAAGCCTAAGCAGACTGGCTCCGGAACGTCGGTGCTACCCACCGTACTGCCCGCTCTCACCCGAGGGCAGCGAAAGGCCTCGAAGCCTCTTCCGACTGCAAAGGAAGGAATCAGGCATGGTGTTCAGAGGCTGAAGGCTTTAGGGGCTTTCTTCATGAGAGAGTGAGACCCTGGCAGCGCAGTGGTAAGAACCAAGGGACTGAGGGTGAGGAGAGCAGAGAAAGTCAGAGGCAGAAAGAGCTAGACCCCCAAAGGTGAACTCAATTACATTGAAGGTTTTTGTTTTGTTTTTAATTTTTAGAGAGAGACTGCATGAGCAGGGGAGAGGGGCAGAGGGGCAGAGGGCTAGAGGGGGAGAGAGAGAGAAAGAGAGAGAGAGAGAGCGAGCCCCAAGCAGGCTCTCTGTGCAGTGTGGTGCCCGATGTGGAGTTCAATCCCATGACCCTGGGATCATGACCTGAGCCAAAATCAGGAGTCGGATGCTTAACCGACTGAGCCACCCAGGCGCCCCTGAAAGGCGTTTCGAAGGGAAAGGCAAGTATCCGCTGTGCTTCCCAAGGGGACAAGACTGTGGATTTGACTTTTTTTTTTTTTCTGGTAACAACTCGAACCTGCATCCTGTTCTTGAAGCCAGGCAAGGTGGAAGTAGCACAGCGGTAGAGACTTTCGTGTTTTCTCTCAACATTGACATCCTGACTTTTTGTTGTTTTTCTCACACGGTTTTGGGGTCCTCCACCACCTGCCTGCTACCACGGAGAACTCCAGAAACCAGCTCCTCATGCTAACGGGCGGGCGGGGCGTGGGGAGGGAGAGAACAGACTGGTATTTTGTGTACACGTCTTTACGGATCCTGCGGGGGTCTTGCGTGACCTAGCTGGAGTCCTAGCCGATGGGATCCTGGGTCCCATGTGGGACACTCCCCTCCTGAATGAGGAGTGTGGAGAAGAGAAGATACTTGGCTGAGAGCTTGTGATGCAGCCAGCTGGGGGCAGAGCCAAGACTAGGCCCGGACCCCTGGCCTGCCCGCCTCTCCGCGTGCGAGCAGATTAAGTGTGAAAAGCATCTTTGAGGTCCAGCATTTTACAAGGGTGAACTCGGCTCGGCGCCAGCGGGAAGGTGAATATTTGTTTTCTCTTAAGCCATTAAACCACAATATGAATGGACTGAAGGTCTCACTTGTAGGCTGAATTGACAACTCAATCATATGCCTCAAAACACACACGCTGAGGCTCTATGCCCAGGACTTCAGGGGATGCTTAGAGATAGGGCCTCTAGAGAGGGAATTAGGTTAAAGTGAGGTCCTAACCCAAGCCGACCTGTGTCCTTATAAGAAGAGGAGAGCTGGCCACAGGGGAGGCAACAGGGTGAACGCAGAGGGAAACGATTTGAGGATAAAGCAAGAAGGCGGTCAAGTGCGAGCCAAGACGGGAGACCTCACCAGAAACCATCCCTGCTGGCACCGGGCTCTCAGACTTCCGGCATCCAGAACAGTGAGGAGTACGTGTCTGCTGTTGAGGTGGCCCCGTCTGTGGTGTCTTGTTCTGGTAGCGCTAGCCAACCAGTACAGTCCCTCTGACTTCTCGTGGTAAGAACAGCGGTAGTTAGTGGCTACCTTCAGATGGGTTTCCCATCTAATCTCCATAAAAACCCTGTGATACAAATGTGATTACTAGCTTCTTCTCACACATGAAGAAGAAGAAGCCGAGGCCAACAGGAGTTAGGGCGGAGCAAGGCCTGTTGGCTTTGTCCTTACAGGTTGCTGCAGTAATACCCAGGTAGGAGTGGTCAGGGATGTTTGGAGCAGGGAGAGCATGCTGGGTGTCACTTCCTCTGGGCTATCAATCTCATCTCTGCCAACTGCCTCCTTTTGAATCTTTAGTCAACTCAAGAAATACTTTTGGTTCCTACTGTGGACCAACCCCCGAGTTCCTACTGTGTGCACTGAACACATCCAACATGGCTGGCGTTGCTGTCATGGAGCTTGGGTCTAGGAGCATCGCCGGCTTCTCTCTCTGCACTCTCCAAGTTCTCCACACTTTTCTTCCTCCTTGTTAGGGAAAAGAAATGAGACAGCAGTCCTGCTTCTTTGAGTGTTTTCCTTTCTTTCCATCTTTTGACAGCCATACTTCATGTCTGACAGGGGAAATGATTCTTCTCGACAGTGATAAATTTATGAGTTTTGACTGTTTGTGAAGTTCCCTAATTAATTCTTTATAGACTTCTATTGGCAACTGAATTTGTGTTTTGAGTTAAAAATGGGAGTTCAGATGAATTATCGTTGAACATTCTGCTCCCTTTGGAGAGCTCACACCCCGTGCTGTATGCTGTTTATCTCTCCACTTTCTGGCGGCACCATTTGTCTTGCAGGGACACCCGGCAGGTGGTTACCACGGCATGAGCCAAGAGCGCCAGCACTCACCCCATCATTCCTGAACTGTTGGGCCATCTCCTGAGCAAACTGGAAAGGGCCCCCAAACCATTGATACCCTTACCGGGGTTGCTTTAACATTTTTTTGTGGGTGACCTGAAATTTGTCTCTGATCAGGAGGCTGATATGGCAACACAAATCTAGGAAAAGAGCTGCAGGGAATCTCTGTCCAGAAAGAGAAGAAGAGAGAGATACAGAGAGATAGAGACAGAAAGGTAGAGAGACAGATTGAGAGAGAGAGGAGACAGCTAGACACACACACGCACACACAGAGTCAGAAATATGGAGAAAGAGAAGAATGTGACTGAAATAGAAACAGAAAGATACAGAGATGAAAGGAGATAGGAGAAATAAATAACAATGATGATGGTGGTCACGGTGGTGATGGTGGTGATGGTGGTGATGGTGGTGATGATGATGGTGATGGTGGTGATAATGATGACGGTGGTGATGATGGTAATGATGATGATAGTGATGGTGATGATGATGATGATGGTGGTGATGATGATGGTGATGATGATGGTGGTGATGATGGTGATGGTGATGATGGTAATGATGATGGTGGTGATGGTGATGATTATGATGGTGGTGATGGTGGTGATGATGATGATAGTGATGGTGATGATGTTGATGGTGGTTGGTCATGGTGGTGATGATGATGATGTTGATGGTGGTGGTGGTGATGATGGTGATGATGATGGTGGTGATGATGATGATGGTGGTGGTGATGATGGTGGTGATGATGATGATAGTGATGGTGATGATGTTGATGGTGGTGATAATGATGATGGTGGTGATGATGGTAATGATGATGATAGTGATGGTGATGATGATGATGATGGTGATGGTGATGATAGTAATGATGATGGTGGTGATGGTGATGATTATGATGGTGGTGATGGTGATGGTGGTGATGATGATGATAGTGATGGTGATGATGTTGCTGGTGGTTGGTCATGGTGGTGATGATGATGATGTTGATGGTGGTGGTGGTGATGATGGTGATGATGATGGTGGTGATGATGATGATGGTGGTGGTGATGATGATGATGGTGGTGGTGATGATGGTGATGATGATGATGATGATGGTGATGATGGTGATGGTGGTGATGATGGTGATGATGATGGTGGTGATGATGATGATGGTGGTGGTGATGATGGTGATGATGATGATGGTGGTGGTGATGATGATGATGGTGGTGGTGATGATGGTGATGATGATGATGATAGTGATGATGGTGATGGTGGTGATGATGATGGTGATGATGGTGATGGTGGTGATGGTGGTGATGATGGTGATGGTGGTGATGATGGTGATGTTGATGATGATGATGGTGATGATGGTGATGGTGGTGATGATGATAGTGATGGTGATGATGCTGATGGTGGTTGGTCATGGTGGTGATGATGATGATGTTGATGGTGATGGTGATGATGATGGTGGTGATGATGATGGTGGTGGTGATGATGATGATGGTGGTGGTGATGATGGTGATGATGATGATGATGATGGTGATGATGGTGATGGTGGTGATGGTGGTGATGATGATAGTGATGATGATGGTGATGGTGGTGATGAGGATGGTGTTGATGACGGTGATGATCATAAGAACAACTAACGTTTTCTGAGTGCTCTGTCTGTGCTGGCACCGTGCTAGGTGCTCTAGCCGAGTTACCTGATTTATTCTTCATGACGACCCCATGAGTAAATCTGTTATTTTCCTTACTTTTGAAGTGAGAAAATGAGGTCAGAGAGACTAAATAAATCATCCAGGTTCACGCAGCTCTTAAAGTGGGGAGCCAGTCTGCAAGTTCAGGCAGATGGATTCAGAGGCTATCCTTTTACTTACTGTGGCTGAGAGAGGATTCGAGAGATGTGGAGACACTGAGAGAATTTACACACACACACACACACACACACACACACACACACACACTGAGAGGGGGAGGGAGAGGGAGAGGCAGGGAGGGAGAGGGCGGTTAGAAGAAGGAGACACAAAGTGAGACACAGAAATCACAAGACAAAGACAGAGATAAAAATGCGGAAGCGGACTGTGGTAATTGACCCGTATAGACAAGGAGAAACGGACGGAGGTGGAGAGAGAACGTTCACAAAGAGAACACTCTCCCTCTGTGTGAGATGAAGATGTCTGGGAACAGCGAGAGCATGTATTGTGTGATTATCGGATGCCAGACGCTGACGGGCACTTTTTTCTTCTTTTCATTCCATTCACATTATCCTTTATGTTCTGGAAATGCTGAAACGCACCACTCAGCTCGCAGGGTGCACAGTTGGTCTTCGGAGGCGCAGGTGTCTGAATCCAGAGCTCTGACCCCATAGTCTGCGTTTTTCCCGGTGGTTCTGAGTGTGCAGGGGGAGGCCTGGGAGGTGGTGCATGACGTTCTGCAGGGGTGCGATGGGTGATGGAGGCGAGGGAGGAATGGAAAGGTGGAGGTCACTGCAGCTCCTCTTCCCCCTGCGGAGGCCACTGTGGCTATGGCTTTGTTCTTGGGCTACCCTGGTGGCCAGTAACCAGAGCGCTCTGTGGGAACACTGACTGCCTGGGAAGTGGGACCTGGCTGGTTTACATGAGGCATCTCATCCACCCCTCATAGCAGACCCGCGCATTCGGGAGAGGTCATTATTGTATAAATCGGGGAACCGAGGCTCAGAGGGGGTAACTAACCTAACATGGCTTTTAGGTGGCGAAAGTGGGACTGGAGCCCAGGCAGCCAAGATCAGAGCTCTTGGCCGTGAGCCACCGTAGAAGGCAGAGAACAGGGTCAGTGCCGAGGGCGTGCTCCTGGAGGAGAAGCCACAGCACTTTCAGGCAGCCTCCCTGGTCCTGTTTACAGGGACCTCTGGAGAGCATGGGCGTCCATCGTGTGAACGGGTCAAATGCCTGGAAGTTTTAGTACAGAAAATAAATCTGAATTAATTGGAATGCAAACACTAGGAAATGTCTAATTCCCTACCAGGTGATGATGACGATGGTGATGATGGTGATGACGACGGTGATACCTGTCAGTGCTGAACCCACCACAAGAATTATCCACCATCACCCTTGACACCAAATAAAATAGGTTAGGTATTGCCAGCCAGTTTCTAGTTGAATTCTCGGATGCCGAATCCACAACACTGGGGCTCAGAGAAGGACAAGGGTCTGTCTTCCATGGGTACCCGATGTTGATTGGAGGCCTAATCGATCAGAAGTCCCCTGGTCAACATGGGATTTGGAAACGCAAGACTGTCGTTGTCATCAACAGGCAGAGTGGGGCCCAACACTGAGCTTAATTAACAGATAACCTAGTGGGGAGGGAAGATAAACAGAGAGTGGGCATTGGGGACTAGGACAGACCTGCTTTGAACTTGTTGGAGTCTGCTGCTTGTTAGCTGTGTCATCTCTGGCAATGCAGTTTGGTTTCAAATCTTACGCTTTTAGGACCTCATGAGACACAGAAGCTACCCTCCCTGAAGCGTGGTCCTTGCTCCATGCAAACAGGCAATTGCCTACTCAGCCCTGGAAGCGAGGACCACAAGACCACACCTGAAGGCTGGGAAAATTGGTGAAGGAGTGGCATTCTGGAAGAGACAGAGCTTGAGCTGCGATGACCGTCTCCATCGACACTGACACCGACAGCACGGACACCACCTCTCGGACGTTAGTTACAGGCTAACCTGACCCCCAGTGAGCCACACCGTCCACTTTGCCTCTCGGAGCTGCCCTGAGTCATTTGTCTCAGGGTATGCAAGTGGGGGACCTGAACTCCTGGGTGGAAGGGGCCTTGCTCAAGATCACGGAGCTGGCAAACAGCCGAGAGAAGAGTTCAGATCCTCCCGACTGCGAAGTTCAGGTTGACCTCAGAACAGCCACTTAGTTATTGCTTTACTCTCTGGCTGAACTTCTCCGTGGTTTGTTGTTTGCATGCCTTTGCGCATGGAAATCGAATTGTACTTTACCGTTGGCCTCTGCTGTGATCTTGGAGAAAACTCCTCTTCGTCAACGACAGCTCTTCAATCAGCACCGGTTTTTCCAACTTCAGTTTGTGTTACTTGTGGTCACAGTGTCCCCTCAGCCTCTCTGCTGAGTGGTTAATGGTGGATAAGTGCGTGCTGAAGTGGTGATTTCCAGTGGTGTGGGGGGTGCAGGTCCCTGAGTTCTCAGAGAGCATGTCTGTCCCTCAAAGCCACGTTTAATTGACACCAACGCGCCACTGCTGCTCCGTGGAAGAATGTTTACTGATTCCGGTCACAAAAGACGTCAGTAGACAGGTCCCTCTGCCTTCATAAAAAAGGTCTTTAGTTTTTTTAAATGTTTATTTATTATTTTTGAAAAATGTTTATTTATTTTTGAGAGAGAGAAAGAAACAGTGTGAGCAGGGGAGGGACAGAGAGAGAGAGAGAGAGAATCTGAAGCTCATGTGGGGCTTGAACCCACAAACCATGAGATCATGACCCGAGTGGAAGTTTGGACACAACCAACGGAGCCACCTGTGCATCCCAAATGTTTATGTATTTTTGAGAGAGAGCACAAGTTGGGGAGAGGCAGAGAGAGAGAGAGAGAGAGAGAGAGAGGAGGGAGAGAGGAGAGGGGGAGAGGAACAGAGGATCTGAAGTGGGCTCTGTACTGACAGCAGAGACCCCAGTGTGTGGCTCACACTCACGGACTGCAAGAATATTTCATTATTTCCTGTTTGCCCTCAGTCGTGTGCTGGAGCCTAACTTGTACCAGTTCACAAGGACCAATCTTTACATTTTCAGGAGTTTTGTGAATCAGTTGTTACACCATTACCAACTTCAAATCAGCCCTCGTGGGAGCAGCCACACCACGGGAGGTGGAAAATGCTACAAGATTGAGCGTTTTCCTTCATGCAGAGATGATGCAGGCAGAGCACCCCTTTCACACGAACCCTAGACTGTATGTGCATTAGTTGTCCAAAGTCAGGGTTAGAATACGGACTTGGAATCAGACTCTGTGGGGGTGATGTCTAGCTGTGCAAGTATACTTCCCTGAGCAAGTTTCTTGGCCTCTCTGGACCTCGCTTCCTCCCCTGTGAGATGAGGCCAATCATTCTGCACCAGGTGGGGTTCGTTACGAGGACCGAGTGAGTTAGTCCGTGGTGCTTGGCCCCCGGAAAGCGCTCTAGGTGTGGTAGCCATTTCCCACAGTTCTCTGCCACCCCCATCTATTGGTTTACTGTTTTCTGGGGCCTTGATGTTCTGCACCTGTTACTTGGTAACAGTAAATACTGAAACTCGTCATGAGTAAGTGAATAAAGAAGGAAAGAAGGAGAGTGGGACCATGGGAAATATGCTCATTTGACTCACTGGTTTGTCCCCAGCCTCCGAGACTGACACATAGTAGGTGCTCAGTGAATATATAGATACACACACACATATATATGTTTTTTTCCCCAGGACTTACTAGATACATAAGCACTAAACCTCCTTTTGGCTACTTTGTGACGTTCTTCTTAATGTCAAGCAGACTTCCTTCCCTTGTGTAAATTCCAATCATTATTCTTGTTCCTGCTTTTTAAATAACATGAAGCAGTCGTTTCCTGTCTTTGCATAACGATATTTTATATCTCTGGGATGAGGTCTCCAAAGAGTCAGTGCAGAGGTGGGGGAGGAAATGTCTGTCCCCCAGGGTCAGATTTAGTTGCGGCGCACTCGCGACCCGTGGGTCTGACGGCCCACTCGCGACCCGTGGATCTGGGCTTCCGGTGATCCGTCTCCAGATACATGGATCCTGTGCTTCCTCCCTTCACAATCTTCCCCTAGACCCACTCGCGGGGCCCGGCGGATGGACCCGCAGGGACTTCTGGGCTCAGCCACCCTCCATACCTGGAACTAGACCTATAGCCAGCCCATCCTCTGCGTCCCAGCGTGAGTCGCTAAGGCACACTTTGTGACAAAGGCCCAACGAAGATTTCCCGGAAGTTGATTCTAAATCTGAAAACATGAGAATAATAAGTTGACCCTCGTGGGGCAAGGGGTGTCAGCTCCAAGTCTGTCATACGCCAGGACCTTCCCCCTCGCTGACTGGACCCTAAAAGGTCCTTAGAAACTTGAGAAGACCAAGACAAAACTGGCTCATAGGAGAAAGCAGGAAAAACCTCTTTGACCTAAGACGCACTAATTTCTTACTCGGCACGTCTCCAAAGGCAAGGGATTTAAAAGCAAAAATGAACTACTGGGACCTCATCAAGATAAAAAGCTCTGCACGGCAAAAGAAACAACCAACAAAACTGATAGGCAACCAATGGAACGGGAAAAGATCATCACAAATGACATATCGGATAAAGGACTAGTATCTAAAATCTATAAAGAACTTACCAAACTCCACACCCGAAAAACGAATAATCCAGTGAAGAAATGGGTGGAAGATATGAATAGACACTTCTCCAAAGAAGACATCCAGATGGCCAACAGACACATGAAACGATGCTCAGTGTCACTCATCATCAGGGAAATACAAATCAAAACCACACTGAGATACCACCTTACACCGGTCCGAGTGGCTAAAATGAACAAATCAGAAAACTATAGATGCTGGCAAGGATGTGGAGAAGTAGGCACCCTCTTGCACTGTTGGTGGGAATGCAAACTGGTGCAGCCACTCTGGAGAACAGTGTGGAAGTTCATCAAAAAAATGAAAATAGGCTTACCCTATGACCCAGCAATAGCACTGTTAGGAACCTACCCAAGAGACACAGGAATGCTGATGCATAGGGGTGCGTGTACCCCGAAGCAGCACTTTTGACAATAGCCAAATCATGGAAAGAGACTAAGTGTCCATCAACTGACGAATGGATAAAGAAGATGTGGTGTATATATATATATATACACACACACAATGGATACTACGCAGCAATGAGAAAGAATGAAATCTGGCCATGTGTGGCAACATGGATGGAACTGGAGGGTATTATGCTGAGTGAAATAAGTCAGGCAGAGAAAGACAGATGCCATATGTTCCCATGCATAGGTAGACTTTGGAAGACCTAGCAGAGAACCAGAGGGGAGGGGAAGAGGGGAAGAGGGGAAGGAAAAAAAGCCACAGAGAGGGAGGAAGACATAAGAGTCTCTCAAAGACTAAGAACAAACTGAGGGGCGAGGGGGGTATGGGAGGGAGAGAGAGGGTGACAGGCACGGAGGCGGGCACTTGCTGGGATGAGCCCTGGGTGTTGTATGGAAGCCAACTTGACAATAAATTATTTAAAAAAACCTGGCTCATAGTGGTGGGGGAAATTTAACATCCTTATCAAGTCTCCAGAGAGCCCCGTGATGCCCTCAAGGAGGACATTCCCTGTCAGGCTTCCGTGGATGCGGAAGACCATCTCCATACAAGCACAACATGGGGGGGACTCGGGGGTCATTCTCCACACACTCACGTCTTCTTTCTGTCAGTCGTGGGGTGAGCCACCCTTCCTGATCACTTCACCTTGCTGGGGCCAGAAGAGGCATCTGGCTTTTGAAGATCTCATCGAAATACTGTTTAAAAAAGAAGTCAAAAAAGGAAACTTTTACAGACCAGGGAGCCGGCAGGACTCTACCCAGCAGGGTTGTAAAGTGTTATAAGTGAAGTGGATATTGAAGATTATTGGGGAAGATCCTCAAACCATTAGGAGGGAACAAAAAGGCCACATGCAGACCTTGGAGTCTTCGCCCTGAAACCCGCGATGCGCTTTTCCAGTCCCCAGGAGAGAGGAGAGTACTCGCCAAGTGCCTCCGGCCGGGCTAGGAAGCCCCAGCCATATCTTCTTGTCCAGTTACAAGAGTTCTATGAGGTCAGTATCCCTGCCTCCATTCTACAGATTAGGAAACTGAGGCACAGCAAGTTTAAATAACTTTTCAAGGAGACCAGCTGGGACACAGCAGAGCCAGACACTGAACACAGATGTCTCTGTCTGACTCTAAAATCCATGTTTTCTCTCCTCGTCCTGGCGGCTTCTCGGTACTTCCTGCATCAGCCACGTTCCAGAGAATTCTCTGAGTCCTTCAGTGAAGACCTGGTGGCAGAATTTATAGGAAAAAAAGAAGTATGTACATTTCACATTCAGAGTTTTAAACTCCAGTGAAGCCTCATAGGGATGGTGGCTGATTTTTCCTCTTGTGAAAAAGGCGGGGTGGAGGGAGTGGTTATTGGAGGAGAACGGAGAAACAAACAGCGGTGACCACTGCGCCGGACGAAGCACATCTATTATGTTTTGTGGGAAATGGCCAGCCTGGCGTCGAGCCTAATGCTCTCCAGGCGTGTTTTCCAGGGAAGCCACCTCCACTTCCGAATGCCACCTGGAAGCCCCTCGGGACATGTTTCCATCCCATGTTTAGAGACGGCAGAAAATGGATCTGACGGCCCGCTGGGGCCCACCGGGTGGGAGAGGAACTTCCTGACAACGGCAGGATGAAAGCCTCCATCTCGACCTTCTGGAGGGGGAGCTGGGACGCCCCCCAAGAAGAGAGAGGGGGCGCCTCGGCTTGGTTAGGAGCGGAGCAAGCCCCCGGTTGACGCTCATTAAGTTAACTAAGGGCAGAAGGTCTACAGTAATTACACGAGGGCTGAACGCCTACCACGTCGCCCGGTGAGATGGATCCTGGAGCTCCAGTGACTGATCGCAGCGTATCCGCTAGTGCCCCTCTGGAGGGGCAACCGTCTGCGGACCACGCATCCAGCCCGACTCTCAGTCTCGCTGCTAATATTTATTCTTGAGTTGTTTGCTAGGAACGTTCAGCCCAAGGAGGGAGGATTTTTTTTTGACTTCCAAAAAATGAACTCGTAGCCAGTTAGTGAGGCTGCAGAGCTAACGTCAGCCTGGACTGATTTTCCAGACATCGAATCTGGAGTTTACTGTGTCAGGTTACGAAAGCGCAGCGTGGAATCCAAGCCCAGATGTGGGCTTGTGTGCCGACCTCCCTCTTCACGGGTGGAGTAGCCCCTGCCCCGGCAAATTCTTCCACTGCCTTCAGTACCTGGAGAACTAGTGGGATTCACGTATTTACGGGTGTTCTGCCTCATTCCCAGATGGACGGGAGAGACAGACCCTGACGTGGGGCTTGAACTTGCCATCTGTGAAATCATGACCTGAGGCGAAGTCAGTTGCTTAACCGACTGAGCCACCTGGAAGCCCCAGAACCTCTTTTTTCTTTTAAGTTTATTTCTTTATTTTAAGAGAGAGAGAGAGAGAGAGAGAGAGAGAGATTGGGAGAGAGAGAGAGAGAGAGAATGTGAGCAGCAGAGGAGTAGAGAGCGAGCAGAGAGGGGCAGTGAGAGAGGGAGAGAGAGAATCCCAATCAGGCTCCACACTGTCAGCGCAGAGCCCAACGTGGAACTCGAACCCACAAACTGTGAGATCATGACCTGAGCTGAGATCAAGAGTCAGACACTTACCAGACCGAGCCACCCACCTGCCCAAAAGCAAATCTCTTCTGTTAACAGCTGGTTTATGGGGAAGGGTGTTGATATTGAAGGGGAAAAGTTTAAAAAAGACCCCTAATGGATGAACAGAGATTGGCTTTTTCTCCATTTCCAGGAGCCACTCTTGGGGTAAGAGTATCCGAGTTTCGGTTGGGGGCTGACCCCTCTCCCACTCCAGGCGTGGACTCCTGACCCAGGTCTGCCCATCAGAACATTACCTCCCCGGCCCCTGGGTACATGGAGGGATGGCCACAGGATCAAAGTCAATCTGAGAACCAGGTCCAGGAATTTTTCTGGAGCGACTGGAAAGAACAGTCACCTTGTCTCTGTCAGCCTCGCCCAACAAACCGGAGCTGTCTTCACTTGGAGGTGCTGAGGCCATTTCTTGTCAGTACAAGGGAGCCCCGCCCGAAAATAAGCGGAAGCAGAGCCAGGTGGAAATGAGGGATGACCGCAAGCAGGTTCCTGACAAATTTGAGCCTCTGGATCCAGCCACACCTGCAGCTAATGGTAGCTGGACTTTTGTGCTCCTTCTGCTGGCACCAGTTTATATGATGAGTCTTGTCATCCCTGGAAACAGAGAGTTCTGAAGCATTCTAACTGATACAATATCCATGGTCACAGCAAGCCTGGGCCAAGGGATCTTCACAGTTTTACTGATTTTAACAATGAAGGTCTCAAGCAAGAAATGTTGGCCTTCGTTCAAGCCCAGGACACATCGCTCACTACCGAGTGACACGGCGTACTCTGTTTCCCGGGTGAGAGAATGAATGAATCATGTCCAACGGACAACAGCTGGTGAAGTTACAGAGCTTACCGGCTTCGATACCCATGCTTGTAACTTTGCCCTGCATGGCCTCTTGGCAACGCCGCTAACATACAAGAGACTTCCTATGGGCTTTCCTAAGAGCCAGGCACAGGATCGGGTGCCCCCACCTGCTTTCTTGTTTTGAGCGACGTAGCACTCAAGGCCGCGGAGATGGACAACGCAAAAGGTTAAGAAGAGAAAAATCTGGAGGCAGGAAGCCCAGAGTCTGCTTGGCCAGAAGGATGGAAATCCCTGTGCAACTTGTATTAAAATCACTGACCAAACGCACACTATCAGCCACTGGGATCTACGCGGTGATGGCTGTCTGTAGGTGTACCGCTTCATTGCCAGCCCCCACCCGAGGAAATCCATGAAGAGTATTATTGCATGTCGTCACTCAAGCTATTCCTGGAGAGACTTGGGGACAAGTGGGACAGGCAGTCGTGTCTCAAGTGCTTTCGGGTATCAGCTGGGGTAACAACCATCTATGTTGCCAGAACAGCTGGCTGAAGCCTTCACTGCTCATCGCTCTCGGAAAAACCCTGTCTCAGCATCTGGCCAGGACAGCTTCTTGACAGTTAACGTGTCACTCAGTAGTGACAATTTGTCCTGCGCTTGAATGAAAGCCCACCTTTCTTGCTTGAGACCTTCAGGAAGCTCAAAGCACTAGTCTTAACCTGCGTGGGGCGGGGGCAGGGGGCGGGAGAGGGCGTTTTAAATCTACAACGTTGTAAATATTTTAAAGTCTTTTAAAAACCAGGAAACGTCTGATCTGATTCCTACCTTCTTCTGCTTCTTGTTTTCACCTGTGTGCGGTCTAACTTCAGAAAGGATGGCCGTTTCCAGTAACCGATGATGAGTCTGTACAGGCCCTGGGAATTGTTGGGTCCTTCTTCCTCCTTATCGCCTCGCCTCTCAGGGTCTTTGCTAGTGGATGTCCCTCTCTTCTCCTTCCTTTGCAGTTTTACCCAATTTGCTTCTGTCCTTTCAAATTCCAGGCTCATTTCCCAGATGAGTTCTCCCATCACACGTTTTCCTAGTTCCTGCTGTTTCTCCCAAGTAGATGTAGCCCTTCGTGATCACATAACCACAGTTACGAAATCACAATCACAATTCTGTAATGTTTCTTTACAGCACGGGCTGTGTATGTACCTGGGTGTGTGGGCCCCGGCGTGTGCTTAGTTATGTAATTTTTTACAATCGTGTGTGTGGCAACGGGCTAATGTCCAGCCCCTTCTTTGGAAGCTGAGCTCCGCGAGAATGAGCGTTGTTTCAGTTTTGCTCACTGGGACGCTCCCGGGGCGTGTCAAAGAGCCTGGCATGCAGCAGGTCCTCAGCAAATGTTTTGCCGCACCCTGTGCAACAGGCAGACGCTACTGACCACACAGGACAGAGGAGGACCTGGAGGCACGCAGAGAAGGTTGAATAACCTGCCAGAGCTCGAATTCGGTTGTGCTTCACACAAGCTCTGCCCTTGAACCACCTTGCTAATCCAACACCTTGAAAACTGACCTCTTGTTTGGTAGGGTTCAAAGGGCAAGGTGACCATCGGTAGGTGGAGACCTATTCAAACTGGTCTGAAAGTGTAATGATCTTCCTTGGGTCTAATGATCTTCCTGGTGTCAAAAATCTTTTTTTAAAAGAATAGCACTACTAGGAATTTATCCAAAGGATACAGGAGTGCTGATGCACAGGGGCGCCTGGACCCCAGTGTTTATAGCAGCGCTTTCAACAGTAGCCAAATTATGGAAAGAGCCCAAATGTTCATCCACTGATGAATGGATAAAGAAGATGTGGTTTATGTATATACAATGGAATACTACTTGGCAATGAGAAAGAATGAAATCCTGTTATCTGCAGCAATGTGGATGGAACTGGAGGGTATTATGCTGAGTGAAATCAGTCAGTCAGAGAAAGATACCATATGTTTTCACTCATATGCGGAACTGGAGAAACAACTTAATGGAAGACCGTGGGGGAAGAGAAGGGAGAAAATAGTTACAAACAGAGAGGGAGGGAGGCAAACCACAAGAGACTCTTAAATACAGAGGACAAACTGAAGGTTGATGTGGGGATCGGGGAGGGGGGAGAGTGGGCGATGGGCACCGAGGAGGGCACTTGTTGGGATGAGCACTGCGTGTTGTGTGGAAGTGATGAGTCACGGGAACCTACCCCCAAAACCAAGAGTGCACTGCACACACTCTATGTTAGCCAACTTGACAATGATTATATACAAAAAAAGAATTCTAAGTCGAAATTCTTTAGATTGGTAACAAGACCCTCGATAATCTGGTCCAGTGTATCTCAAACTGGCAACTCAGGAGAATCACTTGGAAAGATAAAAAAAAAAAAAACAAACCACAAAACAGCCTGTATTGAGGTCTGTTTTCCATCACCACAGATTCTGATTTAATTGGTTTAGGGTGGGAACTGGACATTAGAATTTTCTTTTTATGTTCCCCAAATGATTCTGCCTTGCACCAGTTTGAGAATCACTGCTGAAGCTGTGGCCAACTTCAAGGGCCTCTGTCCTGGGGCATCTGTGTACCCCTGCTTCTGTCTTCACTCCAGCCTCATTCTCTTACTACACTTTCCTAAGGAGAAGCTGTGTTTGCTTTTTCTCGTTCCGTGGCTGCGGGCCTGCCCTCCCGGTTCTCCACCGACACCCCGTGCATATTAGCTTCACGGCGCTCCTCACGCTGTATTCAAACCCATCACATTGTTGTCCTGATTTAACTTTCTGGGGGCCGCCTAAGTGGCCATTGATCTAGCTGAGGTCATGGACTGGGTCCTATCCAACCTAATACCCAGAGTATCTAGTCTGTGAACAAACATTTGACACGCAAGCAAAAAAAAAAAAAACAAAAACAAAAAAAAAACAACAACAAAAAAGAGCGAATTAATAAATAAATGAAACGTGGGGATGATTTCATATATCTTATATTTCTTACGCTTTCCCATTTGAAACACATTTCCCCAAAGTCAGGGAAGCCGCTCTCTGAGGCTGTTGAGATCAAAGATTTTAGCAGCACAGCTCCGTCTACTCATTCATTCAAATAAACCCCAGCACTAAAATCAGCGTCTGTTTTTGGAAAGACTCTTAGGGGCTATCGGATTATTCATAAAGTATCTTGCCTGGAGACGGAATCTAGCCCAGTGGTTCTCAGACGGGTTGCCCGCTGAGATCAGCTGGCGGCGACGGTGGTTACCGCCGAAGCAGTTGCCGTACACACGCCCTGAGGGCCCCCTGCGCACCACGAGCCGAGGCATCCGCTGTATTTCCCGAGTTAGCAGAGGAATTCCTCATGGCACACACCGGGAGCTCCGACCATACTTTCCTCTCCTTGCGTATCACACATCATCCTACAGACATGTTCTAGAAACTGAAATTGGCTTTCTTTTCAAAAATGGAAAAGAAAACCCCCACTTTGGAGGACCATATTTTCTGAGTTTTTCTAACTGATTCTTTCTCGTCTCCATATGGTAAACACATTCATCACGCCCTTCATTAAAGAACAAGAAAGGGAGAATAAGTTTGTTGTTTTTTTTTTAAGCGGACTTTTTCAGTTGCAGCCTGGCATGAATGTTTTGTTTGCTGTTGTTTTGAGGATAAGAAACAGTCGAGTGTGGAACTCTATTATTGATTCCTGCCTGTTTTTCAGGAGCATGCACTATTGATTAAAGCCCTCCACAGCCCTAACCTTTGCTCCTTCATCCCGAGGGAGCAAATTTGTAGAGCTGCCAAGAACGGAAGCTCTGGCATGGAGATTTTGGTACTTAGTGAGCCAGCTAGACTGCAGATGCTCCGAAAATTCATATCAATAGTCTGAGAGGCCTCAGTGGGGAGACGTGAGGGGCGCAGACTTAGTGGACAGAAAGTTCTGGATGCTAACAAAGCACACTCCCGCCCAAGGTCGGCTTTGTCTTCCTCTGCAGGCACTTGGCCAATGGGTCCGGAAGCGCGGTATGATGCATCACTCCTCTTCCTCTGCGGGCGACAGACACCTGACTCTGGCTGGCACCGGCAAAGTCAACTGGGGCTTTCTTGGCTTACGTAACTAGGGATGGCAGGGGAGAGCTAGTTGCCTTAGGCACAGCCGGACCCAGGAGTTTGAAGACCGTCAGCAGTCTTCATTCTCCCCTTTTCTCTGAATGTTGGTTTCGTTTTCTCCTGGTGCACACAGGCTTCTCCTAGCACTAGTTCTTGCTTCACAAGACTTCTGGATTCAATCGCTCCGTCTCCTTTCTTGTGAACACACCCCTCACCCAAGTCCCCCCATTCGTCACGGCTCACCCGTGACGTTGGTGCTCTCCCTGGTGCTCTAGAACCCATCTCTCTCCCTCGGGAGGTGATGTAGAAGGAACAAATGTCAGGTTCCAGTTCCAGCATGGTCACCAACGAGCTCTGAACCAGCAGGAGACCGCCTAACCGCTCTGAGCTCTGCTTTTCCTCGTTCTTTGCCCACTTCCCGTGGACGATCAGATGGGAACACATATTTGCAGGTAGCTTGGTGATGAAGCCAAGATGTCTTCCTTTCCCCGCGCAGTAACCACGCTGGGTGTTAGAAAAGAGGCCATCCTCTGGTAACCCAATTATGAGGTCGGAGTGCGGTGGACCAGGGCAGAGATGGACAGCAAAGAAAGAGCTCCAGTGTCTAGGCTGGGGAAGGACTCAGCCGAGGTTGTAAATAACTAAAGACAGTGCGTCAGTAAAATGAGGCACTGGTCAGAGATAAACATGTAAAAGAGAGGTGCCTGGGGGGCTCAGTCGGGTAAGCGTCCGACTTCAACTCAGGTCATGATCTCATGGTTCGTGGGTTCAAGCCCCGCGTTGGGCTCTGTGCTGACAGCTCAGAGCCTGGAGCCTGCTTCGGATCCTCTGTCCCCCTCTCTCTCTGCCTCACCCCTGCTTGTGCTCTGTCTCGCTCTCGTAAAAGTCAACATTAAAACAATTAAAAAAAAGAAAAATGTAAAAAAAAAAAAAAGAGTGTCAGCAAGGCGACTGGCCATCGCAGAGCTGAAACAGGGTGGAGAGTGTTCTCGCCAATGGGCGTTGAGTGTTTGTACTGTGGGAAGGCTCTCATAGTGTCAAAATGGATGCAGTCACACTAACGGAGCCTGGCGCCATGACGCTGGGGCAGCAGTCCAGTGGACCTGCCCACACTTGCCTTCTACCTGCCGTTAATACTCAGTCCTGGTCGGGCTGGGGTGAAAGGAGCGTCTTCACGTGTGGCTGGTGTACGTGCTTGTGCGCATGTTCTCTGGGGCGACACTTTGCAATGTGTGTCAAGAGACTTAAAAATGTGCTTACCTTGTAATGCAGAATTTCACTGCTGAGGATTTGATCACCAATGGGGATGAAGTTTTCTATAGAATATTCATCCTAGAGTCATTTATAATAGCAAAAAGTTGGGCCGCTCTCATGGCCTGACCACAGTAGAACCGGTAAGTTCATCATGGGACAGTCTGGAGATCAAATAGTGTAGTTTTGGAGAGTACCAAATGACATGTGGACTTCCTGATGAACTGTGCTATCTAAAGATAGTTTGCATAATTTTAATCCCCCAAGCCCAGGTAACAGTAATGTGAAGCAAATACAAGTAGGATATAATACAGCTTTATAACATGATCCAGAACTTAAGCGGTGATTTCCACTGTGGATATTTACACTGGTTCCGAAAGGGACCCTCATCTATTGCCAGATGCCAGTGTGTGTGCATAAGTGTGTTGGATAAAAATGGAAGGAAATAGTAACTTACACTTTTCTCTATTTGCCATAATTTTCATAAAGAATATGTATTACTTTTACAATAGAAGTATGTAATTTTCAACTGCATGACTATAAGCCTTTCTGTAACAACCCTCTCAAGGTTCATGATCATCTAGGAGTCTTAGACGCATGTGCTCCAGCTAGAATTCCATGCCCTCCATCAGTAGCACCCAGCTGTCTTCCTCCCTGCCATCCTTCAAAAATTCCAGGAGTCAGCTGGGCTTACCGCCATTTTACCTTTCAACATGTACCCTTGCTAGACACACTTTGCACCGTTAGCCCAGCCCCCAAACCATTGTCTCTTTGCTGAGAACTTCCCTGAAACTCTCCAGTTGGCTTCCCCAGTCACAATGTTTGAGATCCTTTGGGGAAGCTCATTGTATGAAGGGTGGACAGACAGTTGGCTCAGTCTGGGCCAAAATCTGTTGGAAAGTTGAGTTGAAGGAAGGGGCAGCCATCTTCCACCTTGTAGAACAGGAAGCAAAGGAAGCTCGAGTGTTGTGAAGTAACCAAGCAGGGAGGACAGACGGAGGGTGCTGGAATGGCATTTGAGTCCATGATTCCAATGAATGCCTGACTTCCTGGTGCACTGCCATCTTGCGTACTGTATTCTCATGTTCCATTTGGAAGCCTATCTGTTTGGTTTAAGTTGGCTTGAGTTGGGTACTGTTGCGCAAAGTTAAAGAGATCTAGCCATTATGAATCCCATGCTTATATTTTTCTCAGAAAGATGTATTTTTCTTTAAGATTTTATTTTATTTCGAGAGAGAGAGAGAGAGAGAGAGAGAGGGAGAGAATCTCAGGCAGGCTCCACGCTCAGCGTGGAGGCTGTCATGAGGCTCAGTCTCATGACGCTAAGATCACAACCTGAGCTGAAATCAAGAGTCAGACGCTTAACCAACTAAGCCACCCAGCTGCCCCAAAAGGTGTAATTCCGAGAAAGATTTTTCCTTTTCTTTGAGCCCATCCAAATCCCACTCTTCCTGCAGCCCACCTCCTCTGGGGAGTCTTCCCTGGTTAACCCGGTTCGCACTCATCTTCCAGTTGCCCATAATTGCCTCCATCTGTCTGCACATCCACCTACTTCATTGTGTTTTGGCATCTGCTGTTTCATAACTGTGCACTTTGTAGGCATCCTGGGAGCTGAAAATTTGTCTTTTTCATTTCCTTTGAATGCCACAATACCGACCACGCTGCGAGGCAGAAATTAATTTCCTGAATGGGAATAAAACTTCGGGGCAATCGCTGGGAAAGTGGCTAGGGAAGACTTCAGCCTTTGTTGACAACCCCGCACGAGCCCCTTCTTCCTTTCTGAACACATATTCTGAAAGTGGTCCCCGGCCGGTGCTTCCGCACACAGGTTGATTCAGCAAGCGCAGGTGGGTATTGGCGCGGTGCAGGGGAGCCAGTTTCTAAGAGTGAGTCAGAGATCTCCGTTTCCTAGCTTTGTGATTATTTAACGTCACTGAGGCTCAATTGTTTTTTTTAAATCTAAAAAAGAGCTGACAATAACCCTCTCTTTACTTTTTCTCTTTTTGAGAATCAAACAAAATAACGTATTTATTGTCGAATAGCATGGTACATGAGAATGCAGGTTCTGGAGTCACGCTGTCTGGGTTGAAGCCCTATCCCCACTGCTTGCTAGCTGTGATATCTTAGCTAAGTGGCAGAACTTCTCTGTGGCAGACCGGCAGTGAGGGCCCCAGGGTACTCAGGCCTCTCTCTCTCTCTCTGTCTCTCTCTCTCTGTCTCCATGCAGTTCGGGAATCCCTTCTGCTGGGTCTCTGGGATTAGCCCTGGAACTTGCTTTGGTTAATGGGTCCACAGCGAATGCGATGCAAGCAGAGACTCAAGAAGTGCTTGTCCCCCTCTGCTGCTCTGCGACACTGATGCCACGTGAGGGAGCTCAGGCCAGCTGGCTGGCTGGTGCGATAGGGTCAGGGTGCCTTGTCCGGTGGCCAACAGCCTTCCAACTCCACTCCCATGAAAAATGAATGAGGGGCACCCGGGGGGCTCAGTCGGTCAAAGGTCTGACTCTTGCTTTTGGCTCAGGTCGTGGTCTCATGGTTTGTGAGTTTGAGCCCTGCACTGGGCTCTGCACTGACAACACAGGGTCAGCTTGGAATCCTCTCTCTCCCCCTCTCTCTCCCCCTCCCTCGAGCATGCTTGTGCCTGCTCTCTCTCTCTCAAAATAAATAAATAAACATTAAAGAAATGACTGAGCCTGATCTAGGTCCGCCAGCCATCAGCCAACCAAAGTTACAGGAGAGAGCCCAGCCGAGACCAGCTGAGCTGGCTTAGATCAGAATCGTGAGCTAAAGAAACACGCGAGCGTTAAGCCGTCATGGTTTGGGGATGTTTCTGAGCCACAAAAGATAAGTGATGCATGTGCCCGCCATGCCCCGGTTCCTCGTCTCAGCAAACAGTGACAGCTCTTACTAGATAAAGTTTCGTGAGAATTGAATGAGATAGTGTGTGCACCACAGTTACAACGTGTCCAGAGCACATGGTGCATAAAATGTGTTATTGATCATTCCGTGAAAGTGCACACCATTCGAGGCGCCTAGTGTCTACTCAGTGAGCGTTCCTTCCCTTTCCTCTTAAAATGTGTTCATAGGTGAATTGAAGTTCAAGTTAAACTTGGGCTGCTTTTCTTTAACTCTTTTTAGTCGAAGAGGAAACCATGGGGTTTCAACCTGTGCTGTTTCGACTAACTTGGTCTGAAAGTGTCCGTCATCTTCTGACGAGACCCTCGGACCGAGCTCTTGAAGGGACTCTGGTGTGATAAATGCCCACCCGGCTCTTTGTTCGCCCTGCCTGAGTGATTTGCGTGCAGTCACCTTGGGCATCAGGCAGCAGGCCTCTGAGATGAGTGCACAGGATGTGTCAGTTCTCTGCTCTGTTCCTCTGCTAAGTCGTGTCGGGAGAGCACTCGCAATGAGCGAGAAGGATTTTTTTTTTTGTAGCAAAAGATAAGGCAAGCTTCTTATCTTAAAATCAAAGGGAGTTGAAAGGCAGGAAGCAGAATTCTCTTTGTCTGGACATGTCTTGGTGTAGGTGGAGGGAAAGAACGACCGCTGGAAGGTCCTGACGGAGGCAAAGCTAACGAGCACGGGCAGATTTACAACACTTCTGTTTATTCGGTGGCTGTAAAATCCTTCCGCTCCTGAGATTTACAGTCACTGTTTTCAGCTTGCCAAGAGGTTCTTTCCTCCAACGAGGGATGGAGTTTCCCCGGAAAAAAGGACTATTCATAAACGAGAGCCGTGTCACTAAGGGAATGGAGTCTGTCTCACTGACCTATGAAAGACAGTCCCCGGTCATGTTCAGTTGGACATCCGGGAGGCACAAGGGCCCGGATGTTAAAAGCGTCGTCTTTCAAGTCTGCCAACCTAGACTTGAGGGCAGTCTCTGCCCTTCACTAGTTTAATGACCTTGGGCTTTAAAGCCCCAGGAGTTGTTGGGTTTAAAAGTTTCAAAGAGTTGTTTGATGACTCTCAGCTGTGGCCTCCATATTTGTAGACGGAAAAGGCAGTAGCTCTAATTAATTGAGATGTTGTGCAGATCAAGTAAGGTAATAAATTGTGCGTGGGTGGCTTGGCTCCTGGAAAACAGTTAGTGCCCAATAATGAGAGCTAATAATACTATCGTATCCAATAATTATTGCATTGTGTACCAGCACTGACACTGAGGGTTATAAAAAAAAATAAGTTATAGCCTTTGCCCTAGAGCAGGGAGCTAGCAAACTTTTTCAGTATAGCAAATATTTTAGGCTTTGTGGGCCAGATGGTTTCTGTGAGAAGCGCTCAACTCTGCCACTGTAGCGGAATAGCAGCCGTAGACAGCAACCCGATGGGCACGGCCATGTCCCAGCAAAACGACATTTACAGAGATGAGTGGTGGGGCCCCTGCGTGGCTCCATCGGTGAAGCGTCCAACTTCAGCATGGGTCGTGATCTCACGATTTGTGAGTTCGAGCCCCGCGTTGGGCTCTGCGTGGACAGCTCAGAGCCTACTTCAGATCCTGTGTCTCCCTCTCTCTCTGCGCCTCCCCAGCTCTTATGTGCACATGTGCATGCTCTCTCTCTAAAATAAATGTTTAAAAACTTCTTAAAAATTATAATAATAAATGGTGGGCTGCATTTAGCCCACAGGCTAGAGTTTGCCAACCCCTGGTCCTAGAGAACAGCACAGTTGGGAGTGTCTTTGGCTACAAGTAACAGGAAACCCCACCAGTGGGAAGGCTTGAGATAGACAGCTACTGAGGCTGGCTCAGTGGTCCACAGGTATCAACCAGAATTTTCCTGACTCTCTATGTATCTCCTTTGTGCTTGCCAACCATGTCACGTCCACATTCAAGACAGGATGGAGAGAAGGGGGAGAGCCCCTTTTAGTAGGAAAGCAAAGACGTTTCCAAGGTTTCCTTGCTGATTTCTGCTATGTCAGACTGGCTGGCCCGTGCTGCAGTGCAGGCTGAGGAGGTAAATTTTTGTCACCTCTGTCATTTGTCGTGGAGGTGGGCAGCGGGGAGAGGGAAGTGAGAATGGTGCTCGGTAAGCCAACGAAAGCATCTGTTCTACCACTGGCTAATGTCACTCATCCAGAGAGAGACACACACAGAATTACAATACCGTGTACTTAATAATTTCCCTCCCTCTCTCTCTCACACATACACGCAAATGAAAGATATAATGGGAATTGAAAAGGGAGAACCTAATTCCTTGTTCGTTTAGAATGTCGTAATTATGTATTCATTAAGAGGGCTCTGTGAACAAGGAAATGCTGCAGGTTTCTAAATGGAGACTAAAACATTTGATAAGCAAAATGAATTATAGCAAGGCTGAGCATTATTGTGTTAGATGAATGATGAATGGTTCAAAATACCCACTCCCTCTCACCTGCACGGGAAGAATATGCTCCCTGGACCCATCAACGTTGAGTCTGGCCGGGCAGCTTGCCTGGAATCATGAAGCATAACGTGCACTTGACCATGAGTTTGGTCATCTGACTCAGCCAATGGGATGGTAGCAGGTGGAAGTCGCGAAATGAGCAGAGAGACTTGAAATGCATCTTAGAGGTTAGGCTCGTCCCCTTGCACCTCTGCCATCACCGTGAGACGAGCTTCCCTGTGGTAGCTATTGGCCTCTCAACTTGGGCTCAGAACAAACATGTCTGGGGTAGACCTAAGTCGAGCCCATCTGAACCTAGGCTTGAAGCAGAGCCGCTCAGCCAAGCTTAATAAACTCCCACCCTACCTACAGATACTTGAGGGAGAATAAATGATTGTGATATTATAGCACCAAGTTTGGAGGTGTTTGTTACACAGCACCACCTAACTGATACAACTGTGGAAAAGTATGTGAATTCTGAACTCACTAATCAGAAGCTGTGTGGACTGCTTTTCCATTCACCATATGTTTCGGTTGGCACATGACATCCTAGACCCTCTGCTAAATTCTAGGGATACTAAGACACACGAGGTACAGTACGTTTTAACACAGTGTGGTATGTTTGGAGACGCAAGAGGAAATACGGATCTCTGAGAAAAGGGGAAGGATTGTTATTTCTGTGGAGAAGAGGAAAAGGAACCAGCCAGTAGGGAAGGCTTCTTGGAGGAAAGGAGCATCTGAATCGCCATTTAAAATTTGTTTAACATTTTTAATTTTTTTTTGAGCGACAGGGCATGAGTGGGGGAGGGGCAGAGAGAGAGGGAGACCCAGAATCCGAAGCAGGCTCCAGGCTCCAAGCCGTCAGCACAGAGCCCGACGCAGGGCTTGAACCCACAAACCATGAGATCATGACCTGAGCTGAAATCAGACGCTTAACTGACTGAACCACCCAGGCACCCCCTGAATCACCATTTAAAAGCCAAATAGAAGTTCAGGAGGCGGATGAGATGTGGGGAGACAGGGGAAGGGGGGCCTTTCCAAGCAGAGGGGTCAGCGTTACGCATAGTCCAGGGGCAACAAGGAGCACTTCAAACGTGGGAGCCATTAGCGGTTTGGCAGTTCCAGGTCAGGGGAGAGGGACAAGGTGGTCAGGGAAGAATCTCTTCAGGAGGGTGTGCTACACAATGCCGAGGAATTTTTGCTCACCCGGGAGGATAATGGGGAGACGGACATATTGTAACTTATTCAAATTAGTAATAATTATAATAGCTACGGCAACACTTACGGAGAGCTCCCTAAGATGCTGTGCACTGGGCCGTGCACACGCATTTCTCCCGACAACGTTAAGTGGGTCGGTGTCTTTACTATTCCATTTAAAAGGTGAGACACTGAGGCTGTGGAGAGGTAAGTGGCTTGTCTGAAGTCACAGGGTGACTGTAAGAGCGGGGATTTGACCAGAGCTGCTCAACCCCGGATTCTTTCTCTGTAACCGCTGCCGTTAGTGTTTTCCTGTGAACCAAAGCTGGGAGGTGGCCGGGCCCCTCAGGGAATTCTTGCTGAGCTCATGGGAACCCGTGTTCCTCACGTCTCCCGTTTCAACACGCTGTATTGACTCTTGTTACTTGAAAGTCACTGTCCTAGTCGATGACGGGTTCAAGTGTGAACAAGACTCGACCTGCCCTCAGGAACTTTGAGTGACAGGAAGACGAGGGCCTAGCACCAGCAATTCTCACCTGTTCACGAAGGTCACTTCCTTGAGGCCATGGCCTCTCCACACGGCTCTGGGTCAAAGCTCCTCGGGCAGGGAAGGGTTTTGGGGTTTTGTTTGGTTGTTTATTTATTCATTTAAAGTTTATTTATTTATTTTTGAGAGACAGGGAGAGAGTGGGGGGACAGAGAGAAAGGGAGAGAGAGAATCCCACGCAGGCTCCACCCTGTCAGCACAGAGCCCGACATGGGACTCGATCTCACGACCGTGAGATCATGACCTGAGCGGAGACCAAGAGTCAGGCGTTTCACCACCCGAACCACTGAGTGTTGTTTTTTCAGTATGGATCTTTCAGCTGTCGTCCCAGATGAACTGGACCCGAATCGCTGGGGCGCGGGTCTTGGGAACGCTCTCTCTCCTTCTGTCTGTCCCTCCCTCCTACTCTTTCTGTCTTTCCTCTTCTCAGATGATTCTGTAGTCTCTGTGGAGGTGAGGTTCCACACGGCACAGGCCACCCCGCTGGTTTTCCTCAGACTCCCCCAATATGGCGTGCTTTGGGCCAGCGTGTCCTCCAGCCCCTGTCAGGGACAGCCAGTCAGGCCACTTCCTCTCAGGTGAGTGGTGGCTAGAAGCTGATTATAATTCCAAAGGCACACCTGCACTCTGCTGAATTCTAAGAATCGCCAACCTTTACCCTCTCTCCCCGGACCGATTCTTTGGAAGCGCCCGCTTGCCTCAAGCCGTGTCAAACCCACAGCCTAATATCCAGCGTGACTTTCCTCCCAGATTCGCTCGTGGCGCCTCCAGCCATGTCAGGTCAACAGCGTTCACCAGAGAAGGGACAGTAATGGCAGAAGCCTCATCTACAGTGCAGCCAACAAGCACACAGTGCCGGATGTAAACTGTGGTCCGCCAGATTTCATCGGGCAAGGGAGGGGCCGGCTTCTTCTGCCTAGAGATGGGATGCCCTCACTCCGCTGTTCTGGTTGACCGTCCTGGAGAGTGGGACACAGAATTACCCACGCACACTCTTCTGTTCATGACTGTTGTGGATTTGAAAGTGGTTTCTTTTATAATACTAAAATATTTCTGGGACGAATAGCTTAGCAACCAATCGGTATCTTCTAAGACGGTCCTAAGTGATGCAAGCCAGTGCGTGAAAACACCGAGTCTGCATTTTCTTAAAAACAATCTTAGATCACCGTCATTTTCAGAAAAATTCTCATCCAAAAAGCTGGAGTGGAGGAGAGTTTTCTATTATTTTAGCAGTTTAGGGAATGCAGAAACCGCAGTGGGCTGAAGGGGGTCCCCCTCCCCCAAATCTGTCCAGTTCCTAATGCCTGAGCCTGTGGCTTTGACTTCATTTGGGAAAAGAGGTTTTGTTGGTATAACTGAATTAGGCTTATCTTGGATTATCTGGGTGGTCCCTAAGTCCAATGACTTGTGTCCTTATAAGTGTGAAGCAGAGGGAGATGGGACAGAGGACCACTGACAGTCACCAGAAACTGGAAAGGCAAAGGACGCATCTCCCCCCAGCGCCCGCCTCCAGGACTGCCAGAGGATGAACTTTCCGTTGCTTCAAGCCACCCAGTTTGTGGCAATTTATTACAGGAGCCGCGAGAAACCTATGCAGGAACTGAACGTACCCTGGGAACCGACCAGAGGGGGCCGAAGAGTACTGGGAAAGCTTGGAAGGGGCTCGGGGATCCGACGGAGGTCCCCAGAAGTGGTAGATGAAAACCAGTCCTCGCCGGAGGGGCGGGCTCCCGGGTCGGGCACAAACTGAAGGCTGTGGTGGGCGTCTCGGGCACGGCCGCCGGCGTCGGAGCTCTCGCTGCCTCCTCAGCTAGGGTCAAGTAAGGCACTCGGGTTTCCTAGGTATTTGCATCCATGGTTAGGCCTGATTTCTGCCGATTCGATGGGGAAAAAAAGTCTCTGAAAGAACGCACACATCTGTACTCAAGTCGTATATTTGCGGGAGGATGGTTTCAGTTCAGGTTCCGGGGAGCGGCCCTGTGTTCTGGAAAGTTTCATGGAATTTTGCCGAATGTCTCTTCTCTTCCAGTCCCTGCACCGAGCCTTGGAGCTGCTGAGAGGGTGAGGACGAGGCTTCTACGTCAAGGAACCGCAGTGCCGTGATGGAGGGGGTCCTCAGGGCAACACGGTACGTTTTAAGCAGATTCGTGCATCTATGGTGTGTATGTAACTACACGTGTGGTTTTGTATGTGTGTGTGTGTGTCTGTGTGTGTGTGCACGCGCACGTGTGCCCGTTAGCGCACGCACGCGCCCGCCTGTCTGTGTGTGGACATGTGCATGCTTGGCGCACAGCTCCACGTGTGTTTGCTTTCGTCCACACGAGGGTGTCTGTATCCACGCGCCATCTGCACGTGCGTTCTCCAAGACGGACGTGCGATCTGACTTCGGGAAAGGTTTTGTAGTCTCTGCACAAAGGCTACTTGCTTTCCTCTTTGTTCCCGTAGTCAGAGTTGGTCCCAACCAAGGGCTGAGCACAATGACACTGGCCCACCTTCACTTAATGGTTCACACCTGGGATGCCTGGGGGGCTCAGTCGGTTAAGCGTCCGACTTCGGCTCAAGTCATGGTCTCATGTTTATGAGGTCAAGCCCCACATTGGGCTCTTGCCGACAGCTCAGAGCCTGGAGCCTGCTTCGGCTTCTGTGTCTCCCTCTCTCTGCCCCTCCCCTGCTCATGCTCTATCTCTCTCTCAAAAAATAAACACTAAAATAGGTTTTCTAAATAAATGATAAAGAATAGTTCATGCATAGAATGTCACATGAAGTAATCGGATGGACTGGTGGACTGGCCCGGTGGGTAAGTCTCCCAGCGACTCTCTTCTGTCTCCCCTCCCTCACCTCCCGATACTGTCTAGAAGCATGTGCATTGTGCATTTCTGTCCCACCGTCTTCACTGTGCCCCGGTAGGCTCCAGCATCTTCACCTGTGGGTCCTTCCCTCCTCCCCTCCTCCCTCCTCCCTCCTCCTTCCTCCCTCCTCCCCTCCTCCCCTCCTCCCTCCTTCCCTCCTCCCTCCTCCCTCCTTCCCTCCTTCCCTCCTCCCTCCTTCCCTCCTCCCTCCTTCCCTCCTTCCCTCCTTCCCTCCTTCCCTCCTTCCCTCCTCCCTCCTTCCCTCCTTCTCTCCTCCCCTCCTTTCTTTTTCTGTCTTTCTTTCCTGCTGCTAATCCCCAGGTGGGAACGGATAGTTAGCCTGCTGTTGAATCCAGGGAAGTTATGCCCTTTGAGGACCCAACCCTGAGTCTATAAATTATACTGTGGGTTGGTGGTGTGTGGGGTGGGGTTTTAAAGCACCCAAGGTCCGCCAAAGGCATCGGACCGGGGACCTTAAGCTCACTTGAGGGTCCTAATAAATGTCAAAGCCCCGAAAAGAACCCGATGTTTGACATTTGGAAGTAAAAACAAAATCATGGAGAGGAGAGAAAGCAGTGAGGACCCTGGCAGATCCTCGCCAGGAAACGTCACCAGAGAGAAGTATGCTCTTGTCCTGGCTCAGTGTGGCATTGCCGTGTGACCTGGAGCCGGTCGGATCCCTCTCTGAGCTTTAGAGGGGCTGGGTTTGCTGATCCAGCTAAGCATTAATTTGACAATAAATTATTAAAAAAGAAAAGAAAAGAAAAGAAAAAAAGAAACAATAAACTATAAAAAAAAAAAAAAGAAAAATAACTGAAAGGGCCAGTTACCAAGAAAACCGCCAAGGCCCCACTCCAGAAGCGCCGAATCGGAACCTCTAGGGATGAGGCCCGAGAGCCTGTGGTTTTTATATGCTTCGCACGGGACTCCTTTGCCCTCCGGAGTTTGGAAACAAACGGACAAGTCAGCGTCTCAAGTCCCTTTCAGATCCTCAGACTCTTGTTCCGGGAGAGAAAATATTGGCAGTGCACAGATGGGATTTTCTCAAGGAAAAGAAATGAAAACCTTATATCTTGCAAGAAACAGAGAAAAAAAAATAAGCTGTTCGAGAAAGAATCACATCAGGCCGGCTGGAGAGAGCCGAGGGCTGGGTGTCCGACCCAGAGTGTTCAAGCCGGGCTGGCCGGGCTCCAGGGCCAGGGACGCTCTGCCAGCCTCTCCCCGGGGGTCTGTCTCCCCAGCCCCCAGATCGGGGGGCGCTCTGCTCCTCGAAGCGGTTCGCGGCTGTGATAAACAGCGGCGTTCTCCTGATTTGTGTGCCGCACTGAGGTCTCCGTTTCCGACTCTCGGTTTGCAAACTGGGTCACGCAGGTGAGTCGGTCCACCTGCGTCATTAAACGGTAGTAATAATAACAATGACTTCAGGTTTATTGACGTTTATCATACACCAGATGCTGTGCCTAGCTTTATACAGGGATTAACCCACTTCGTCCTTGCAGCGATCCTTTGAGAGGTGCTATTATTATCCACGTTGCAAAGATATGAAAACTGAGGCCCACAGAGGCTAAGGAACTTGCCCAAGGAAACACAGCATAGGCCTCTGCCAGCCTCTGAGAGCCAATGTGCACATCAAAAAAGGCATCCCCTTTTGAACTAGAACAAAACCCCATTTTGGGGCATTATAACTAATATAAATAGCTCAGATTAGCACCTTTACGTAAGGAGGAAGCATCTCCGCGATCCAGATGGAGCCAGCCCCAAGCCAGCTCGCACAGCTCGGCAAATACAGGGCAGTCTGGGTGTCAGCCCCCAGGGCACCCCCTCATTTGTGTGCACGTGCGCAGTGCACAACATGAACAACCGTACTGACGAGACCTGATACCACCCCCGCCTGGCGAAGCTGGGGTTTGACCCTAAGCTGACTCAGAGCCTCTGCTTTTGACCACAACAAATTTCAGTTCTTGGCAACATGTAAAAATAATATTCACTTTTCTTTTCTTTACAACAAGGAGATAGAGGAGGGCTTTTCAGATGCCTGTAGGTGGGCACGCATCGAAGAGAGGAGAGATCAGCCGGGGGTACTCACTGCCGAGTCACTGGGCGGACGATCGCTTAGCGGTCTGCTGGCCATCAGAGAATTCTGGCCCTGGTAGTTAAAAAAATATTTTTTTCCAAATCAGATATTTTTAAGGCATACCCACCTGGCCTGTTGATTTAAAGTAGGATATGAAAGAGATTCCGAGGCTGACTATGCATCACCGAGAGGCATGATAATTCTGCAAAGGAGGCTCAAGATGGTGCCTCCCCACGTCCATCTGATCAGAATTCTGCTCTGGCACATCTAGCATTTCGGAATGAATGTTGGAAAGAGAAGCTTTTATTAAGAACTCTGAAACTCAGTGGTAAAGAAACAAACAGTCCCATTAGAAAATGGGCAAAAGACATCACAAGCCATTTCACTGAAGAAGAGATACAGCTGGCAGAGACGCACACGAAAAGATGGTCACCGTCATTAGCTAGGAGGAAAATGCAAATTAAAACCATAATGAGATCTCACCACAACCCTATCAGCATGGCTAAAATAAATAGTGACAGCACCAAATGCTGGTGGGGATGCAGGGAAAGCCGATGGCTCACACATGGCTGGTGGGAATGCCACATGGTACAGCCACGCTGGAAAACAGTTTGGCAGTTTGTTAGAAACTAAATAAAACACATACCATATAATCTTGCAACTGCCCTGTGGGCAATTATTTCAGAGGAGCGGAAAACATACAGAAACCTGCACAGGAATGTTCATAGAAGCTTTATTTAGGGGCGCCCGGGTGACTTAGTCGGTTAAGCTTCTGGCTCTGGCTCAGGTCATGATCTCACGGTTTGTGAATTTGAGCCTTGTGTCAGGCTCTGTGCTGCCAGCTCAGAGCCTGGAGCCTGCTTTGGATTCTGTGTCTCCCTCTCTCTCTTCCCCTCTCTGGCTTGTGCTTTCTCTCCCTCTCTCTCTCTGTCTCAAAAAAAAAAAAAAAAGTTTTATTTAGATTAATCCCAAACTGGAAATAATGCAGTGTCCTTCGATGAGTGAATGATTAAGCAGACTGTGGTACATCCTTGGAATAGTATTCAGCAATAAAAAGGAATAACCTATTGATACATGTAACACATTGAATGGATCTCAAGAGAATTATCCTGAGTTTGAAAAATCAGTCTCAAAAGAGTATATATGGTATGGTTACATTTATGTACAATTCTTGAAATAACAAAGTGGTAAGATGGAAGACAGATTAGGAGTAGCCAGGGATTGGGATAGCACGGGGAGAGGTGAGTGTGGCTAGGAAGGAGTGGCCATGGAGCTTCGTGTTGTATAGAAACACAGGTGCACACGCCCACACAAGAGGGCATATAAAACTCGTGACATCTGAATAAGCTCCATGGGTTCTATCAATGTCAAGTTCTTGGTTGTGCTACATGATCTTATTGGGAAAAACAGGATGAAGGGGACCTGGAACATCCCTGTACTTCCCCCCGCCTCCGCGTTTCCTCTGAATCTATAATTACTTCAAGGTATGGAGTTAAAAAATAAAATTAGGAAATGTTCACACAGTCTTAGGCTGCAGAAGCTCTATGGTACAAAGATGAACCGTGCAGGTGATAAGAATACAGAGTATACTGAGAAGTAAAATCAAAAAAAGATACTTTGATCACAACTGTATCCAGTTCAGTTTTCATATACTAAAAACAGATAGATCCAACTCAAATATGGGAAGAGCAGCTCAGTTCACCACAAATGCCTCATTGTTTAGAAATAAGACCTGTGTTAGAGAAATCCTCCCACATATGCATGGAGAAGCGTGTGTGAGGAGGCTGATAGCCATGTTATTTATAGTATGACATACTTAAGCCAACCTCACTGTCCATCACGTCTTCTGGAGCTCCCTCTCGAGGATAGTAGGCAGCAGCTAATAAGAACGGGGAAGATTTTTATACATAAGCATGGGCAAGTACCAAGGATGTCCTTGGGGGAAATGGAGGCACGATGCTTTTATTTTATTATTTTTTAATTTAAAATAAATTTTTAATGTTTTTTAAATTTCATTTTTGAGAGAGAAAGAGACAGAGCATGAGCAGCGGAGGGGCGGAGAGAGGGAAACACAGAATTTAAAGCAGGCTCCGAGCTCTGAGCTGTCGGCACAGAGCCCGATGTGGGTTTCAAACCCACGAACCATGAGATCATCACCTGAGCGAAATTGGACACTTAACTGATTGTGCCCCCCAGGCGCCCTGAGGCATGACATTTTTAAATAAAAGTAATTTGCAAAGTGATGAATTCTGTATATAATATATATAATTATAATTATATACAAACGTGTTACATATTATATATTCATTATAATACATAATTATATATAATTACATATGTGTAAATATATATTAAATATATACATGTAAATTGTTTTTTTTTATGAGAAAAGGAGGAAACACACACAAGTCTATACATGTTTGTGTAAAGGAAGAGAAAGATTGTCCAGAAAGATGAATCACAAACTGACAGTGAATGTTCAAAGATTAGGGCAGACATTTGTCAAGCAGCAAGCCAGGCACTTAGTAATATCATGTCCTCCGATCCTTGCAACAGCCCCAGGAAGCAGGCACTGCTCCTGTGGAACTCCATTTTCCAATATGGCGGCATGGAGGTGGGCAGCAGCCTACTCAAAGCCACACATCTGAGCCGGGACGAGTCCCCAAGCCAGTGCACCTGTCCCTCCACCATGCTGATCTCGGACTCCTGTTGGCCAGTCCAGGGTCTGAGGGAAGAGGACTCACTGCGGGAGAGCTTGGCCTCCGGCACAGTGAAGCTAGCTGGGACAGCGGAGGCTGAGTGGGAGTCCAGGTCCCCACACTTTGGAGGCCTCGTTTCCATGATGCGCCTAGGCCAAAGCTGCAGTGTGACAGGTTACCACGTGCTCAGGGAAAGCAAAGGACAGCACAGAGTTGTCCCCGTCAAACAGCCGTGCCGTGGCTAGGACACCGATGCGCATCCCTGTCTGTGCGAAGCCTTGGAAGAGCTGCTGCAGAGGGGAAGCCCCATGCGTCTCTTCTTGAAAGCAGAGCCCTCAGGATGGAAGTAGAGTGTCTCAGGGTGGGGGCAAGAGAGGCCGGGCGAGGGCGAAAAGGAGGGCTTTCCGTTCAGGACTGCGGTGGAGGTGGCCTCCACCCAACCCGGGAATTCGATGAGAAAAGGTGGGGCGGGGAGGGGACCGAAGGAGCGCTGTCTGGGTGCCCTGCCCATCCGGCCCTCACGGCCATCACCCTGGTCATCCCGCTCTGCAGCCGAGGGGCCACGACACCAGAGAGGCCAGAAGGCTTGCTTTTCACATGTTTAAATGAACTTTTACTCATTCTTTTTAAAAAAACAAGTTTCCAGAAGGGGAAACTTCTCCTCTGCCCTGGGCCATCACCATGCTACTCTCTCCCCTGGGAGTCTGTGTTAGAAACAGAAAGCGGAATCACCCAGCAATGGCCCTTCTGTGCCTGGCCTGTGTCCCTCGGCATAATGCCTTCCCGTTTCATCTGTCGTTGCAAACGGCAGGCTTTGCTTCTTTTTTCAAGGCTGATATTCCTTAATTCTCATTCACTCCCTCTCTTTCTCCCTCCCTACCTCCCTCCCTCCCTCCCTTCCTCCTTCTCCCTCTCCCTCTCCCTCTCCCTCTCCCTCCCTCATTTCAGCTCCAAGGTCATCTCACGTAGAAGAAGCCTTCCCGGACCTCCCTGTACCAGGTCATCTCTATGGGAAAGACCCTCTTCCCACTGTGAACGTCCCCTTTGTAGCACTTCCTGTCCCCTAAATAGTCACCGGAGAGCTGGTTGTGCAGTCAGCGATGTGACCTCCTCCTCTCCCTCTGGAATGTGAGCTCCATGAAGGCAGAGGCCAAATTTGCCCCGTTCCTTGCGGAATCTCCACTGCCCCACACAGAGCCCCACACGAAGCAGGTGTCCAATAAACACGGATACATGGATCCCACGTTAGAAATAAGATGAATGTTTCATGGTGTCATGACGATAATGTAATATTCGGTGATTTGGGATCTTGCTTCACGTAGTCCCTCAACTTCTTTTCCAAGTGCTGGAGCACTGCCTTGGTGACAAAACAGACGCCGTCTTTGACTTTAACTTCAGAGCTCACCATCTAGGCTGGAGGGGTCCCGCAGAGGGCGGGGGGCTTCAGAAGATGAAATCTTGCACGAATGTTGCTCAGGGCGGGCACCGGGGGTCCCCGAGGCTGGTGCCTGGCACAGGGTCCACTCGTAGGCTTTCCAAGGCCCCTCAAAGGCTCTCAGGAAAACCCATGTGTATTCCACCTCCCTCTCCTGGTGCTCGATTATCAGGGCATTTCACTGCAGCCTCCAGGTCCCCTTCAAGGGAGCCTGTTGGACACCGTGGAAAAATACTCAGGTTTAGGCCAGAAAAGAGCCGGGGTTCCGATCCAGCCTCCCCTTCTTAGAGCTATATGACCTTGGGGGAAGTCACTCAGACGCTCTGAGCCTTTCTGTCTTCATCGGCAGGGCCAGGTTGACGTCGCTACCGTAGGGTCGTTGTGGTGACTCAGAAGGCAGTGCACGTATGTGCCCGGCTCGTGGCTGAGCCGGTGGATACGGCCCCCCTGGAGAGAGGCTGACTTCTCCTCCCTTTTCTCACTCGTGGGAGATGTTTTTCCGTCACGAGCTCTTGTGCCTGCTCAAGCAGGGGAGGACCCTGGGCACTGTGTTCTCCACAGGGCAGTAAGGAAAGTCACCTCTGATGATGCTTCTGGGAGTTCTGACGGCGTTCACTCCCTGATCAGCACCTGCCTGCGTTTTGAGAAACAGACAAACCCATGCATTCACGTGGCTATGATTTCAACACCCTCTCGCTCATTCCAGAGGCCGACTTTTCCTGAGGACGAAGGGTCGCTTTGCCATTTGAATGTCTAAAAGTGGTGTTTCTCTCCCTCCTTCCGACCCTCTCTTCCTTGCTTCCTTCGTTTGTTCGCTCCTTCCTTCTTTTTCTCTTTCTTGTCATTTTCTTTCTCTGAGCCGATTGCTAATATTCTGTCGCCAGCATCATCTTCTTCTGCCTTCCCATTAGATACATTTTCTGGGGAGTCCTGTGACATCCTAGAATACTCTTTACAAAAGGCTGGTGCAGTTTTCTGTTCTCCCCTTTCATTCCCAAGTGTTTATAAGGAGAGAACGAATTGCAGCCAGGGACACAAAGAAGAGAACTGGACAGTACGCCTTTCCCAGGCTCGTGTACAGAACCGTCCGCGTGGCATCTCCCCTCGGGGGTCTGGCAGGTACTTCAAATACACTCCGCACACCTGCTGCACTGTATCTATCCTTCCCGTCTTCGAGGGCAGTCATGGCTTCCCAGGTGTCCGGGCTCATCTTTGATCTCACTTTCGTTCACGCCCCACGTGCGGTCCACGAGTTCATCCTGTTGGACTCTGCTCTCAAAGCACAATGAGAATCGACGCCTTTTCTCCACTTCCACTGCTCGTGCCAGGTTCTCACCCACCAGCATCCCTCACTCGGATTCCTCGAAAGCCTCCCTGGAGCTTTCCCGGCGGCCTTCTTCGTTCTTCTCTCCACGGCCTGGACTCAGCACAACACGCCGAGCAAACCGTTCAAAACTCAAGTCGAATCACATTTTTCTTGCGATCTTTCCTTGGCTTGAAACCTGGCAGTGTCACCCCGATTCGCTCCGTGTGAAAACCTAATTTCTTGCAACATCTGGTGTCTCATTATCTCTCTGACCCATTTCTCCCCCTTTGTAGTCATGATAATAGTAATACCTAGAAGTTTATCATGTGCTTATTACGTGCCAGGCGCTCAGGTTTTATAGGCCTTACTCGCTCAATCCCTTCATAATCCTACAATCCAAGGTCTACGGTTATCCCTGTTTACAGATAAGGAAACGGAGGCACAGAGCACATGGTGGCTTGCTCACAAACTACTTCTTGGACATGATGGGCCAGGAGTCACCCTCCCACCCCCACTGTTTGTAGCACTCACTAGGGGGCCTTGACCGTGGCCATGATCACTGTGGCATAAGGGGACTATGTTTAGAACTCTAGCTTTGCCCCTCCGTCATCATGTGACCTTAGGCACGTCACCGGACCTTTCTGCGTCCTTGTCCCGTACAACAGGATTTATAAGACGGTTGGTATTCTCACGACGATAAATGAGAGAGCCGGGAAAATGCTCGTCACGTGTTACAGACTCCATTAATACCAGCTCTCCTTGGCTCTTCTCTCTTCCTCCCAAGAAACGATGGCACGGTATACCCGTCCAAGAGACAAGAACCTAAAAAGAACATCGTTCTGATACCAGCTGCCAGGGTGCACAGAGATTTCAAGACTTCCAGCAACACGAGGCACTCCAGGACTGCAAGTGGCTGCTGGAGTCTTCTTGCCTATTTGACAGAAGGACTTCGGGGCTCCCTGTCCACGTACCATAACGCAAGTTCTCGAGGGGGCATATCAATTATGCGTTCTCTTGCCACCATTAATATTTCAGGTTTCACAAGCATCAATAAATCATACGTTAATTAGAAGTTTGCCACCAGACCCTCCTTTCCCGACCTTCTCCCACCACCAGCCTTTTCTCCAAAGCCGAGCATCAGGTGTGAGGTCCGCGGCCATAAATCATTTCGAGCCATCCTTCCCGGGCAGGAGCGAGCACCCCTGCTGGCTCAGAACAATCGGTTCAAAGAAGCTTGCAGTTCGGCCGCCGAGCACCGAGCACCGACAGCGACTGAATTCTATTGTTTTTCCCTTTTAGAAGAAATTAAAATTATTCATGAGGTGCCGCTCAGCTGAACACTCGGATCCTTTCCCCCCACAGCAGGGACAGGTTTCCTGGCCAGAACTTGCTGCCGAAGAATTTAACATTGGTTACAAGTGAACATCTCCGCCAAGGGGGGACATTAATACACTTAATGTTCAGGAGTCTTGGCATCTCTTGCTGAGAGGCGGCCAAACAAATTACATTAGGTAGGTACTTTTGCTCTTGATGGGATGAACAGGTGGCCCGGGGACATCACACAGATTTATCCACTTGGAGCAGGTGCACGCCGGTGTGCGCTATTCATATCTCCAGAGCACGGATTGACCAGCCCCCTCAGCAGGTCCTTGGACACGTGCAGGAGCAGGTGCTGCAGAACTTGGGTATTGTTCTCACTTGCACTGACGAGGGTCTGGGCACCTAGAACGGTGTTCTCCCGGTGCATGGCCACGGCAGAGGACAGGAAGGAGCCTGGTTCTTGGATTGCCCTTGGAGCTCCCCGAGGTCAGCGTGGCTAACTCAGATGCCCACAGCCACACGATGGGAGGGAGCACAGCGGGCTGAGTGAGAAACCCGAGAACGAGAGATGTCACTAAGGCAGAGCAGCCAGGACACACAGATCATACACGACAGAGCTAGACTTTGAACGCAGACCCGTCTGACTCCCAAGTTGTCTAAATCTCTTTCCTGCACGACCTGGATCATGAGATGAAGCAAGACGGACTTGAGAAATCCACAAACGGCCAGGGAGTTCTGTTGTAAACCGTCTCATGTGCCCAGCTCTCAGCGGACAGACGAACGGTCGTCCTCTCCATTCTAGAAGAAAAAGACACAACTCGGGTGGCTGCAGAATTCATCGCCTGCTCTTCTGTTTCTGTGTCTCGTTCCTCTGAAGCAGGGTGCTCAGGGAGTTCCAGCAAAGGCCACTCCTCCACCTGCCGTGTTCCCTCCCTGATGGCACTCTGCCTCTCCGATACTTGGCTTCCTTCCTCCTTTGTGCACAGACCTCAGCCTCCGTCCCTCTCGCACTGAGTGGATGGTGGATCAAGCCTGCAAGGTCCCTTGCAGGTTTCAGAGTTCTGGATCTGACCACAGAAGCACGAGAGCCCTCGGGCGCCCATCACTGAAGGCAGAGTGTTTTGCCCATGACCCCTGCGCCCAGCACTGTGGTTGAATGTGACCCATGTGAATCCATCAGCTCATGAGTCTCTCCGTTTTACCTGCCATCCGACCCTCATTTCTGGCATCTGGCATACTGTTGCTCAGTGAGCCAGGCCAGTCGGTAAGGATCTGGTTAAAATTCTTTACAAAATGGGTGCTTTTGTAAATCGCCAATGGCTGTGGAATTTGGTGCAAGCTTTTAGGGGGAAAAAGTTGGAAATGGAATCAAGAATTCCTCAGACTGTTCCCTGGTGTTTCCCTCGGCAGTTCTGGGAATCCGTCCTAAGGGTATCCTTCTTATATCCTTATGCCATTGATTGAGCCCCTGTTCTGTGCCAAGCCGCAGTTTACATAAACATCTCATTTATATCCTCAGCACTGCCAGGGGGCAGGTATAAATATCACAGTCACTGAAAGCTGTGGAAACTACCACTCAGAGAGGTTGAGTTACTTGCTGGAGTCCTTCAGCTGCTGGCTAAGAAAGGATCCAGTTTTCAGCCTAGCACTTTTCCTTTAGACAAATGGCCCACGCAGTTGGCCACACTCCATAGCCATGCTATTTCAGAAGCTCCATTTAATAAGTTAAAATGAATTTTATGGGCAGCTGAGTAATTATCTGACTTGAACCCAATTAAAAATTGAGTCCGTTCTGCCCGAGTTTGAGGGATTCTTTTGATTGATGCTGGACAAATGGCTTTCTCCTTTTAACCAGCACTCCGAGGTCCAGATGGCCAGGCTGGCTTCTGTACAGAGCGTCCCCAAAGAGGTTTGCGTGATGGACCCACGCGCGCCCACGGGTCCACGTGACTACGTGGCAGGCACGTGAACCAAGCAGGGGAAAGACTCTTGACTCCTGCAGCCGGGCATCTGGTTTGCATTCCCAGCAGCCAAGGGCTTTCATTGAAACCTATTTCTTTTCAGAAGGTCAGGGAGGCCCGAGGTGCACGGGCTCCAGAATCCCCAGATCTGAGCTTGCAGGCGCGCCTGGCCACGTGGCAGCCACGGGAACTTGGGTGGGTCGCCTCACGTTTCTTTCCATAGGCGACTGCCGGAGTGGGTGGTCGGGGAATGGGTCTCGGCAGCAGGGGCCAAGCGCGGGAGTCGCAGCGAAGCTTGCTCCCAGAGAGGACCAGAGTGGCCGTCACCCCTCGCCTCACTCGACAGCCTGCACGGGCCCCAGTACCAGCCCTGGACGTCCGGGCCTGCTGTCCACCCGGTGCTCTCTATGCCCGAGAGACCGGAAGTCGCGGCCACCAAGCCACCAACCATTTTCAAAATGATTTCCAAACGTCCCCCGTTTTTTCGGTTCCCGTTTCTCCGGTTCCACTCCGCAGACTTGCAGAGCCCGGCACTCACTGGGACCCGAGAAAGTGAATATTTGGCATTTTCACCTTCTCAAGTAGGGGGTGGACTCTGCTGTCCAGAGGCGGGGACAGTGCTCCGGGTCGCAGAAGGAACTCGGGTGCCGGAAAGCCAAAGAGGGAGTGGCAAACGCGCTGACTGCACACGGGAGCGGCCGGGACTTCGCTGCCGGCTTCCGCTGTTCACTCGCTCACCGCACGAGTACTTATTGGGCACCCGTTATGCGCTAAGCACGGGGAGGCCGCCGAGGCAGGGGCTTCCTCTGCAGACTGACACCATCGCTCAGAACGACAGCATCGCTGACGCAGGCCCCGTTTCCGAGCACGAGTTGGGTGCCAGGCACGGCACCGGGCACTTGTCTCCCTCTGCAGGTTCACGAGCCGTTATCGCCCGGAGATCGCGGCATGGCGCTGCTGCGCAATGATTCGCAGTAGCAGGTGGTCAGTAGAAGCGAATTCTGTTTCTCCCCGTCCGGACAGGTTCCACGGGTGATCCTGGGAGGTCCCGTTTTCTTATTTTTCTTTTAGACATCAGTAGCTCACGCATCAAAACGTGGAAACCTGGTGCTCGTGCCTGAGTGCGCGGTGTCAGCTGCTCCAGCTCGGTCACGGGGGACAGCTGCCAGCAGGTGACAAACGGAGGGAAGGGCGCCAGCGGCTTGCTGCGTGCACACTCGGATCATCGGTCGCCAGACCCCTCCCTGGGCTGAGTTAAGCTGATAGAATTACAGGGAAGTGATAGACCGAGCTGGCTTTGGGGGCTGTCACTTCCGGCCTCCCAGCCCGTGGCTGTCTCGGGACCTGGGCTCTGCGCGTGGTTCTTCCTAAATCTCTCACCATCCCGAGACTCAGTCACTTACTTGTACGATCGTCACAAAAGTGATCCCCAATCCTGTGGCCGGGGAAAAACGGAAACTCGGGAAGGCCAGCGAAGCGGTGGCTCACGACGGTGGTGGTGACGGGCAGTTGCCGCTGCTGCTGTCGTTCCTGTTATTATTATGTCTGTCCCCAGCTCTGCCGCGTGTGGGTTTAGCCAAGTCACTTGCCCCGTCTGTGCCTCAGTTTCCTCACGTTACACCTAGAGGCCTCTTTTGGCCCATCTCACAGAAACACTCTAAGGACAAGTAGGGAAAGCAGACCAGTCTGTACTTACAAAATCACCTCCTGGGGACAAAGCGACTCCTTTGCGTGACAAAGTATGAAGGGAAAGGCTGCCTGGTACCGTGTATTCACTCGAGAGCCGGCCACTTGGTAACTTGGGTCACGTGTTTTCCGAGCACCCTTGCTCATCTGTAAAACAGGGCTCCTTGCCTACCTCTTAGGTTAACCGCGAAGACAAGTTAAGGGAAAGCGTGAGAAAGTTCTAGAAATTACTGAGTGTTATCCCAAGTCTGTAGGCTTTCTAAGATGCCGTTTCCTAGAGCGGAAACGAACCCCTCTGTCCTTGTGCAGGCAGCCCAGCCCCGGGCTCTCAGATCTGAATCCAGCCACTGGCCGCTGCCGACACCCCATCCGCCTCTCTGCCTCTGCTCAGCCGTCTCCCCGAACCCCGGGACCATCTGGACTTTACTGAACGTACCTTGCTGTCTTTCCTTTGCATGTGTTCTTCCCTCCACTAGAAAGCCTTTGGCGGGTGCACCCCGCCCCATGTCTTCCCCTCGGCTCAGCACCTAGCTTTCTGTGCCCACCTGTCCTGCTAACGTCTGTCCTGCTATTTCTGTCTGTCAATGGCTTGCGTGTGAGGCCCTTGCCCACTTACCCCGATAAGGAACCAGACAGACGCGAGTCGGCACCACAGGTGGGTTGAGCTCTGACCCTGGGTTCAGACCTCACCTTTTTCCCTCATCACCCGTGCAACCTCAGGCAGGTTATTCATGCACCCCGACCCTCACCGCAAGGCTGTCTGATGGGCCGAGGCTCAAGGCTCGTTCCATTTGTTGAGCACTTGAAATGCCTGGGATCTTTCGGAATACACAGGTTCTGGCTCAGGAGGTCAGGCGTGGGTCTTGAGAGTCTGCGTTTCCTACGAGCTCTGGGTCGTGCTGACACCGTACACACTGAGCGGCGTGGGGGAACGTCTGTCGATTGCAGCCCTGGGCCGTTCGGGAGTGCTCGCTTTGAGGGAGCAAGCTCACAGGTGGAGAGAGGCTGACGGGAGGATCAGTGGACACTACGCATTGAAAGTCTCAAATCCACAAATCTGCGCTAATCAAAGCACTCCTCGTATTAGCTGTCATTGGCCAGTTCGGGATGGGGGTCGGGGGTGCAAGTGGAAAGAAACAGCCGATGCTTCGTCCGGCTGGTTACTTACCACTTCCTGGCTAATGAAAAAACACAATGAAACAATGCTGCCATTATTCTAAGCTTGTTTTATTGTTCCATTTAAAAATTTTTTTTTAATGTTTATTTACTTTCGAGAGAGAGAGAGAGAGAGAGAGCGCACAAGGGGAGAGGAGCAGAGAGAGAGGGAGACACAGAAGCCGAAGCAGGCTCCAGGCTCTGAGCTGTCAGTACTGAGCCCGACGTGGGGCTCCAACCCACAAGGTGCGAAATCATGACCTGAGCCCAAGTCAGATGCTTAACCAACGGAGCCACCCAGGCGCCCCTCCTGTTTTTAAACCCTGATATCATCGACATGTTGGAAATGATGATATTCAGCACAGCAGGCTGTTTGGGGGAGAGCAGTCAGCACGTAGTAGGTACCCACTAGGGAACGTGATTTCCCATCTCATAGGGTGCCTCATGTCGCCCACAGTAGTGACTGAACAATGGCCCCCAAAGATACCAGGTTCCAATCCCTGCAACGCTTAGATGTGACCTAATTTGGGAAGAAAGGGTCTTTGCAGATGTGATTTAGCCAAGGGTCTTGTGATAGGGAGACTGCCCAGTGAGTCCTAAATGCGATGGTAAGTGTCCTTAAACGAGAGAGGCAGAGGGAAAGAACACAGTCATACAGGAGAGGAGGGGGCACCGTGACCGAGGAGGCAGACAGATTGGCCGGTGCTGGTCTTGAAGACTGGAGGGACTTGGCCACAAGCCGAGGAGTGCCAGCAGCCACCAGGACCTGGAAGAGGCAGGGAGGGGCCTCCCCAGGAGCCTCCCGAGGGAGCAGAGCCCTGCTGACCCCTTGATTTCAGCCCCGTGACAGTGCCTTTGGTCTGCTGGCCTCCAGACCTGCTAGTGAATGTGTTTCCGTTGCCTCGAGCCACCACGTCTGCAGTAATTTGTTACAACAGCCACAGAAGACACAGCCTCTCGATTGTAGCAGCTTTCTTCCTCTGCACCGCATTGCAGCAAGGAACCGCGTCAGCAGTAAGAATGCAAATCCTCCATCTCCTAGGACGCCTGCATTGTGGGAGAGAATGATGCTCGGCCCAAACGGGAACTTTCTAAGGGAGCCTTTCAGACCTTAGATGGCCGTTGAGTTTTGGCCATAAAGCCGGTTTGAGGCGTTCATTGCATTATCTGGGCCATCCCCGGGAAGGTTCCTGGGATCTTTTCCAGGTAAAACCGTCCTCTCAGTCTGTCTTCATGCCTGAGCTGGGACGGAGAGGCAGAAGCATCACCAAGAGGAAGCCCACTTGTTTCTGGAATTCAGCTTCATGGAGCAAATAGGAGGGGCGAGTTACGGATGAAACCGAAGGGTCACAGCGGATACGTCACCGCTAACGAATGTGCAGGTTTCAGTCACCGGGCGTGGGGCAGTGTGCCAAGAGGCTGTATAGTCCCTTAGAACGTCTCACGCTTAATGCCCTTAGGGAAGCCCATCTCTCAGTGAGGAATCTTAGGCTCAGTAAATCAGCCCAAGGTCACAGAACTAGAAGGAGCAGAGCTGAGATTTGCAGCCAGGTCTCTTGGATTTCAGTTGGCTTTCTCAGAGTTGGCTGAAGACAGGGGAAGGTCTTCCAAGTATGCCTGCCAGGGGGTCGCATTTCTGTGTCCTTCCCCCCTTCTTGCTTCTCTTTGCCCCAGAGAAGCCTGGTTCTCCTGCTAAGAGTTCCCAGTGCTGGGTTTTTTTTTTTTCACGTGGATTCATACCAGCACCGAGGTCTAATTTTTTCTGAAGTCCTTTTGGGCTAATTTATTATCCTTGAGCTGAAGAAGAGTGTGCGTGTGCCTGTGTGTGTGTGTGTGTGTGTGTGTGTATGTACACGTGTGCACACACCTTTGGTCCTATTAACTCACTCGTCCAGGACTGTGCTAAACTACTGTCTCCTGGAAAAGAACCACATTGCAGCTCGGTGTCAAGGTGATTCATTCCCCTTGCAGCTATAATGGAGAACAAACCACATTTCCGCCCCAACCTTGTTACATTCCTCATTCTTGGTGATTCTTTCCCCCTTCCTAATCTAGCTTCGGAATCTTAACGGCCTTGTGTAATCTTCACAGAATCCTGTCGGACTTTCCACCGCGACTCTCCCTGAGAGAATGGGCAAAAAATTACATTTCTCTGGCTCCTCGCAAATTCTCAGAGGTGGTGCGCAGTTCCTCAAATGATGGGCCTTTTCAAAGGCGATCAGATGTTACCAGAATTTCCTAAACCCTCCGTCCAATTCTGGCGGCTCCCAGCGTGTTTCGTGGAAAAGGTCATCACAGCTAACATAGTATCAGTGGCTGGTCACTGGGCTCTGCGTTTTACGTATATTGAATTCATTTTAAACCACCCAGCTCTATGAAAGAGGTACTACTATTAACTCCGTATTAAAGATGGCACAGCTGGGGTTCAGAGAAGTTCAGAAACTTTCCCGATGCCACACAGCTATTAATTCTAGGATTTGGATTCAAGTGCCCTGGCTAAGATTCCACGCCCTTGACCATGCTGCTAAGGTCCTGTATTTACTCTAAAGCCGTTTATTACATCGTAAAGCAGCTAACATGAGCGTGTCTTTATTCAGTGCCAAGTAAACCGCATGGTGCTTTATAGGCATTTTGCTTTTCAAGTCTGGCTGATTATCACAACTGCCTGCGAACTTAAAAAGAATTTCGGAGTGTCTGTACTCCATCTCTAGCCTCCTCAGTAGTTATTAGGAGAAGTGAGAACAGGAGTCTGTATTTCGAGTTCGTTTAGCCTGCCTGCCAGGCAGGTCCGGGGCAGCTTAGGAGGGGGAACGAGGTCGCTTTCCCTCCTCCTGTCTCAGGAAGAATGATCATAGTCCCTCAATAGTCCCAGTTGGCTCAACTTTAAGAGGCCACCCCCAATGGGACAGAAACAACACAGACTGCACCCTCCGCCCTTGGCCCCTTGCACCACCCACCCCTCTACCACAATGTTCCAGCCACACTTGCCTTCTCTCTGCCTCAGGGCCTTTGCACTGGCTGATCTTCTTCCTGGACCACAGGGCTATCCCAATAGCTGGCTCCTTGCCCCTTCAGGTTTCAGCTTAAATATCGTATCCTCAGAGGAGCTTCCTTGGCCATTCTGCCTTCATATGTCCTCCCTGTTTCTTTCTCCTCTCTTCCAGGGGTTGCCAAATATTCTGCAAAGAAACAGACTATCCATATTTTGGGCTTTGTGGGCCACCTAAGGTTCGTGTTGTGTTTTATTATTTTTGCTTACAACACTTTAAAAATGTAAAAAATTGGGGCACCTGGGCGGCTTAGTCTGTTAAACATCCAACTCTTAATCTCAGCTCAGGTCTCGATTTCAAGGTCTTGAGTTCAAGCTCCATGCTGGGCTTGGAGTCCACTTTAAACTAACTAACTAAAAAACTAAATAACTAAATAAATAAAATGTAAAAAATCATTTTTAGCTTATGGTTTGTTGACCCCACCTTTTTTTACTTTTAGAGAGAGAGCGAGCAGGGGGGTGAGCAGAAGGAGAGAGAGAGAGAGAGAGAGAGAGAGAGAGACTCTTAAGCAGGCTCCATGCTCAGCATGGAGCCCAATGTGGGGCTTGATCCCAGAAACCCGGGATCATGACCTGAGCCAGGATCAAGAGTCAGATGCTCAGCCGACCGAGCCACCAGGCGCCCCCGTTTGATGACCCTTAATTCAGCGTCTCGTTCTTATTCTAGCCGTTACTCCCTCCTCGGACTGGTTCTCCGAGAACTCATCGCTGTGTGTTTACTGCCTGTCTTCGCCGCTAGACGACGGGCTCCAGGACCACCGGTGAGCATCAGCCATGGTCCACAGTCGCCCACTGAGGAGGCTGAACAGGTACTGATTCAATAAAGAGTTCTTCATTTCATTTTCAGTCTGCTGCCTTTTCCCCCAACACTGCCAGGAAGCGTCAGGCCGGGATGGCTTGGGGTGACCAGAGGTCTCTCTGGTGTTTCTCTTACCCCCTTTCATTCCGTGCTAAGCCACTTCGGATGCTTCTGTGAGCCCAGCCTCCGGGCTCACAGAGAGCTGCGCACCTCCGTACACTCAGGGAGAAGTGGGAAGAGGCGAGCACTGATGCCCGCCCCACCTGGCGTCTCAACGTAGGTGCCGACAGCCGGTCCCCAAGGAACCTCCAGGCTCCCCTTCGTTGAAACTCAGGCAGTCGACTCGTTGGCTTCCCGCAGTGGCCACCACTAGGCGTCAGACACCAGCCCCGCCGAATACGGCCAGTGCTCGCGTTCTGCCCTGGCCCCTCCCTGATGCTATTTGCGATGATGATGACAATAATGATGATGATGGGTTTCTTCTCTTTAGAAATGAAAATGCCTTTTAATTTTTATTAATTTTGGGAATATTAGAACATTTGTAGGACTTTTAGAAACCTTAATACGGGAAAGACTAAAAAGACAAAAAAAATCACCTAAATTCCCATCAGCCCTACAGAACTTGTTAGCCACTTTCAGTATATAGTTTTTTAATGTTTATTTATTTTTTTGAGAGAGAAAGAGTGAGAGAGAGAGAGAGACAGAGCGGGAACGGGGGAGAGGCAGAGAGAGAGGGAGACACAGAATCCAAAGCAGGCTGCAGGCTCTGAGCTGTCAGCACAGAGCCCGACGTGGGGTTCGAACTCACAAACTGTGAGATCATGACCTGAGCAGACACCAGACGCCTAACCGACTGAGCCACCCGGGGGTCCTGACTTTCAATAATTTAAAGAGCACACGTCCAGACTTCTGTCTAGTGCCTAAAGAAACAGACGCCTTTATAATTCACACGAGTGGGATTATATGATATGAGATGTTCTGTAATTTGCTTTTTTTTGTTGTTCTGGTGATGGTGATTTTAATGGGAAAGTAACGGAGAACCAGAATAGGGGAGCGTGTCCCCTGTCAGAGTGACAGATACAAGCTCAGGGCTCTCAGCATAAATGCAAGCACTAATCCCGGGGGGCCCGTCCAAGAAGGAAAGGAATATGTCCCGGATCCTTACTCTCTGGATCCTTTGGCCAGAATCCATCCAACCAGATGTCCGTGCCTCAAACAGATGCGTTTCCAGCTGCCCTCTTTCCGTGGCCACGCACGCCCACGTGCTACTTACGCACAGCGTGAGGACTGGTCATTTTCTTATCGAGGAAAACAGCTTCCAGAAGTACTCTGGGCCATCGAAGGCTGGAGACAGAGATAAAACAGTGGAGGCGACTGCTGTCCCTTTGACGCAGATGCAGCCTCTACGTTCTGTGTCATTGCAAGACTTAAACAGAAAGGTCAAAAGCGACACTAGGCAGAGTGTGCGTTGAGGCCGGTCCCTGGGTTCCTCTGCCTAATGGAATTCCTCTCTGCACACTCATTACCCCATTCCCGGAAAAGGAAGTTTGCAAGTAGTCTTGAAGGGACTTCAGGGAATGGGCACCGTTATTGTCTCCGGGAGGTCCCGTGGTATCGCCCCCTGAATAACTGAGACTGATTCAGATATCGGGCGTCAGGCGCTTGGCGAGCATCCTGGGTTTCCCACCCAGCACCCCGTGTGTGGCAGCAATCTCATTTTGCACGCCGAGCAGGAGAGGATGCCGAGGCTGAGAGCAGGCGGGCGACTCGTCCAGGTGCCCCAGCCAGCAAGCCTGCGGGGGTCCGAGCTGCCCTCAGCCCTGCCATACGGGCTCGTCGTAGGTATGCCCTCGGTACAGCTTTCTTTCCTTCACTCGTGTTACGGGACCAGATTCTGTTTTGGCAGGGCCCTTCTGGCTGCTGTGTGTGTGTGTGTGTGTGCGCGGCGCGTGCGTGCGTGTGTGTGTGCATGCGTGCGTGCGTGTGGCGGGGCCGGAGCGAGAACGGAGCCCACAGACCAGGTGCAGGTTCTAGAGGAGCAAGAAAGGGTTCATGGCCAGCGTGTGAATGCTGGAGGTCGTGAGAGTGGTTGGATTCCCTGACAACACGGATGCGGAGAAAGAGAGAAGACGTAGGAACAAAATACTCCTGAATTGTCATCCCAGTCCCATCACTGTACAAATAACACTGGAGCGCACATGCCCCGTCCCCTCCGGGGCAGAGCAGGACAGCCCTGGCTCAGATCCGTGTCAGCGGGTTCTGTTTTCCCATAATTCTGCCTCTCGGAACCATCTCCTGGCCTGTCAGGTTGGGCAGTAATATCAACGGGGCGTCGTCAGAGTGTCTGAGTGTGGACCAAGGGAGCCGGTGCGTGCCCGTGCCTGGGGCACTTGCGCATGGTGGGGACACACTGGATGCTAGTCACGTGTCCTTTTTGGAGCCCTAGAGGCCTGTGCTTTGGTCGTGGGGTGGAGTCCTTCCCGTGAGGTCACTGCAGCCCCCGCGGAAGTGTTTGTCTAGCCTCGTGGCCAGAAATCAGAGACTCAGGAATCGATGAAAAGGTAGCCACGGTCATAATTGTTTGACCGCCGGGTCACGGCACTGAGTCCCTTTACGCCTCAGTTTGCTCACCTGTGAAATGGGAGAGTAAGAGTTTCCCTGCCGGGCGACCGAGGGGATTGAAGGAGGTGACACGCAGACTGGGCACAGAGCCGTCCCTCAAGCTCGCCTGCTTCTCTTCTCCTTCCAAGTGACCGTTCTTGGTTGCCCATTAGCCGCGTTGAGATTTGCCCTCGTGCTTCACGCCTGCTCCGGGTTGTAGGAAATGGTGCTCCCGTCCGCTCGCGCACAGAGCTGCAGCTAGTTCTGCGGGTGGGGACTACACGTCCTTGCAGATGGCCCGATTCTGACATTTACTGTCCTCTCCTTGTCCTGGGCTGGCTCCCGTGTGGACAGACAGCTTCAGGGTTTTTTCTGAGCAGGGGACTGTGCACTCTGCAGCCTGTCCGTGCGGCATAAGTCAGAGGCAGGACTGGGTTGTTTTGTTTTAAATCGCAGGAGTATCGGTAGTGAGCCCCCCCTTCTCTGTCATCCAGATTTGTATTTAGTCTCCCCAGTCCACACTGGGTCCTTCTGTTCCCTGCCCCGTATGGCTGCCAGCGGCCTGGCGGCACTGAACAATGCGCAGTCACACCGGGAAGCTGTTCACAGTCTTCCAGTGGCTTCCATTGGGTCTCAGGATAAAGGCAAAGTCCTTCCCAGGGCTCGTGGGGCTGTCTCAGAACCTCCTCCTCCTCCCTCTCCCTGCTCAAGCCCCACCGCCTGCCCTTGGCAGGTTGGCTTTGCATCCTTTCCTCCACCCCAGGGCCTTTCCACCTCTAGTCTCGCTTTTGGTGGGGGGGCACGGGGGCATTTAGGGCTAGAGAGAGGGGTAGAGTCAACACCGTCCACGTAGGACATTCAGAGGCCTGGTGCCCTGGAAATACCAGCCTGCCGCCGTACGCAGTTTCAGATAAAGTAACCATAGCCCACGCCATGTCACTTCATTTTCTAAAATACCCCACGTTTCTGTTCTGCTGAAATAAATCCATTCTCTTTTTAACTTGCTGTCCCTCTCCCCTTTAGGATTTTCTTATTCGTTCTCTTTTACTTTCTGTCTCTCTGGGTCCCTGCTTTTCTGATACCCTGAACCTTGTACTAAATTTGCCAGTCGGGAGTTCCAGGCACTGGAGTCAAGCATGGGCTGTTTAGGAGAAGGAAGGAGGAGTTAAAAGAGAGCAGAGCAAGGAGTATTCAAAGAAGACAAGGGGTCTCTCTAATATCACCATCATCTTCTTCGTTTTTAAAATAATGACGACAATAATGGTGAAAGCCACGCGCGCCTGGGCCGTATGCGTTAAATCCTTCCCAGAACATAAGGTTGTTTTGCCTTAAACAGGGATAGAAGACCTAGATCCCACTAGGTGGGATAGCCACTGGGGGACGTGCGGTGACAGTCACCAAGGAAAGACTCCGAGAGCCACGGAGAACCAGCCCCGGCACAGTCAAGCCACTGAATGACACCGTTTGTTCATTGCCGCGCCCTAAGACAAGGGGCCGTCGTCTGTGGGAGTCATGGTGCGTCGCGGGCAGGTGGAATCATGCCCAAGTGAAGGAGACGACCTGACTTGAAATACCTGCTCCGTGGACTTGGGGCAGGCAGGATTTCACGGGCAGGTAGATCGCCGTGCACCTGACATGCTACGGAGAAGCGGCCCTCGGCCCCCGGCCCCGCGGCTCTCCGTCATGGTGGGGGTCGAGGCGGGGTTTGGGCTTGGCCGTCTCTTCCCCGCTTCATCCAATGAGCAGGGAGACAAGGGAAGGCAGTGGCGTGCGGCCGTGGGAGCGCGAACCAGAGGCCCCCGTATCCAGGTGCGCGTGGGTGGGACCCCCGGGGGGGGGGTCGGTCTGGGGAGACCTCCCCGAGGGAAGACACAGAGGCAGACAGGGTCTCGCTGGTCGCTCATGAATCCTCAAGGATTTAATCTCTTAATATTAAAAAAAATTTTCAAGTCACTTTCCACATCCTACCACACCCCCCCACCCGCCTGCAAAGCCCGCACCTCCACCAGCTGAAAATGAATCACCCTCCCCCACCCCCCGCACTCCGGGGCAGTCGGTGTCACGCTGCTTACTTAATGCCAGCAGTAGTAACGCTCGAGCACCGAAAAAGCCTGAGTAATTATATGTCTGTTTCCTCCGCTGTTATTATTTGCGTGTAACCAAGGCACCTGCCACGTTAATCGTGCCCTTTTTATAAACATCTTCTCCAGCCAAGCGGCCCAAGATGCATTTCGGGGATGGAAGGGAAGGATTCGTTTCCTCTCAGAGCTTCGGATTTTCCTTGCGTTCAGTGATGTGCTCATTCAAATGCCAAGCCTTCACCCCGACTCTCTGGGAAGATGATTTGCCGAACTTAAAAAAATAAACAAAAAAAAAAAAAGAAGGCGAGAAAATAAAGAATCCTCAGAGTGGGAGAATCTAGAAGCGAGTCAACCAAACCTCCCTGCCGGGTGTTCAGAGTCCTCCCGTCACAAGGAGGACGAGGTTTCCAGAAGAAAAGTAGAAGAAAAAGGAACGGGCATATTAGAGCTGCACCATCCAGGCATCGTGAGCTATTCCTTGACAGCTGTCTTTTTTCCCATTTATTCATAGAAGCATGACGTACAGTGAAGGGCATGCATTTTAAGTGTACAGATTTGATTACCTTTTTGGGAAGATTTTTATTGTGGTAAAACCTGTGAAACGGAAGACCCGCCAACCTAACCATTTTCACGTGTAAGAGTCAGTGGCGGTCAGTCCTAACGACAGTGCAGTACAAGCATCACCTCACTGCTGTTTCCAGAAATTTCCATCCTCCAGACAGAAACTCCATAACCATTACGCAAGATTAATTTTTACACACACACACACACAGACACACACACACACACACAACGTGTGGCCCAAACCCAGATGGAGACGTAGAGTATTTCCAGCTTCCAGAAGGCTCTCGTCCGCTCCTCCCAGTGAACACCCCGCCGTCCTGACATCTGTCACCGTGCATTAGGTTTGCCTGAAAATTTGTGTAAATGGGGTCAGACAGTAGGCGCTGCTTCCATGTCTGACTTTGGTCACCAAGCAACGCCCATGAGGTTTACCCGGTCCTTTCCCTTGGCCGCTGTGTTACTCTGCAGGGCTGCCGTAGCAAAGCGCGACAGACCGGGCAGCTGAAATGCTAGGGGCTTACCTTCTCACAGTTCCGGAGGCTGGAAGGCAAAGGGCGTGGTGTCGGCAGGGCCGATTTCTGCAGACTCTCCCTTTAGAAGGTGGACTTCTCCCTGTGTCTTATGGGGTCTTCGCTCGGTACGCGTCTATGTCTTAATCCCTTCCTCTTTCTTTTAATGTTGATTTATTTATTTTGAGAGGGAGAGAGAGCATGAGTGGCGAGGGGCAGAGAGAGAGAGAGAGAGAGAGAGAGAGAGAGAGAGAGAGAGAATCCCAAGCAAGCTCCACTCTGTCAGCCCAGAGCCCGATGTGGAGCTCGAACCCACCAACTGCGAGATCACGACCCGAGCCGAAACCAAGAGTAGGGCACTCACCTGACTGAGCCACCAGGTGCCCAGTTCCTTCTTATAAAGAGGCCAGTTATATTGGGTTAGGATCCACCCCAGTGACCCAATTTAACCAAATTACCTCTTTAAAACCCCCCTCTCCGATTACGGTCACTTCCCGAGGTGCTGGGAGTCAGGACCTCCGCGTGCAAATCTCTGTGACGGGGAGACACAATTCAGCCCCCACCAGCCATGTGTCTCAGCGTGGCATCGCTCTGTCGTCAAGGGGCAAGTGTGTAGTGTTCACAAATATTTCGAGTCGCCCGAAGCCGCTCCGCCAAGTTCAAGTCCCGCCGGCAGCACGCGAGAGGTCTGGGTCCTCTCTGTCCTTGGCAGCACTCGGCGTTGTCAGTCTTCCCTTCCGAGTGGCCATTCTGCGGGGACGGCGGCCGCCTCACCCCGTGCGTCCCCCTCACCTCTCGAATGGTGACTCGGCGTCTGACGTGGGACTTGCCCACTGGTTCCGGTACTACCCGGACGTACTCTGTGGTCGTGCCGGGGAAGCCGTGTGTCTCCCAAAGATCGCTGTGCCATGCGCTCCTTCGCGGGTCTGGGGGCAGTTGCGGGTGGTTTAAATTCACAGCCTTATACGTTTATGGCATTTCTCAAAACTCCCCGCTTTGCGTGTGTGACTTTCCTAAGCAGTGGTGGGGGTGGGGGGGGGGGGCTTATTTAAAAAAGGCAGGTGGAAGGGCGCCGGGGCAGCTCAGCCGGTTATGCCTCTGACTCTTGACTTCGGCTCAGGTCGTGATCTCACGGTTGGTGGGATCCAGCCCCGCATCGGGCTCTGTGCTGACAGCCAGGAGCCTGCCTGGGATTCTCTCTCTGCCTCTCTCCCTACGCCTACCCCACTTGTGTTCTCTCCATCCCTTTCATCCCCCCCTCTCCTGGCCCTTCTCCCCTCTCTCTCAAAATAAATAAATACACATTGAAAAGCAAGAAGGCGGAAACCTCAGGAAACATGTCTGCTTGGGCCTTCCCGGCAGGGGCCCTGGAGAGGGCGGCTGGGGCGCAGCAGGGAGTGTGCTTTTTAGTGGTTCCTCTTTCATGGAGCTCCGTTAGCAGAGAGCATCAGGGTCGCCCGCATGCTGTTGGGGAAGCTTCTGGAAGAAGACGGAGCCTGATTATTTGAGACATGCACGCACACATATGTCTGCGCGCATCATGGTTTGGATATATACACATACACATCTTTGTTTTCGAATGACGTGAACCAGATGCTGTGCTGAGAATCTTCCTAGCGATCTTCATAACATTTAATGAGCTCGGTGGTGGCACCTTATGGACCACAATAATAGTAAGCATCATCTTTAGTATTTATCGATATTCAGAGAGGTTAAGTGTCTCGCCCAAGGCCGCACAGCTTGTAAATGGCCGACTTAGGAGTTTGAACTGACATCCACCTGACCCTTTGTTCGTCGACACCCCATGGCCTCCACGAGGCGTCTGGGCCCTTCACACGCTCTACCCGAAGGATCGCTAAGGCTCCCGATGCTGGCGTCGGTGTTGTTAAGCCCATTTTAAGGACAAAGGAGCACTTGCCCAAAGTCATGTGATCAGGTGACAGTGCCAGGATTCAAACCCAGGCAGTAGGACCCCCAACTACATGATTGCTGTTATTATTCATATTAGTTCAAATCTCTCTCTGGCTCTGGCCCAACAGAAGCTGGCTTTGCACTACCCGTGGGGGCCAGGTCCCTCCAGCAGAAGGCGTCCCTGGTACTGAGCTGAAATTGGCTTCCTTGCGACTTTGCCCAATTGCTTCCAGTCCACAGCCCAGCACTTAGTACTTAATTACATCGTGTCTTCTATTATGTACTGATCGTCTCTCGTGGTCCCTCCCTCCTCCTCGGCTCGCTCTCCAGCTCCTCCAGGGCGGAGACCCGGTCTTGTAGGCTGCACGCCTTGCAGAGTAAGATCTTATTAAGTAAATACGTGTTGATGGAAAGTCCCACCAGAATTCTCCCCTGGGGCCTCATCCCAGGTGTGTGGGAGACAGTGTAGCAAGGTCACAAGGGATTTGCAATTTAAATATGCATAGAGTTTGTGGATAATTTGCATACTCCCTCACCAGACCGTGTGTGCAGTCAACACTCGGTAATTCTGCATTTAAAATGATATTGCTCCCCCGAAACTGTCATTTCTTCATAGCTCTCTTCTTAACTTTCCTCACCAGCGCCCTCAGACACAATTACTCACCCCTGCGTTACTTTGTTCACGCCCCCTGCGGTGCCCTTGGGTATCCTGCCTAGAAATTAACATTCTTTCTGTTGCAAGTGATGGAAACCCTTCTCAAAGCAGCTTCAGCAAAGAAAGTTTGAAATCATTGGCTTCCGTCAGTGAACAGTCTGGGGACTTCAGGCATGGCTGGATCAAGGGGCTGAAACTATGTCATCCAGATTCCCTTTTCCCTACTCTGCTGCCGGCCCCAGTGTGGAAAGAGCTCACTTGCCCATCAGAAGAAGACGAAATCTCAAGCCCGTGCCTCACTGGTCTGACACAGGTCACAGGACGATTCCTAAACCAATTAGCAAGGTTGAAGAAAAATTGATTGGCTAGATGTTGGGTGAGCTCCCCTACCCCCAAATCATGTGGTCCGAGGGTGAGGGCAAGGGAGTTTCCCAAAGAGCAGGCTCTGGGCTTTCACTAGAGAAAACACAGACATACCCACAGACACCCGCCTCTGTAGCAGGTCCTGTTTAGGTCTATGTTTCTTGCTGGCCCAGGGGCTCCCGAAAGGCAGGATGAAGGCCAGAGACTCCTCCTGACACCAACCGTGTAAAGGGTTAGGAAAGAGAAAGCTTCCGGGCACCAGGATGCCCTCCCTTCCCAGCTGTGTACTGAGTGGCAGGTGTTGGGATGGTAATGGACAAACAGACGTGGCTCCTGCCCGCCACGGGGCTGACAGGTGAGGAGTACATGCAACTGCCTTTCATAGAGAGCGAGGCGTGTTACGCTGGCTGTGTGAACACAGGTTCTGTGTGCAGCCTAGAACACCGAGACGACAGGAGGGCGAGGACAGTCGTGCCTCCTATCCACCTTGAAGGCTCCCTCGTACGCCCTCACAGCAGCCCCTCAGACAGCAGCTGCGGTGTGTGATGTTACCCCTGTGCAGGTGAGGACAGGAGACCGGGGAGGAAGCGTACCTGCCGCGTGCCAGTAGGCAGCGACCTTAAGCGCCTTCACGTTCGTGACCCTGTTTCCCTCGATCTTCCCAACAGCCCTGTGAGGCATGATCTCATTTTAGAGATGAGGCAGCAGCATCTCAGAGGCGGACGAACGGGCCGGGCGCCATGCGGCAGAGCGGAGGCACCCAGGTAAGTGACTTCAGTGTCGCACAAACACTGAGGCTTGGTTGGGACTCACTGCCCGAGCTCATGGCTCTCCGGGTCCGGGGCTCGCTCCTCGGCCCCACTGGGTGCCCCCTGCCCTCAAGCCATGCTCCTCATCGGGGGTCACCCTGATAGGTCATTGGATAGTGACTCTCGCAGCTGAGCCCGTGGCTCTCGGCAGCTTGTCCTGAGCCCAGGTGTCTGTCCTGCCTTCCTTGCCAGAGCCTCGAAGCCTTGCCCCAGAAATGCCAACCTCCTTTTCCCCGGGAGGTATTTCTGTCCCCTGCATCACTCATTGCTGGCCCTGTGCCAGAAGCTGGGTGGTGACAGCAGCAGCAGCATGCAGCCAGCCCCGCCAGGGCCCCCCGAGATCTGGCCTGTTTTGCGCGTGTGACGAGCGAGGGCCTGCTCACTCTTCTGCAGGGGTGCTGCGAAGGGAAGGGGGAGTCAAGAATGATGCCCATATTTTTATGTTTTGGTCTGAATGACTAGAAACGGCCCCTCACTGAGATGAGGAGACATTGGCCGAAGCAGATTTCTTCTGGGGTCAAGAGTAAGGTTTTGTACCTAGTAAGTTACAGGTGCTCGTTGGGTGTCTGTGAGGAGACGTTTCGAGGCAACTGGGTCTGGGCTGGGGCTGGGGCTGTGTGGCCCTGGAGCATTCTGGCCCTCGAGGACAGCAGGCGGCAGCAAAGACTGAGGAGGCCTGGTTAGCGGGTGAGGATGACCCAGAAGGGGGCCACGGAGGCCAGGTAAGAAGGCGTTTCCAGAAGGGAGCCGTTCTCTGCATCAAATGCAGTTGCTAAGTTGGGTTCCATGGGACCGAGGATTTACCGTGGTCTCACAAGCAGAGACCATTCTTTGGACGTGTTGGCATTAAAAGGGAGCAGAGCAACGGGCCTGTGGTCGGATAGACCAGGGGCGATCTTTCGCACGACTGCGCTCCGATGGGAACGATAGAGCCGAGGGGGACGGTTTAGGTAGGATGCCAGGGGGGAAAAATGGCACAGTTGCAAGAACAGTGCCCCTGGGCAGGCCGGAGGGGGTGCGTTCAGTGGACGAGCAGGGCGTTTGGCCTTTGTGTCCAAACTCGTGCTCTCTCTGCCCTGCCAGGCGGCCTCTGCCCGCCACAGAGCATTCTTGACCTCCCTCCCCGGAACCGCTCCAGACTTCCTGCCGCACGCTCGGGCTGGAGGCAACAAAGCCTAGGACGGAACGCTCGCTGTTTTTAGGTGTGTGTTTGTGACATCACCTTGCCGGGGTAGAGGCAGTTTCAGAAGGAACTCGAGGCACAATGAACTAACGCTACTCAAATACAAGCTCAAAATGGCCTGAGACGTTTACGAATGACTCGGCTCTTACCATCATCTCTCCAACTTAGATCGATTGATATTTAATAGGTTCCTTTCAAGGTTATTCACGGAGCGGATGTCAGCTGAGGTCTGAGGGAGGCCCCGGAGGCAGAGAGAAGAGAGGCCCCTCGTCCTCAGGGAGGTGCACGTCCAGTACGGCAGCCCACCCGAAATGTTTAGAGAGAGTCATGGATGCACAGGGCTGGGCGACCCAGGCAAGGTGGGAGGAGGCAAGGCTTAGGCAGAGTGTCTGGGAAGAGTGGACTCCGCACTGGGAACCGTAAGGACAAGCGTGCAAAACCTCTGTGGGGTGAAGGCCCAGGGCCCGTTCAGGAAACACCGAGGACCTCCGATGCCCAGAGTGGGGACTTTGTCCTGTGCACCACGAGGAGAGGTTGCAAGATTTTAATTGGGGAGCCATCAGGGGTCGTGTCGAGAATTCAGAACCTGGAAGAAGCGTCAAAGCAGCGGTCAGGCTCCAAGCCCTTCCTCCGTGAATGGACAGCGAGCCTGAGGATCCTACGGCAGAGCTGGGTTATAGAGCCATCCAGGGCTTAGGGGCGTGGGGTCAGGTGTGGAAGGGAAAGGAAGGGTTTTCTGTTTCATGACCCTGTACCGAGCCAAGGTCTTGGGCTCAACTCTGAAACGACCGTTCTTCAAACTAAGATTTAAAGTTAAGAGCCAGGTTTTCTAAGTGCGGGTCTCTAATGCCGGGGACGTCCACTCCGCACACGCTATGGGCATAGCAAATCACCTGCCCAGGGCGGATCTGGCCACGCCCAGGAGCGCACGCAGGGAGGTGAGCGTTAACTCGTGGACTCGCAGAGGGAGAACACTGTGCCCTTTGCAGGGGTCGCGCAAACCTTTGGAATGCTTCAGTGGGAAGTGCTCGGTTTGGTGCTAACGGATCTTTAACGCCTCTTGTTTTTATCACCTCCTGTCGAGCACATACTCAGTGCCACGCAGGGTGTGAGTCCATTGGTGCAAAAGGTCCAGAAAAGTCAAAGCTAAGGAGGTAAGGCCACGATGGCCTGGAGCTGGGGGGTGGCAGAGGGGACGGACTGAAATGGTCAGGATGTTCCTGCCTGGGTGATGGAGAAGGTTCCGAAGGGGGCCTGCGGCGATGGTGGCACGCTCCGTAGATACGCTGGAAATCACTGCGCCCTCAAAACAAGTTAATTTTATGGTGTGCAAATCACAGCTCAGCAAAACCACTTCAGAACTGGGAGAGTGTGTGTACAGGGCTGGAGTCTGAGGGACGCGGGGCCATGACAGGAGGCTGGTTTTCAAACTGTGCTTCTCACGGCCGCCCACGCTGATGAAGAACAGACGAGAATGTGGCCAATCAGGGCGAGCTCAACGCCACTCCGATCTGTCCTGATTTGTTTTATTAACAGTTCGCTCAGACACGTGGAAATCGCTAGAAATGAACAAAGCTCCCACTAGAGCCAAGGCGGGTTTGTCCTGCCCAGCGCCGGTGGATGGTGTAATCCACCGCATGGGGCCATTTAAAGTCTGGGTCTCCTGGTTTATTTATGAAGGTGACTCATGCCTTATTTATGATAAAAAGAAGGTCAGCACGTAAACATGTCTGAATAAAACGTGCATGGACGCAGGGCACGTGAGCACAGAGGCTTTATCTGCATGTGCGTTTGCCACTTGGGCAGTGTCAGGACGGTGACGCAGATGGACCCCCACCCACCTATAGATGGAGGAGTGTCTGATTTGGATGTTAGTAGACGATTTCCTTGGAGGACAAGGTCCCTGAGCTAAAAATTCCCGCAGACCCACTGGGCTAGAAGACGCCACACAGGCACCGCCATCAGAGTTTGGTTTGGGTTTTCTAGACTTTCCACAAATTGTAGTAATTACCATTCGTGATTTCCTTTATGGATAAGCAGATGAGGACCCTGAGCTGCAGACAGCTGAGGGAATGACGGGGCGGCCCGGCCTCCCTCATGGAAATTCCATCTGCAGGAGGCCAGCCCCCGGCAGCGCAGATGGAGGGGAGGGATCCTGGGGGAGCCGTCCCAGCTGTGAGCACAGCCACGTCTGCACGCGGGGCCGGGGTCGTTTCCTGCTGCTTGTCACTCGAGCGTAACTCTGCTAAAACCACAGCAGTCCTTTTAAAACAAACGAAGCCACACTGCTCCTCAGGTCTCTCCGGGGACTTCCCCTTGTTAAGACCAAACCCCAAGGAGGGGCGCCGGGGCGGCTCAGTCTGTTAGGCATCTGACTCTCGATTTCAGCTCAGGGCACGATCTCACAGTTCTGTGAGTTCGAGCCCTGAGTTGGGCGCCGTGCTCACAGCAGAGAGCCTGCTTGGGATTCTCTCTCTCTCCTCTCTCTCTCTCTCTCTCTCTCTCTCTCTCTCTCTCTCTCTCTCTCTCCCCCTCCCCCATTCGCTCTCTCTCAAAATAAATAAACTTAAAATAAAAAAAAAAGACTGGTACCCAGAGAATAAAAATTGCACAGTGAGGTTCTGTATGATCCCAGCCTGTGTTGACCACATGGGGTAACTGAGCACATCCAACCTGGCCCATCGAAATTCAGATACCATGTATTTGAAATATTTGGAGAGAATATGAAGAAAAAATGTGAAATAGCTCAACAATACTTTTCTTTTTTTTATTGTTTTTTAATATTTTATTGTCAAATTGGTTCCCATACAACACCCAGTGCTCATCCCAACAAGTGCCTTTGTCTGTGCCCGTCACCCACTCTCCCCCCTCCCACACCCCCCTCTCTCCTCAGTTTGTTCTGAGTCTTTAAGAGTCTCTTATGTTTTGTCTCCCTCCCTCTCTCTGTCTTTTTTTCCTTCCCCTCTTCCCCTCCCCCCCTGGTTTTCTGTTAGGTCTCACAAAACCTACCTATGCGTGGAAACATATGGCATCTGTCTTTCTCTCCTGACTTATTTCACTCAGCATAATACCCTCCAGTTCAATCCATGTTGCCACGCATGGCCAGATTTCATTCTTTCTCATTGCCACGTAGTAGTCCATTGTATATAAATACCACATCTTCTTTATCCATTCACTAGTTGATGGACACTTAGTCTCTTTCCATGATTTGGCTACTGTCGAAAGTGCTGCTATGAACATCGGGGTGCACGTGCCCCTGTGCATCAGCACTCCTGTATCTCCTGGGTAGATTCCTAGCAGTGCTAGTGCTGGCTCATAGGGTAGTTCTATTTTCATTTTTTTGAGAAACCTCCACACTGTTTTCCTGAGCGGCTCAACAATACTTTTAAACATTGTTCCTGTTGAAATAAAAATATTTTGACTCTATTGGCTAAAATGAAATACATGAAGATTAATTTCGCCTTTCAAAAAAATGGCGCTCCTGGGCACTTTAAAATGAAGTTCACAGGCGCGTCGCGTTCCTGTCCGGCAGTGCTGATCCAGCCCCTGCTGTTTCCTGACACTTCCTCCGGCCTCTCGTCTTACCTTGAACGAGACAGAACACTCCGGGCTTCGGTGCCTGCGCTTCACCGGTCCTGGAGAACGCTTCGTGTAGGTCGTCTAACCCATGGCTGCCTCCCTCGCCTCGTCCTGGCCTCCATCCACAGGTGGTCTTCGGAGAGAAGGCTTCCCTGACTATGCTCCCTAGAGAAGAAGCCTGATTCCCGTCAATTACCTCTTTCTCTTTTTCCTTTTGGTTTTATTATAATCTCCCTAGTACTTACCGTTGGTGTTACGCTATTTCCCTGTTTATTTCTGTCTCTCCTGCCAGGACATACATTTTAAAGGGAAGGGGCTTGTTCTGTTCACCCCTGGATCTTCCAGTGCCTGGCACCGGTGGGCGGACTGCGTGTGCGCGCAGAGCTCTGACTCAGCGGGGTGATGAGGTGGGGCGTGCAGACTCCTTCGCCGCGTTAGGGGAGTGTTATGAGGAAGAGGGAGAGCTCACTGAGGTATGGAGGCAAGGCTGTTCTTGTTAGTCTAGCTTCCATCCATTCACGCTCTTCTCCAGTACAGAACCCCCGTGTTCCCCAGGTATCCACGCCTCCCCTATAGCCAAGGGACTCAAGGGAAGGAGACCCCATCCTCACGTGGGCCTGATTCTCCTAGCCAGCGACTGCTTCAGGAGTGGACATGAGACCCAGCTCTGGTCAGTGAGGCCAGGAGGGCTTACTGAGGGGACTCTGGGAAAAGTGTTTTCTTTCCTAAAAGAAGAGGTGGTGGTGATCTCTCTTTTGCTTCTTTTATTTTTAAAAGTTTATTTATTTTTGAGATGGGTGTGACAGAGGGCACACAAGCAGGGGAGAGGGAGAGAGAGAGGGAGATGGAGGGTCTGAAGCAGGTTCCATGCTGACCGCAGAGAGCCCAATACGGGGCTCGAACTCACGAGCTGCGAGATCATGACCTGAGCTGAAGTCTTGTGCTTCTCAGCACTGTCACGTCTGGATGTGATGCCCGGAGCTGCCGCAGCTATCTTGTGACAACTCGAGGATGAGACCGACATTGAAGATGGGTTGAGCGGAGGGAGAAGCATCTGTGTCTCTGAGAATGCACTGAGCTAATGAACTGGCCCACCATGAGGCCTGTATGACTTTTGGATTCTCCATGAGAAACAGTGAATGTCCAAATTCTTCAGCAATTTTGAGCAGAGATCTGGGTAACGTGCAACTAAAAGTTGCCTCAGCCAGATAGGTGAGCTCGTTTCATGGGGTGTTGTGAGAGGCCCATGTCTTCCGTGGTGTTCTCCTTCTGTGGTGTTCTCTTTCCATCGTGTTCTCCAAGAGGCGGACTCTACACTGGAGATTTTCATGCAGGAAATTTATCTGCGGATGCCCTTGAGATCAGCACCTGTTGGGGGGTGAGGGAAATGGGGTCCGTCAAAGGAGCCGAGCTCTCATGCAGTAGCTACAAGGTCTTAACTGATCCTGCAGAAAGTTCTGGAGCCAGGCTGGCCCCAAGAGTTATATGTCCTAGAGACAAAGGGCTTGGGTTGCCGCACAGCCACGGAACAATCGGTGGATGTGGTTGAGCTCCAGAAAGGGGGGTGACTTTGGGCGGAGCAGCTGGAGAGAGACATACACGGGGTTGTCAGCCCCTGACAGCTGGAGGTGAACCCGAGTTGCTTGCCACAGCAGCGGTGACAGCCCACTGGAAGAAATAATACCTAAGCTAGGATCCAGAGAGATGAGTACGAGCGATCCCAGTGGAGGGGTGGGAGAAAGAGCACCGTCCAAAGAGTACATACAGTATTTGAAAGTCCTGGAGAGAACACAGAGCATGGTGGATTCCTTGGAATGGGGAGGCGTTCCTTTCCTTCCCACCCTGTCAGCTCTGGTTGGGTTTTCTGTCATTTGAACCCAGTGAGTCCTGATGGGTACATGCAGGTTCTAGACAGCAGAGCTAAGATTTGAAATCCGTTCTCTGTGACTCGAGAGTCCATGAACATCCTCACCGTGTCGTATGGTTTCTCCAGTTAAACCACATGTTTCAAGTCAACTGAGTCACTTAAAAAGTGTCTCTAGGCAAGATCTCCGCGTGGCCACGCTTTGAAAATAAGGTTGTATGGGGCCTTGCCAACGTATCGAATCCTACATTCTTTGGTTCCACGTGTTTGCAAAGCAGCTTTTATTCCGTCTCTTCTAAATTTAATTTCTGTTTGTGAGCCTCTCTTTGTCCCACCCCTGTGTGGCAGGATTCGTAGGAAGGCAGGGCCATGGAAAAGGCTGGAAGGTCAGGCACTCAATCACAGCCAGAGTTCCATAAAGTAATCCCAAGGATAGAACAAGATTATTTCATTCACGGTTGCTTGCAGGTGGGGCTTTTTGTCACCTCTGAAGGTCAAATGTGTTTTTGGAGTGAGTTCATCAAGGAAAAGTAGCATCTAGAGACCAATCAACATAATGTTGAGGGAAGCGAGCATCTTGCCCCCCGGCGCCCTGTCTCTGCAGAGAATGTGTCACTAAGAGCGATGGAGTTTCCGCTTGGCTTATTAGCTGGGCACATTCCCTCAAAGCAGTCATGCTCCCAGGTCAAAAGAAATTAGGTTATAACCCGAGAGAGAAAATGCTGATCTCTCCGATGTAAACCATGACCCAGTATCTTCCCACCTCTAGACTTCAGTACATGCCGTTCCATCTAGAATCCAGTCTGTCTCCTGTGCTTAGAAAACTCCTTGTCATCCTTCAAGACCTAGCTTGTGAAATAGTCCCTGTTGCTCCCAAGAGAAAGTCCGTTGTCCCCTCCTTGGAGCCTCCTCATGAATTTGCACCGACTCTTTCTAGAGCATGTTTCTTGGTACGTGAGATGATGTATTATACTTCTTAGTCTGAGAATCTGACTTCCCGCCAGACCGTAAGCCCCTCTAGGGGAGGGAAGGGGGCCATCTGTCTCCACGGTGTCCAGGCCGCCAGATCCGTGATACGTCCTCAGCGAGGGTCGAGGAGTAGGTGCATGACCTGCACGAGTGCGGGACAGAGGAAGCAGGCGTGACCGCGCACGGGCGAGCACGTGCTGCCTGGACAGTGAGTGAACGGGACCATGAGTGCGTGGTCGTGTGTGTAAATGAGAGCCCAAGCAGGTGAGCGCCAGGCGGGTGAAGGATGAGTCGGGGGCTGAGGGGAAGTGTCCGAGTGAGCAGCAGACCGTGGGGCTCCGTCTTCACTTCTGACCTTTTCGTGGTTTGATTCCTTTGCCACCAGACCTGGGCACTTCCCGCGACCACCAGTCACTGCGTCATTTAGCGTAACTAAGGCCAAGTGGGTTATTTTCTCTAAGGACCGGGAGAGGCAGCTTCTGGCGGCGAAGCTGTGGGCGTGCAGACACAGCAAAGCGGGAGGTACTGTGGCTGGAGGAGGAGGGACTCGAGGGTGTCGAGATGATACAAATTCTGGAAATGGCTCTAAAGTCCCTCTGTGTAAAGGTGGGTACTCCATTACTCCTGAATCCATAAATTCTTAGGTTTTGTGGATTTTTCAAGGGCAGTCTTTGGCAATGGGATAAACTCTGTGGGTCTTCTCATAAAGCACGTATAATCACCTAAACACACACACACACACGCATGCATAGTCCCGTATGTGATTTTAGACAGCTGACGGTGCCCCTCCAACCCAGCTCCGTGACACCCAGACCCTGACTTGGAGGGCACACACGTCCGTTTCAGCGTCCTCTGGATTCTGAGGATGGTGCACAGAGCCTAACACAGACTGTAGGGCAACAACATTTATACTGAATTGGATTGAACTGAAAGGACCGCACTGGAGAGGCAGGGCACGGACCGCGGGCTGTCCCAGCTTCATGTTCCTCGGGAATCCCTGAACGACACCCAGCGTGGCCCCAGGAACTGGCTGGCTCTCTGCTGATAAAATCATCTTTCCAGACACTTCCATCTGCAGCCCTCGCCAGGACATGCGAGACTTTCCTCCCAAAAGCCTCTTAGGGGAAAGTACGAGAGTGTAAGTATGATTCAAATCTGGACGAGCAAACAGAGCTCCGTGCCGGAACTTTCTGATAAATGGTGATGCCAAGCCCTTGGCCTTGGTTCCTCAGTGCCATGTGCTGGGCAAGTAACACCCAGGCCCCTACTCCGAGCAGGATGCACCGAGCCCCGATCAAGAGAGGGCAGCCCAGATCAGAGAAAAAATTAACAGCCGAGGTGGAATGGAATTAGAAGCCAATTTATCCTGAACCTGGCCCTTAATGAAGAGTGTTTCCTTTCATTAATACGGTTTAGAGAGTCTTTCTGTTCAGAAGGATTTAGATGGGGGCGAGATGACTAACTGTCAAGCCACTAGGGAGGCGGAGTGGCAGAGATCGAAGCTGACAGCGGCACGCAGTCTGGCCAGGCTGTGGGACACAGGCATTGCCCGTGCTGTTGGAAGGAGCGTGAAGTCAGCAGATAGTCCGGAGAGCTATTCACCTTTTAAAATGGAGAAAAGGAGAGTACTTTTTTTTTTAACGTAGGCGTTCCAGTATTAGGGTGTTTCCCTACACAAGTCCTGAGACCTGTACACAGTGAAGGTGGTCATTGTTTATAATAGCACAGATTGGAAACAAACTAAGTGTCCAGCAAGAGGGGCCTGGCGAAGCAGCCCGTCCTCACAGTGGCAGACGCGATGGTGTTTGGGAAGAGGAGGTAGCCCCGAGGCCATGATGAAGAGTAAGATCCATGACATATTTTTTCAGTGCGCAGCAGACAAGGTGCTACATGATGCTTAGCGTATCCTTTTAGTTATGAAAACAGGGAGATGTATCGACTTGTGTCTCAGGAAGGCTGAACACACACACGTACGCTTTTCATAATGATTACTTCTAGAGGGAACTGGGGGTGGGGGTCAGAATTAATTATTAATTAGGATCAATGGAATTGATACCCCATTTTCATTGTATATTCTTTGTCCTGTTCGAATTTTTACTGCGTGCATGTATTACTTTTATCAATTAAAATGCTGTGGTTTTGGGGGCACCTGGGCGGCTCAGTTGGTTGAGTGTCCAACTTCGGCTCAGGTCATGATCTTGCAGTTTGTGAATTTGAGCCCCGCGTCAGGCTCGCTGCTGTCACCCTGTCAGTGCAGAGCCCACTTCAGATCCTCTGTACCCCTCTCTGTCCCCCTCCCTTGCTTGTGCTCTCCCCAAAATAAATTTTAAAAATGCTGGGTTTTTTTGAATAGGAATTCACTTTAAAAACAAGTCACTGGGAGCTGAGGTTTGACCATCCAGCCTTCAAAAAAAAACGTGGCCCAATAGTCATCCACAGAGAGAGCTGAGTAGAGTGACATGTCTTTTTTTTTTTAATAATAGTTTATTTTCAAATTGGTTTACATATAACACCCAGTGTTCATCCCAACACGTGCCCTCTTTAATGTCCGTCACCCCCTCTCCCCACTCCCTCACCCCCCTCACTCTCAGTTCGTTCTTAGTCCTTGGGAGTCTCTTATGTTTTATCTCCCTCCCTCTCTGTGTCTTTTTTTCCTTTCCCCTCTTCCCCTCCCCCTGGTTTTTGCTTAGTGTCACAAAGTCCACCTATGCTCCCTGGACACACCCAGGTGGCAGGCCTGGCGTCTCCCTGGTTCTGTTTCGGGGAGAATGAAGGAGGAGAAAGGAGGTGAGGTTCTCTGAGCATCTGGTGTCGTCCAGGCACTGCCCTGGACACACCATTTACCACCTCACCACCCTGCTCTTGTCATCACTGAACGCCTAGCACCCAAGGCAGGGCTTGCATCTGAAAGCAGTCGGATAACTGGACTTATAAAGAAATGAATTAGATGCACTGTCCCTCTGGGGAGAGAGAACAAGTGGCCTGTGGGAGGACAGACTCCTGGCTCAGCTCGAGGCTCAGAATTCCCAGTGAGCTGCTGAAGGCGGATGGAGACAGCTGGCTCTTATTGTGCTGCCTCTGGGGAAGAGTGTGCAGTCATTACCCAGGGATCATGCCTAGGTTCTGATCGAGGAAACGATGGGGCAGTGTGTCTATTTAATATTTTAATAGCATGTATTTTATTTTACTTTACTTTATTTTATTTTTTCATTTTTAAAAAAGTTATATCCAAGCCAGTTAATTAACATATAGTATAATAATGATTTAAAGAATAGAATTTAAAGATTCATCACTTATATACAACACCCAGTGCTAGTCCCAACAAGTGTCCTCCTTAATGTCCTGTTGCTCATTTAGCCTATCCCTCCACCCAACACCTTTCAAGCAACCCTCAGTTTATTCTCTGTATTTAAGAATCCCTTATGGTTTGTTTCCCTCTCTGTTTTTATCTTATTTTTGCTTCCCTTCTCCTATGTTCCTCTGTTTTGTTTCTTAAATTCCACATATGAGTAAAATCACATATTTGTCTTTCTTTGATGGACTTATTTTGCTTAGCATAATGCCTTCGAATTCCATCCACGTTGTTGCAAATGGCAAGATTTTATTCTTTTTAATCGTCAAGTAATACTCCATTATATATGTATATATATATATACACACACACATATATATATACACACACACAAATATCACATCTTCTTTATCCATTCATCAGTCATTGGGCATTTGGGTTCTTACCATACCTTGGCTATTGTTGATAGTGCTCAGAGCATGTATTTTAAACATATGTCTCTACCACACATGAGTCAGTTTCTCTCCACTCTTATCATAATGCTTTGAAACCTGAGGGTTTTGTCTACTTCCTGGAACAGTGGTCTGTGTGGAAAAAAGAAAAGTCTTGCTTCTTCCAATAAATATTTACTAGGCGCTTCTATTTAGAATGTTGTTCCAGAAATCACAATAAACCCTTTCTCTCTGTAAGGAACACTTTACCCCCCTTCTAGTCTGTGCTCTCTCAGTGTGACTGTGCTTGTTGCTTGTAGACACAGGCAATCATGGAAGGTGCCAAGGTTCTCTTTTTGCATCAGCTGCCAGGAAGCTCAGAACCCAGCTGTGTTGTCTGTTTCTAGCGGTTTCCATTTTGTCTATGTAGATGGCTCTTATCTCCCTCTTTTCTACTATTTTACATGGACTTTCCCTTAAACTTCTTTTATCTTGTGTTAAATGAACCCTATGAAGACCTTTGGGACAAGGCAGGTGTATTCATTTCCGAGAGCCTGCTCTAACAAATACCGCTAACTAGGTGGCTTTAAACAATACACATTTGTTCTCTCACAGTTCTGGAGGCCAGGAGTCCAACACTGAGATGTTGGTAGGGATCGTTCATTCTGGAGATTCCGAGGGAGAATCTATTTCATGCTTCTCTCCTGGCTTCTGGTGGTTGCTGGTAAGCCCTGGTGTTCCTTGGCTTGTAGACTCATCATCTTGGTCTCATTTTCCCCAGCTGCAAATGGGGAGAGTGGACAGTACATCCTGGAATCTTCTGGTTCTAAAGTTCAGTGGCTTCTGCAACGAGGGAAGGCTGGCTGAACATCATTAGGTTTCTGGACTATGGTTCTGAAGGCAGAGTAGCAAGGACTCTCTGGGCCACATGCTGGTTGGGGACTGGGGCATGGTATCCTGGTTGCCAAGGAGTGTGGGTCAAGGCAAGCAGAGCGGGGGAGAGTGTCCTTTATGTTCATAAAGGACAATGTCTTCCACAGTGTTCCCAAAGGCGTGCTGTGTCAGATGGAGCTCCAGAGGTTATAAACTCCAGGGGCCGTCGGGGCCTCATCAAGATAAAAAGCTTCTGCACAGCGAAGGAAACAATCAGCAAAACTAAAAGGCAACTGATGGAATGGGAGAAGATATTTGCAAACGACATATAGATAAAGGGCTAGTGTCCAAAATCTATAAAGAACTTTCCAAACTCGACATCCAAAAAATGAATAATTCAGTGAAGAAATGGGCAGCAGACATGAATAGACTTCTCCAAAGAAGACATCTCAGTGACCAACCAACACATGAAAAGATGCTCAATGTCACTCATCGTCAGGAAAATTCAAATCAAAACCACACTGAGATACCACCTCACACTGGTCAGAGTGGCTAAAATTAACAACTCGGGAAACAGCAGATGCTGGCGAGGATGGGAAGAAACGGGAACCCTCCTGCACTACTGGGAATGCAAACCGGTGCAGCTGCTCTGGAAAATAGTGTGGAGGCTCCTCAAGAAATTAAAAATAGAGCTACCCTATGACCCAGCAATAGCACTGCTAGGAATCTATCCAAGAGACACAGGAATGCTGATGCATAGGGGTACGTGTACCCCAATGTTCACAGCAGCACTTTCGACAATAGCCAAATCATGGAAAGAGCCCAAATGTCCATCACGTGACGAATGGATAAAGAAGATGTGGTGTATATATACAATGGAATACTACTTGGCAATGAGAAAGAATGAAATCATGCCATTTGCAGCAACATGGATGGAACTGGAGGGTATTATGCTGAGTGAAATAAGTCAGCCAGAGAAAGACAGATATCATATGTTTTTACTCATATGGGGATCTTGAGAAACTTCACAGAAGACCTTCGGGGAAGGTAAGGTAAGGGAGAAACAGAGAGGGAGGGAGGCAAACCACAGGAACAAGCTGACAGTTGATGGGGGGTGGGAGGAGGGGAAAGTGGGTGATGGGCATTGAGGAGGGCACTTGTTGGGGTGAGCACTGGTATTATATTTCAGCCAGTTTGACAATAAATTATATTTTAAAAAGTCCAGGGGCCAGGATGGTTATCTGCCATGCTCCCAATGGTGTGTCTCTTGCACAGAGCACGTGTCTGCTGATCTGACACCCGGATCTGGCTCAGATCGTGGCTCTGCCTCTTGGACAAATGACGTTTGCAGCCTCGGGAGACACACCTGTGAAAATGGTGCCACAATGGCCGCCTTGCAGGACTGTTTAAGCCCCACATCTAGAATCTGGTGGTTGAGGGTCTAGGTCTGAGTTCAATTGCCATATCTCTTTTTTTTTTTTTTAACGTTTATTTATTTTTGAGAGACAGTGAGAGACAGAGCATGACTGGGAGAGGAGCAGAGAGAGAGGGAGACCCAGAATCCGAAGCAGGCTCCAGGCCCTGAGCTGTCAGCACAGAGCGCAACGAGGGGCTTGGACTCATGGACCAAACCATGAGCTCATGACCTGAGCCGAAGTCAGATGCTTAACCGACTCAGCCACCCAGACGCCCCTCAAATGCCATCTCTTGTACTTATGAGCTGTCAGGTTTTAAACAAGAACCCTGGACTTGCAGTGCCTTGGTTTCCTGAAGCAGATGAAGCCACAGCACTGAGGGCGCAGTGAGATGTGTCTGTGATGGGTGCGTCTGGGGCCTGGCGCCCGGTGAGCGCCCGATGAGCGCCCGGTGCTTCTTTTCTGTTCTTCGATTCGCCATGCAGGGCTGCAGGGCGCGGGTGCAGGAGAGGCTTCCCCGACGCTGCCGCACTCGGCTGAGGCGCTGGGAGACCTGTCCTCCCCTGGCCTTCAGACCCCAGCAGACCCAGGATCCCCCACTTGCGGCCAGTAAACTCTCTTGCTGGGTCGGGAGGCTGGGCAACACCGTTTTAATAAAAACTGAGAAAAGAAGGGTTTTTTCTTAGATGGGCTCGCTTGCCGAAGAATCCTCAGAAACCCATTAACTCCAGTATTACTGAACATCTGAATGCAATTTGCAAGCTATAATAACATCTCTCTAGTTAGCAAATGTTTATGCCTCTCTATAATTTTCTTCTCCGTATGAAAATAGACCTGCCAGGCTAACGTGGTCGGCCAGCTGCCTCTGTAATATTGTTAATAAGCAGGAAGCATCATCCGTCCTGCAGGCTGATGGGCCTGCTCTGCGTTTCTGGTCCAGAGCGGGCTCGAGCAAGGGCGGGCCGGCAGCTCTGGGGGCCATCGCGCGGGGGTCGCGCCGTGGGCAGAAAATGGGGGACCCTGGAGAAAAGGAACCAGGAGCCCGACGCCTGCTCCCAGTCGGCAGGGGAGAGGGGGATTCATATTTTTAAAGCCCCTATTTGTGCCAAACACGAGACTAAGCTTTTATATGTTTCAATGACACCCCAAGTTGGGTTTGTGTGCCAAAGTCCCCATTGGACTTCCTACACATACAGATTCCTGGGCCGCACCCCAGACATGTGGGATTGGGGACCCTGTGGGTAGTTCCCGGACATCCGTATTTTACAGATACTTCTTGGAGCCCCTGGTGGTTTTTATGCACTCCAGAGTAGGAAGGGGCCAAATGCTTCCAGCAGAGAGGAAAATAAAACGACGTTTCAGGGGAAAGGTTCCTTTTACCAAACAGAGGTGGGTCACCTAAGCCTCCCCTGCATGTCTCCTTCCCTTCAAATCACTGGATAGTTTAGATCCCAAACCAGCCTCCTAACCGCTTTGTCTGATGTATTGGTTCCGCAAAACTGGGCGTGGCCCTATGGAGTGTGCCCTGTGCTGGGAGAGCTGGGCGTGAGCACAGAAAATTAGAGCAAAATCTAAACCGCGCGGCGAGTGCCCACCGTGGGCGCTGACCTAACCTCTGGGGCCTTGGGAGCCATCGAGGCGAGTGACGGCTAAGCTGACGGGAAGGACGAGCAGAAGTTTGCCCAGGGAAGGGCGTGCGTGCCAGGAGGGAGGGGTGCCATGTGAGGGGGTCCCAGGGCTGGAGGGAGCTTGGGAGGTCCGAGGGGCAGCAGACTTTCTGCACAGCTGGCCCGTGGAGTGAGAGACAGAAAATGTGGAAAAATGAGCTTGGGCTGGGGAGGGAGGTTGGGAGGGCGCATCGAGGAGCTCAGGCTCTGCTCTGGGGGCAGTGGGGAGCCACCGGGGGCCTCAGGGGGCCTCAGCATGGCCACGCGCACGTGTTCCAGAGATGCATGAGGCGTGAGTGCCCCCACCTCTGGGAAACCAGCTGGGAAGCTGTTGTCACTGTCCCGGTGAAAGATGAAGGGGACCCTGGTCACAGAGTTGGCAGTGGAGCGGAGACCAGCGGACAGGCTCAGGCCACCTTAAAGGGGGCAAAAGTCCCCGGGTTGGAGAGCGGACTCGGACAGTATGGGAAATAATTAGGAAGCAGAGTAATCAGCTGACGCCTCCCCAGGGCCGTGACCGTGACCGTGACCACTCTTGTTCTCTTGTGTGGACACACTCCCGTTGTAGAAAGCTCGCGGGGCGTGGTTGGTACACGGAGAAGCGCATGTGGAGGGTGCGCACAGCGGGAGGAGTCGGCAAGTGTGCACGCCCCCGTGGTCGCATCACCCCCGTGAAGGTGATCTCGGACACAGCCAGCACCTTCTGGAGCTGCCTCGTGTCCCTTTATTTTGGTGGTGGGGACATTGAACGCGAGGTCTGCCGTGTTCCAGGCTTGTGAGCGCACAGCACAGTGCAGCGCAGCGTGGGCCCCATGTCGTAGGCAGATTGTGTGTGGCACGTTCGTCTGGCATAGCTGGAACCTTCCACCCAGTGACTAACGGCCCTCCACTTCCTCTCGCACCAGTGTCCTCTCTGCTTCTGTGGGTCTGAGGTGAGTGGTTTCATGCGGTGTTTGTCGTTCTGTGTCTGGCTTATGTCACGTAGAATAATGTCTTCCCGGTTCGTCCATGTTGTCACAAATGGCAGGATTTCTTTCTTTTTAAAGACTAAATAGTGCTCCACTGTGTGCGTGTGTATGCATATATAAGTGTCTATGTATCTGTCTCTTTCTAGATATATAGACACCATTTTCTTTGTCCACCCATCTGTTCGTATTGGAGGTGTTTCCGTATACCACCATAATTTATTTAAACAGTCCTTATTGCTGGACACTGAAGTTTTCACATACGATTTTTTACTGTTATAAAAAATGGCTACAGTGAATTATATTTTGATTTAAATCCCCATACTTTATTATTTTTTTAAGTTTATTTATTTATTTTGAGGGGGAGAGGCAGAGAGAGAGAGAGAATCCCATACTGTCAGCGCAGAGCCCACGCGGCTTGAACTCACACGAACCGTGAGATCATGACCTGAGCCAGCGTCAAGAGTCGGATGCTCACCGACTAAGCCACGCGGGCGCTCCTTTTCCCCGTATTTCAGACCTGTTTTTGAGAATCATGACTAGAGACTATTGGAGGTTTGTTTTTTAAGAGAAGGGAGCCTGGGGGGCGGGGGCACGGTGCTGGTTTTACTGTTGGACCGACCCCGTCTCCTCTCCGTCTGGCTTCCCCGTCAGTGGGGTGGGCTCTCCGTGCAGGGCCCCTGAGCACCTTCCGTCACTGTTATCACAGGGTCTGTTCAGACTGAGCGCAGGGCGCGCGCGCCCTCTGACCCTGACCTGGGGCTCTTGGGCGGTCGTTCCAGCCGGTGCTCTGGCCGCCGCTCTTACACTGGCCCAGACGAAACGCTGGCAGAGCAGAGCCTGTCTAGGAGTCACGCTAGCAGAGTGGTTGAGAACATTCTCGACAGTCACTTAGACGTGGATCTGAATCCACTTTCTACCTAGGTACCCTGGGTCGGGTTATCCATCTTCCTGTACCTCAGTTTCCTCGTCTATAAAGTGGCCGTGATGACAGGACTTGGTCCAACAAGGACCGACGAGAAGGAGCACGTGAGGAGCCTGACCGACCTCAGGCAGCCGGTGACGATCCCGATGCCCCAGGGCTAAGCCGTGAAGCCACGGCGGTCATCTGGTGAGGGGCACAGACGGGGGCTGAGTGTGGCCTCCACCTTGGCTAGGTCTGGGCCCCGGGGCAGATTTCGGAGCCTCAGTTTCCTCATACGTCAAAGGGAGGTGCTAACACACCCATACTAAAGACCGGCTGTGAGTTGTGAAATGAGTTAACGCACGTGGCCTGCTCAGAGAGTGCCGACCATGCGGAGAGCACCAGAGTCCCGTTCGCTAAAGAGAACACGCCCCGCTCCCTGGCGATGTGAGTGCGACGGGGGAGGGGGGGCGGCTGCTCCTCCGTGGACGCCCACCACCCCACACGCGGTGGTCAGAACCCCCACGACGCTGAGTCCAGGCAGGAATTAGGATTCGTCCTCCTTCACAGATTGGGGAGACAGGCCCAAGGTGATTGCCTGACACACCCCCGTTCAGAGGGAGGAGCTCACCTGTACGGTCGCCCCCGAGGAGAGGTGGAGGGCCGCCAGAAAAAGGGTGTCTCCGAGCCACGATGAAAAACTGCCACTTTGCCCTCTCCGAAGAGCTGGGGTTCTAATTAAAGTACCAGCCTCCTTCGCCCACGGTGGGTCCGGGCTTAGCACAGGACCCTCTCTGCGGAGGGTCAGTCTGGGGCTTGGACTGAATCGGTTGTATGTTTCCGAGTCAGTGCCCAGGCTGATTTGCCATCGTGGGCCTCTCGATGAACGAGCCGGGTTACTGACTGCTCCGTGTGCTCGCCAGGCCAGGACACGGGAGAAGTTACAGAAGTGTCCCTGCCTTCCCTAGAGGAAACACTGAGCTCCTTAGCACGGCCAGGTGGACCCAGGGAAAGACGAGGAGGGACGGGAAGGGAGGGTGCATTGTGACACTGCTCAAGCTAGTTTGAGTCCTTTTTTTTTTTTTTTTTTTTACCCAAATTTCTACTAAAAAATCCCAGACGGAGTTGTCAACAGGGTAGGCAGCACCGGAAGAGTTTCGCAGCGAGAGGACTGGGTAGGAGAAGCGTTTAGTGATTCACGACGTGACGGAAGCCTCCCCTGTCCGCCCGCCTCTGTCCCAGCACCAGCCGTTCTAACGAACCGAGCCTCCAAATTCCGCGGAGGCCCGAATAAAGATTCAGACGAGCAGACCTCGGAACGAGCGCGGCTCTGGAGGGAGGCAGGCGGGTTCGATCCTGGCTCTGGCGCTCACCCGCTGTATGCCACCGGACAAGGGCTCATCGACATTTTCTTCTTTGTAAACCGCAGACGGTCACACCAGGCCTTCCGGGGCGTTCTGACAATTGCACTAGTTCACGCAAACAACAGGCATGGCACGCAGCAGGCGCCTAATAAATGTTAACAGACACCGAGGGATCTGTGGGGTCCCCGGGTCTCATTTCGAAATGTGGGAACGGGACCAGAAATTCTCTCTAAAAACCTGGCTTCTTCAGTCCCCACACATTTCAAGACTCCAGAGCCTCCTCTGACAAGGAGTTTATGAAATATTTGTAAAAAAAAAAAAAAAAAAAAAGGCCAGTCTGTTTCCCCGTCTGCGGCTGCAGGGAACGGTTCTCCATCGGTGTGTGCCAGGCTGAGGTCCGGGGCTGAGCCATGTGCTAGAGCGGCTCTTCCTTCCAAAGGCGACAGAGAACGGCCCGTTCAGAAGGGGAGCTTCCCTAGCTGGCTGTTACCGTCCCTTGGGTCCCAGCTCAGGTATCACTTCTTTCAAGGGTGACCCTTGGGCCAGCAGCAGCAGCTCCTGTTATGAATGCTGACTCCCTGCCTCAGAGCAGACCTCGGTCAGAATCTGCATGTTCACAAGGTCCCTGCTGAAGCACACGTGTATTGGAGAAGCGCCTCTCCAAGCCCTAGAGAGGGCCACGCTCCTGTTACCCCCTCTCGAGGATCCTGTTCAGTCCTTTGTGGCATCCATCGCTCGTGTAAATAGTCGGCTGTCGCACCAGACAGCTCCATGTCTGCCTTTTTCTCCGTGTCTGCCTTTCCTTGCTAGGCAGCTGACACCCCCACATCAAGCCCCGTGTTTGTCTTGTTTAGCTCTGTATGTCCAGATGGTAGTGTTCCTAAGGACATAAAAGGAGTCACTTAATTACTTTGGACTGATGGGTGGATGGATGGAAAGAAGGAAGGGAGGGAGGGAGGAAGGGAAAGAGGGTCCAGCTTCTTCCTCAGCCCCAACCCATGCACCTTGGGAACCCAGAGGGCCTGTTACTGAGAAACCAACCAGAGGAGAGGAACCCCTCCCCCGCAGTATAAAATCGCATTGCCGATTTTCATCAAAGAAGGGTCATGTTGTGATACCACCGGCGGCGGGAGAAAGGAGTGGCTGGATTTCATGAGATTTTGTGCATATCACAGGCCCTGAGCGTCTCACCTGTCAACATGGAAATATAAACACGTGTGCCCGCTCCCCGAAAACCTCACGTTGTGTGCGTGAGGGCATGTATGCAGTGGCACTCCTCAATAATTATTGCGCTCTGCAGCCGTAAAAAGGCACGCAGTTCCGAGACCTGTGTAGGGGAGGAAAACTCTTCTCTTTGGCTCATCGGATAATGAAATTGACATAATACAGATTAAAAGGAAAAAAAACCCCATAATTTCCAACATTCAGTTGCTCAAAGAAATACGAGACTCAAGGAAGTGACCAGAACCTGCAGCTTTTATACCTCTGAGACAAAGAAACAATGAATTTGCGAAGAATTGACCAGCTGAAGAAGTGTGAGCCTGGTCCACTGGTGAAGGAGTGACAAGCTTTGTTTATGGAGCCTCCTCGGCTTCGAACGCTCCGCATCTGTGGGGATACAGACGTCTCTCTACTGCCTGGTACAGGGACGTTTATCCTGCTTCAGGGGGACAAATAGGGTCAGAGTGTGTCCTTCTTACACTGGCTGCCTTCAGTAACTTTAAGATCAATATGTCACAGCGGCATATTTTGGGGGCAGCCTGCCCTGAACACCATCACCTGCTACGGCACGGATGAACCTTCAGAACATGCCGGCACCTGCTAGAAGCCAGACACAAAAGGCCATATACTGGATGATTCTGTTCACACGTAACATCCTGAGTAGGCAAATCCATAGAGACAGCAAGCAGATGGCCAGGGTCTGACGGAAGATTGCAGTGGGTCAGGGGTTCCCTTTGGGGGGCTAGCAATGTTATTTTTTTAATTTTTAAATGTTTATTTTTGGGAGAGAGACAGAGTGTGAAAGGGGGAGCGCAGAGAGAGAGAGAGAGAGGGAGACACAGAGTCCGAAGCAGGCTCCAGGCTCCGAGCTGTCAGCACAGAGCCTGACATGGGGCTGGAACTCACGAACCACGATCATGACCTGAACAAAGTCAGATGCTTAACCAAGTGAGCCACCCAGGTGCCTGGTGATGTTTCGAATTTAGATACAGGGGGTGGATGTACTGAACGCTGCCGAATCGCACACTTCAAAATGGTTGATCTCGTGCTTCGTGAAGTTCAACTCAATTAAAAACAAAAATCACGTGACAGGCTTTTAAAATGTCAGATGACCAGATGTCTGTCTACCCCACTGATTGTGATTCTTTTGATCTGAAAAGAAGCTCAGACCTTGGGTTATTTTACAGAGGTCCCCAGAAGGTTACAATGGGCTGTGGGCTTAAAGAAATACACTGTAGTGAGGAGGGTGTGGACTTGGAGTCCAGCCTAGCAGGTCTGGGTTCCATCCCCCACCTGGTAATTGCTACTTCCCTGAACCCGCTTCCTCATCTATGAAAATGCAAGCTGTAATATTTCCCACTGTTGTTTAAAATCACATTAGATCATGTTAGTACAGCATGGGGGAGGGGGCGTCTATTAGGCACAAAAGAAATCCTTGTTATAATTGTTGACAGTAGATGTCTGACTTGATTGTCAAGGTTAGAAAGAGCCGTTCAATAGAAGGTGATCGATCTTTTACTATTATTCCAGGACACTGGGCTTTCTCTGGACTGGGAAGGGCAAGCAAAAGAGGAATAGAATAAGGATACAAAGTTACCTAGAAAATTCTTTTTTCTGCTTCTCAGTGTGTTTGTATAACCAGGCGTTACTGGGAGAAAAAAGGTAGCCTTTCACTGCATAAAGGCCCTTGGAGCTTTCTTTTGTGTCTTTGGGAAAATGAAATAAAATAGCAAGCAGAGGGGACTAAGACTTCTTGGCTCCGAGTTGGGTTTTGTTGGAAGGCAATTTTAATTCCATTTTGTAACGTCTGCTGTCTTTCCCCTGCAGGAAGGATGCAGGTTGGATGAATTCAGCGGCCAGCCCATCTCTCCTTCCATTCAATCCGAGGGCTTGGGACTCTTTTCCAAGCGGTGCCCAAGCTGCCCGCTTTGAGATTCCTTTTCATGGAGGGAGAGAAGGGGCTTTCTGGGGAAGGCAGACCTAAGACCTAAGGAATCTAGACCTGAGGAATAAATAGCTGTAGGATGCTTTATTTTTATGTTTTTGTTGAATCTTAGGTCTGGTCTGTTTGTCGATTCTCCTCCTCCATTGGAAAGAGATTGGTGATGATACCATGAGGCACGTACAGTGGGTCAGAGAGCATGCCACATGGTTTACATATAGCATCTCATTTAAATCTCAAAACCCGGTCCAGGAAACGTGCACTTATATTAATCTGCTGTTTTAAAGATAAACTGAAGAGCTAAGCAGCTTGTCCCAAAGCCACAGAGCAAATGCATTTTCAATTGGGTTTGAACCTAAAGTATCTCACCCTGGAAGCCAGATTCTTAACTATCATGCCAAATGCCTTTTCATCCCAAGGGTCTTTTTGTCTAACCCTCTAGGTTGACAAAAGAGGCAACAACTTGCCAAAGAGGGGGTGTGACTTCCCTGAGCCAGAGACGCAGGCTGACCCAGAGCCAGAAGCCACCTCTCTAGTCTTCCTTGCAAGATGGTATCATCTTGTAGCCAAGTTCCAAAATGATGTGTCTTTCCATGGTGGTTACGATCTTCCGGAAGTTTCCTAAGATACTCCAGACCGCGAAGAGTCCCCCGCTTTCTCTGACTCATTCTGTCTGTGCCCTCATGTGCAGTCCTCGGGTCCGTAGCCGCATAGTCAGGATTCTGGCTCGTTTTTCTAGGATTCTTTCTCGATTCCAGGCAGCCTCTGCTTTCAAGGAGCGCCGACTGTGTTCAGGGCTCCACGCAAGACGCCATCTGTCCTCCCCGAGGCCCTTCAAGATTTTCCCTCCCGTGAGACCTTCTCTGAGCTCCTCAAGTGCAGAGGATTTTTTAGGGCAAGGCCAGCTGCTAAAACAAACAGATCCAAAGTGTATGTTAGCTGAAACTCAATGGAAGTTTATTTTTTCTCGCATAACAGTTCAAGGAGATTCCAGATCCGCGGAGAGGTTCTGTTCCATGCTGTCACTCAGGGCCAGTGGAGGCTCTGACTTTTTCACTACGATGTTGCAAGATCGTTCCTCACCATGAGATTCAGTCAGAGGACAGGGAACGGCTGGGGAATGACACGTGAGAATTTGGGGGTGTGCCTGGAGGGGACACATATCACCCCCTCCTGCTCAGAACCCGGTCTTAAAGGCACAGTGGCCGTTGAGGGAGGCCGGGAGATGTAGTCCGTTTATCCAGAAGGAAGAGAAAATGGATTCTGGTTAATGGAACACTGCCTGTGCTACAGAGGGCTGATGTCTTTCTTCTCTTTTGAACCCTAACTCCCTTCCCTACGTACTGAATGTCCTCCTCTTATGACGTCTTCCATCCCCAGGATTCCGAGGAGGCGGTCAGAACAGGCTCTTCTGCTTCCTGGCAGGACCCGCCATCTTTGCTAGCTTCTACCATCTTCTTATGGGCGTTTCATTCTCTAGCGACCAACAGAGCCAGGATCCCGGTTGGGGGTGCTGGTGGGGAGAGACTCTCAAAGACGTGTGGTCCAGCTCTCATTGCGAGGTGGGGACCATACAGCATCTCAGAGAGTGCCAGGGGCTTGGTGCTTTGGAGCAGGATTTGGGCGTTCCTTGTTCCTAACCGCTCACCACATCCCGGATCTTAATCTCAGACCACTGTCGAGGAGGAAAATTTTTCCTCTACCTTTCAGGGTTCTGTTGGCTGGTCTAAGAACTGAACTGGCATGAGACAGATTAACGGGAGAAAATCAAACCGAATTACCTAAGAGTAGGAGGCCTACAGGCTGTCGGGCAATTGAGGCTTATATGTGATCCAAGTTGAGGAGGAGGGGTAGACGTCTGGGACTTCAAGGGGGAGGAAGACAGTTCACAGGAAGAGGTAAATGTTTGGTACACAAATGCGCGCTGGACCATTCTGACGTGACGGGGCGCGGAGCAGAAGAGCAGACTGCCAGCTTCCTCCCTGTCGGTTGCACCGGGATCACATTACACCGTGGTGATCGCCTCCTTCCCGCCGCAGGTCCTCTGCCTAAATTCTTGTAGACAGTGAGGGGGAAGGTCAGAGGCTCTTCCTGGGCCTTCTGTTTCCGAGAAATAATCAGCCTCAAGCCGTCCACACGCCAAAGAGACACATTTTCGGGCGGCGAAGTTTGCTCCCCTGCAGGGTTTAACTCCAGAGCAAACCCGAGCATCGGGGAGCGTCAGCCCTGAGTACAAAAAAGCAGCAATTTGCCGCAGCTGGGCCCCCACTCCCTCCCAGACCTGCTCCCCCTCTCAGCTCCCGGGGAAGGGGCACCCAAGTGTAATACGAAGCTGCAGGCGCAGAAACAGTATTAATTCAAATTCAGAAGAGGGGTGCTAGCTAAGCACCCAGAGACCTGCCATTACAACAGATTTGGAAATGAGCTCAGACTGAAAAGTTTGAACCCCCCAGAGTTCCGAGCCTCTGCCAAGGCTAATCAATGGAACAGCTGTGCATTGTGCACAGACTTCTTTTTTCTTCCAACTGCCCAAATCGATTGTTCTAGAGTCCTCTGCTATGGCAAGTCATCCCCTCCCCCCACAACATAGAGGACCCAATCCATTGATTTATAAAGTTTTTTTTTTTTAAGTTTATTTATTTTTGAGAGACAGTGAGCAGGGGAGGGGCAGAGAGAGAGGGAGACACAGAATGTGAAGCCAGCTCCAGGCTCTGAGCTGTTAGCACAGAGCCCAACGCGGGGCTCAAACTCACAAACCGCGAGATCATGACCTGAGCCGAAGTCGGCCGCTTAACCGACTGAGCCACCCAGGCGCCCCTGATTTATAAAGTTTTGATAGGCCCTTTTTCGAAAGCCACTCTGATCTTAAAAATAATTACGGGATGAAAAAAAGGCCACAGGACAAGATGTCATCAGAAATTGGCTTAACGTGAGAATAAGTACCAATGAAAATTTTCAAATACTAATGGACTTTTTTTGTTTTTTTTTTTAATTCCTGGGCTTGGAACACATTTTAAAATATGATTTAAATTGCTTACCTTTCAAGGCTACTTTCATTCAACAAATAAACGATATTTAGTCCCTCTTTACCTTCTCTGCTATCTAGAACTCATGTGTCGCTGTTGGCTCTGGAGATGGGGGCAGTTTTATGACAGCAAGACAACTGGGTCTGTTCAGTCTGGTTCTTATTTAAAACCATTTATGCCAATTTGGGTTTCTTCTGCCTCAGCACGTCCACAGTTTGTAGTTTGTGACTGTGTTCTGACATTATTTTTACTTTTCTTGTTTTAAATGTTTTTTAATGTTTTATTTATTTTTGAAAGAGAGAGAGACAGAGACAGAGGGCAAGCGGGGGAAGGGCAGAGAGAGAGGAAGACACAGAATCCGAAGCAGGCTCCAGGCTCCGAGTTGTCAGCACAGAGCCCGATGCAGACTCGAACTCACGAACCGTGAGATCGTGACCTGAGTGGAAGTTGGATGCTTAACTGACTGAGCCACCCAGGCGCCCTTTATTTTTATTCTTCCAGTAAGATTTGCCCTCGTGGAAAGGAAGCATTGAACTCAATAGTTTTTAGGTACTGGTCCCTCACCCAACCAGTATTACCGCAGTAACGTGATCATGGTGCCAAGGAATTAACTGCAAATGTCATTCTTTTGCCTTGCAATATTTTAAGTAAGATGTGAATTTTATACACCTAATCAGGTTTGAAAAGTTAGCCTAGAAGGAAGGAAGGAAGGAAGGAAAGAAGGGAAGGGAGGGAGGGAGGGAGGAAGGAAAACGTGAAGGAAAAGATCTGTCTCCTGTCCCCGTGTTCCATGGTGGCATGAGGGGTGGCGTTTTTAAATTGCTGTAATTTTGGGGTTGAATGAACCTTGGTTAGAGCTTTTCTGTCTCAGCTTCTGTCGAGGCATCTGATTCCACGGCACAAGGGAGGGCCACCCTAGAGCCTCTAACTCCTGACAAATGTACCTTGTGTTATTGGAGGCTACCCCAGGGCGAGAACGGTGGGTGGAAGGTTCTGGGCTGCTGCCATTTCCAGAAGCAAGGCCATAGCCCCCAGGGCAGGGAACTACATCCCCCTCGTTTACAGAAGTCGCCCAGACGGGGCCTTCGGGAGCAGCAGGGCACACGGGCCCTGTCAGGCGCACACCTCAGCCTCAGCCTTCCAGCAGACAAGACCCTCAGGGGCGCATTCACCCCCAGCATGCTGTAGCCAGAGCTGTGAACACTCCGTCGACCCCGGGATGGCAGTGCAAGGGCCTGGGTGCCGCTTTCCTACGCTTCCTTCAAGGTTCAGCTCGGGCCACAAAGGCCGTGTGGAGCCCACAACCTCTCCTCTGCCCTTGTCAGGTCGTTGCACTCACGCCTTCCCGTAGCCCGGAGAGGGACTCTGCCCAGCAGGAGACACGCCATAACGAAACCAAACTTGACATAACCACACCCAGAAAAGTTTTGCCTCCAAGTGGTTTTCTGCCTACTCATCTGTCTTTATTCCAACATCTTCTCTACAGTTAAAACGGAGCCCAAGCTCAGGTTTCGTGGCTACAAAGAGCCTCCCCCGTTCCCCTACCCGGGCATCTCCAGCGCTCTCTTGGAGCACACGTTGGTAGAGGGCACTTCACGGTCCGTCCTTGTCTCCCCCGCCACCTACAGACTTCTGCGCGGACCCGGAAATTACGAAGAGTAATAGATCTCCACTACTCTCGGGGTTCCCACGACACAGAAGAGGGCTTAGTTAGACATCATAGGACGTTCTGTAGAGACATCGGCTCAGCTGGGTGGGCGTGGGGGGTAGAGCCTAGTACACAGGCTGTGGACTTAAACTGCCTGATTCAAAGCCCTGTCTCCTTGCTGGCCAGCTGTGTGGCTTTGGGCATGCTGCCTAGCGTCTCTGAGCCTCAGTTCCCCCACTAGTGAAACAGGGATAATGGCGGGATTTCCCTTTGCAGCCTGAGAATCAAATGAGACAGCACGTTAATGCCTGGAGGTTAACCCAGGGTCTGGCTCACGGTAGGTACTCACCCCCAGAACGTAAGCTCTTACTGTCACGAGTGCGTGGATCAGGCAATTAGGATCTCTCTACTCTTGGACCAGGAGCCCGAAGATGTCACTTACCTTCATCTCGAAAAATCCAGGGAGGTGTTGCATGGCCAAGACCCCAGTTTATTCATGCTTCGATGTCACATGGTTGGCCTCAAGCATCAGTCCGGGTACATATTAACACCTAGAGACAATCAACAAACCCGAAGGATAATCGTGGAATCCTCACTTGGAGGGGACCCTCGAGGTCACGTATTCCTTCTTCCTGTCCTCTCCTCCACAGTCCCTGTGTTCACCTCATTCTAATGACGGAAACATTAAATGAGTATATTTCATGCCGTGAGAACTAAGATTTCCCCCAATGCCACGAATGGTCGATATTATCATCCCGTTGCCAGCTAGGAAACGGAGGCACAGAGAGGGTAGGCAACTTTCCCTAGGTCACACAGCCCTGGAGCAGCACATGTGAGACCAAGCCCCAGGCCTCTCTGCCCTCGTGTATGTCACTACGTCTCACTGCCTTCAGAAGAGCAAAGCATCGTTTGCTGAGCTGAGTAAATAGCCTTCTCTCCCTTCGGAAATGGAGGAGCGACAGAGCCTGGATTTCAGTAGATTGCCATTTTAAATGTCCTCTTCTGACCCCGCGGAAAGCCTCTCTCGTCCTCTCTCCACTCTCCCAAAGGCCAGGGGAGCAGTTCATAAAGCAGCGTTTTCCTGTGTGACACTCTCCTCAGTGCAGGGGTCGAAATCTTTGCTCCCTGGGAAATAGCCTGCTAACGAGAGTCTCCCTCTGAAGCCCAGTGGATAATAAGTAGCCCTTTGTCCTTTCTCTGCAGCTCCAGCCTCCTCGGTTTGAGTCGGATGGCAGCTGCCCCTGATAAGAGTCTTTGGGAACCTGCTTGGAGCTCCCTCCTCCTTTCCGTGGGGCGGTGGGAATGCCGGGAGAAGCAGGCATAGACATCAGTGTCCAGAGGACTTCCCTCCGAGCTCTGTGGCTCCCGGCCTGTGTGACCGCGGGAGAATCACGCTGGGCCTCTGAGCCTCACTTGTAACGTCAGGGGTGATTTAACAGGTCTGCAGGCGCCGGCGCTGTGCGGGGGCAGGCCCTCGGTGGTGAGTCAGTACAATCCCCATCCTGTGTGCAAGTCCCTTTGCTCGCGACAGTAGAGTTATTAAGGAGAGGAAGCAGAGGCCCCCAGGGGAGCTGGGGAGCTGCAGCCGGGCCAGGTCCCACGGTGGGAGCAACACGAGAAGGTGCAACAGGGAGACCGGCCGGGTCTGCGGGAGGGAGCGTTCACGTCCGTGACGTTAGGACCCTGAGGATGGAGAATAGTCAGCCAGGACGGCATAGGAAGCATTTCAAGCTGGGAAGACGGCATTCTCCAAGGCCCTTGGCTGTAGGGTTCTCTGTGGAAAGTTGAAATGTCTTGGGAAGCCAAGTACGGCTTTGGGGATCGGCATCGCCTACATCCCTCCGCCCAGAGTCTCTCTGTCTTCTGTGTCAGAGCAGGCGTGGGTCTGCCTGATGCTCTGTCTCCGTGAGGGGGGCAGTCCCACTGGGAGGCCATATATACGTGTGCAGGTAAGTCAAAGTTCTTTTGTTTTCCTGCTATTTCCCACATCACGCAAAAATGGATAGATGCTTTTCAACCGCCTGGTGTTGGGAGGTGTGTTCGGAGTGAATCTGACAAAATACGGGACCTGCGGCCAACAGAGAATTCCTCAGCGGAGGCACGGAGGACGTAGAGGCCCAGCTCAAAGGGGGAGCCAGCCAGCCATCACGGAAAGAGGCTGAAATACACTGGAGGCCAACATGTCTGCCGAGCGGGGGGCAAATGCCCTGTGTGGTTACTAACGTGAGCCCCTGGCTGTAGGTCAAGGGCAGGCGTCTACACTGCAGGCGTCTGTGATTCAGCTGCTTCTCACTGGGGCATCTCTGTGTCGCAGGCTCCAAGAATCGGAGCGATAAGTATCAATTTATTTCATGATCACGCGCACCAGGAAAGGCGGCTAGCTACCAACGTGTCAAAGCGCAAATATATTAATTCGTTGATTCGCCAGATGTTTGGATGTTCTCCTCCTATGCTGGCCGTGAAGACATAAAATAAGACGCTGTCCCCACCTTGAAGAGAATGCGGTTTAATTCGGATATGAAGGCGTTTTCCCTTCTGGAGTTCGAGCTGATACTGGACTCAAAGCCCTAAATTATGTTGAAAGCCCATCCCTGGGGCTAGTCCCCCCCCTAAATTGCATCTTGTGGGGCTGAAGGCTGCCAGGCCATCCCCACGCTTCGAGATTGCCCCTCGGAAGCCAAGGGCAAAGACCAGACCGCTCTTGGGGCAACGTTAAATTCTCGACTACTCACCATGTGACTGATGGCACCTCTTTAGCTTCTCCGAGCCTTCGGATTTCCTTATCTGTAAACCAGAAATGAACAGAACTATCTCACGTGCCTGCCATGGTGGTAACACGACAGAGTGGGTGTGCCGGGTGCTTCGCAAATGGTACCCGTGATGATGGCGATGGCGACCACGAAGGAGCAATGCTGAGGAGGGGTGTTGGGCGGGGCTCATTGCCGGAAGGGAAGGTCCTGGGTGGAAGCCGCATTCCCACCGCCGCACCCTCCTCCTTCTTAGGCAACGTCATCAACACCCTTCTCATCCTGCTTGGAGCCACGCACCAGTGGGCTCTTCAGGAAGCCTCCCTCCTTATCTTCTCTTCACACAGCGGCTACAGAAACCGTTTGCTTACCATGGTCCCCTCCCCATATTTCAATGACAACTCATCCAACAAAGCCGTCTCAGAGAAATGGTCTCGAACTTCCTCCCAGGAACACCGCTCTCTTTGCCAGGCTGGGTTATCGCGGTCCATTGTTTGGCCCGCACAAAGGAAGCCTTAATGGGAGCCGCTCTTGGCAGAGGGTTTTACGCCTGAATGGTGTCCTTCTGTTGTTTTAAATGGGTCTGAGGAGCGGTTTCTAAGCTCCTTATTCATGGACCTGAGCGGGTTCTAAGATAAACTCTGTCTTAGCTGTTTCCAGACTCTTCTCTCCAATGACAGGAAAGCCCTATCAACTCCCAACATCCCCTTCCGTGTGGCTCAGAGGAGGCTCAGAGACCTGCCCAGGGAGCACAGCCCGAGGCTGAGACACAAATGGACCACACACAATGCCCTTACCACAATGCCAACGCCACGCACAGACAGCACTCCGTGAGCTGCCGCAAGCTCCTCCAGAGAGAGGAGGAGAAGCAGGTAGCAGAATGGCAAAGACGAGACGTGACTAGCTTTGTTCCGATGGGGCCGGCCTCCTCCCCAAGCTCTGTGTATAACTCACTGGCCGACACGGCGGTTCACCTCACCGTGTTGAGACTCTTTCCTCATCTGTCAAATGTTCAGTGTCTCATAGCACAGCGGTTTATTGTATTTGGTTCCCGCATCAAATCTGTAATGAGGTAGGTGCTAATATTAGTCTCATTTTGTAGATACCGACGCCGAGGCTGGAAAGCGAAGTGGCTCCCCCGAAGTCACAGCCAGTCAGTGGGGGGATCAAAAGTTGAACCCCGAACTGTGGGACTTGAACCCCGAACGGTGGGACTCCGTCAGTGCCCGTGATTTCTCACCTCACCCGTCTTTCCTCATAAACTGTAACTCCTGTCCAGGCTCCAGCAGAGAATCCGTGTGGGGGCAAACTGTCAACTAAAAGTCACCACCCAAATCGTATTTTAGGCTCTGAGCCTGCAGGGATCTGATCCAAGGGCAACAGAGACACCGAAATCCGGTCAAAGAAAGATTTCGTAATTAACCAACGTATGTACACAGACATTCCTCCAACTGACCTGTGCGTCGGTGTCGATCAGGGTACTTAAGGTGAGCCGTTGCACCAAATAAACCTGAGTCTCAGTGGCGTCGCACAATAAAATTTTATTTCACAGAACAAGAATCGTCAAGACCCAGAGCCTCCATGGTTACTATGGCAAGAGAAGAGAGTGTCGGGCCTCCGTTGGGGCTGAGATGTCCTTTAAAAGAGGGAAGTCGTATATATGTACCACATCTTCTTTATATATACAATGGACTACTACGTGGCAATGAGAAAAAATGAAATCTGGCCATGTGTAGCAACATGGATGGAACTGGAGCGTATTGTGTTAAGTGAAATAAGTCAGTCAGAAAAAGACAGATACCATATGTTTCCACGAATAGGTGGACTTTGTGAGACTAAGCAAAAACCAGGGGGAGGCTAGAGGGGAAAGGAAAAAAAGACACAGAGAGGGAGGGAGATAAAAACATAAGAGACTCTCAAAGACTAAGAACAAACTGAGGGGTGAAGGGGGTGAGGGAGGGGGGAGAGGGGGAGACAGGCATTAAAGAGGGCACGTGTTGGGATGAACACTGGGTGTTATATGTAAACCAATTTGAAAATAAACTATTCTAAAATTTAAAAAAAAAAAAAAGAGGGAAGTCGTGCACAAGAATGCCATGGAAGGTGGTCGAAGCTTCTAGCCCAGGGGCAGGTCGGTTAAGAGGAACGCGGCTCTGCAGTGGGGAGAATTTCCGAGCGATTGGCTCTTCTCAGAGCAAGTGGCCTCCTCAGATCAATGTCGGAGGAGGGAGGTAAGAGGAGCCTGGACCAGGAGACTCCGGGAAACCGGTAGGATCCGTGTAGGGTGGAACAGCCCCCGAAAAGCAATTCACAGGAGAGAAGAGTGTATTCAGAAAGAGAGTGGTGATATCCAAGGCCAGGAACAGACTCAGCTGCCGAAGAGACGCCCTCCGCCTGCCCTTTCCAGTGCTTCCCCGCCATCTTCCTTGCTCCAGTATTCCGCCCTTGGTCACGCCTGGTGGCTTTTGTCACAGAAAGAGCCTGGGCTTCGGGGTCAGACTGGAGCACGGTCCTGATACCAGCTCCGGGCCACATTGTCAGCTTTGAGATTTTTTTTTAAATTTTTTTAACGTTTATTTATTTTTGAGAGACATAGAGACAGAGTATGAGCAGGGGAAGGGCAGAGAGAGAGGGAGACACAGAATCCGAAGCAGGCTCCAGGCTCTGAGCCGTCAGCACAGAACCCGATGCGGGGCTCGAACCCACAGACCGTGAGATCGTGACCTGAGCCGAAGTCGGCCGCCCAACCAACTGAGCCACCCAGGCGCCCCAGCTTTGAGATTTTAAACACGTGTCTTAACTTCTCAGTTCCTGCATCTGGGAAACGGGAATGGTAATGTTATCTGTGATCGGCCCGGCTCTTAGCCCAATTCGAACCCAACCGAACAACAATAGGAAATCTATTGGCACATTTAATTGACGAGTGCAGCAGAGGCTTCAGGTGAAGTCAGATCTGTCTGACTTGTCCCTGCCTGCACCTCATTCACATACGTGCATACACACACACATTCCTCGTTTCCCTTGTGGGATTCCTTTTGAACAGGCTCTTCCTGTGCTATCCACTGCTGAGGGATTAAATGAAGCCCTTGGCCCTGGCGCCCAGCCCAGCACCCGGTATACAGTAGGCGCTTAATAACATTTGGTCTCTTCTTTCACGATCCGTTGTTGTGTCTGTCAACAGTTCCTTCTCCTGTGTCCCTCTGCCGTATTCTCCCAAAGTCCCGCTATGGCCATCCTTGAGGATCCCAGCTTCAGGCTGGCTTCGCGGGCCTGCCCCCTGCGTGGCCATTTAAGACTCTGTGTTCAAAAGAGCCCCACGAGTACCTTAATGCGCTCCTGTTGCCATCGGCAATTCTCAACTGTAAAAAAAAAATGTTTAATGTTTAGTTTTGAGACAGAGTGTGAGCAGGGGAGGGGCAGAGAGCGAGGGAGACACAGAATCCGAAGTAGGCTCCAGGCTCTGAGCTGTCAGCACTGAGCCCGATGTGGGGCTCATAACTCGGAAGCCGCGAGATCATGACCTGAGCGGAAGTCGGATGCTTAACCGACTGAACCACCCAGGCGCCCCCGGCAATTCTCTACTTTTGAACCAAGTGTCTTGTATTTTCATTGTGCACTGGGCCCTCCAAGTGACTCAGCTGGTCCTGCCCAGCATCCCATGTCCAAGGCTGCGCCTGCGGGCCTGAGGCTCATCACATTTAATGACTATCATTCCCAACGAGGAGAGAATTGTCCCCAACCTCTGATCTTGGTAACTGAGGCTGGATAGACGGGTGAGGCACACCCTCAGATCACTGGCCTTCTTTCTCTCACTTCTAACCTACATGAGGCCCTTTGCTTTATGCCCTCAGAGAGTATATCCTCCCCTTACAGACCGTGATCACAGTGATTTGTGTGTGTGTGAAAATCCGTCTCCCTCACAGAAGCATAAGTCTCGCGAGTACAGGGACTATGTCTTTTATCACTTTTATTTTGAAACGACGTCCTATTTGCATGAGAGTTTCAGACTGTAGAGTTTCCCGCAGACCCTTCACCGGGCTTCTCCTGTCGGTACTATCTTACGTAACCGCAGTACCTTGCTCACAACTGAAAACTTAACCCTGGCACAACGCCACCCCCTAAACTACAGACTTCATCTGTGTTTCACCCGTTTTCCACGGGTGTCTCATTTGTGTCCAGGGTCCAGCCCAGGATCTCCGAGGCATGGAGCCCCCGTGTTTTCTTAGTCTCCTCTGATCTGGGATGGTTTCTGAGTCTTCCCTGGTCTTTCTTGACCTCGACACTTCTGAAGAGTGGTGTTTTTTTGTTTTGTTATTTTGTTTTTTTGGTTTTTTTGCTCACCACTCTCTGCTCTGTGACCGGCATACGGTAAGGGCTCAGTAGGGGTCTGTGGGACGACTGGGAGGATCTCAACCGCTCTGGAGAGGAAGGAAGCAGCTCACGAGTGGCAGGTCTGTGGCGAACGTGAGGGTCCCCTCAACCAGGTCGTGAGATAAGCGCCCCTTTGGATTGGCTCCCACACGCTCTCTAGGCGGTGGTAGCTGAATGAAGAACTGACTCTGGAAACAGGAAGAGAGGTGGGAACTTTCCTCAGGAGCTAATTGCACAGACCTTTCCTCAAGAGCCGTGAGAAGTGGAAGAACCCTGTGTGTCCCTCGCAGCCCTCCTGGGACAGGAGGTTCCCGCCGCACCAGCCCCCCAACTGTCTGCGGGCGGTTGCAGAGCACACGCCAGAACTAACACATCGCTCTTAAAGGACACACGCAAGGCTGACAGCATCCTCAGGGGCTCGGGGAGATGACGAGGCCAAGGTGAGCCTTTAAGTCTTTCTCCCCAAGTCCGTCCTAAGTGTCTCCCTTCTACCAGCAAAACTGGGCAGAGGGTTGAGAAATCTGCCTGCAGAACCCCTTGGGGGACTGGGCTTCTTCTCTCGAGATGAAAATCCAGGAGGAAGAGGGCAATAACACGGTCGTGTTGACTGGGCGCATGTTGCCGGGGGAGTGGCAATGCTTTCTGAACTCTTCCCCCAGTTTTTAGACAGTGGATGCAGTAACTGCACGTATAGGAATTTATTATGAGGAAATCATCACCAATGAAAACAAACTGAGCGTCTATAAGGATGTTCAAGAAACCATTATTTGTAACCATGGGACTGGAAATATTCTATGTGTCCCATAGACCAAAGGGTAATACTAAGGAGTATTATGGGCTATCCCCAATGACAGTGCCTTGTGGCTATTGGAAATAATGTTTTGAATCCTTTTTATGAGGTAGGCAGTGCTTACCAGCTCTCTGTAACTTATGAGCTATGTAAAACAAGATACGGGGCCCAATAAAACAGAACGACAACAGCAACACTCCGGTGATACGATAATACACGGAGGGGCTGCGGTCGATGTTTTATTTTTATCCCTTAGATTTGCCTCCATCTTCCGAGTGTCCTCCAATAAATGTATATTGCTTTCTGTAATTTAAAAAAAGAACAAATAAAACCACACTTAGTTCGGGATTGGAGGAGCCTCCTTAAGTGGAAAAGACAAATGATCATTTTGAATCTTCACGCAGGAAAAGTAACGGCTACTACATCTGCAACCGTGGGGCCGATTCCACGGAAGAAGCTTCCCTTTGGAAGTGACGCTCAGAAGCTCGGACAAGAGCGGCCGGGGACACGGAGGTCTGTGTGGTTCATGTGCCCTCTTCTCCTGAGTAACAAAGGGGCCTTCCCAGTGCAGGGCCTGGCACTTTAGCTCTGGTTTCCTCGCATCTGTATATCCACCTATCTATTCAACCCCATGTCCGGTGTGCGTCTCTTTTGTGCCGGATGTTGCCCGAAGCCCTTGAATTTCAATGGGGAATCATATTGGGAAGTCCTAAGAACCTATTTAACAAGGACGGCTTTTGTTCCTGATGAGAAAGTGACTTGTGAACTCCCCACGATGCTGCTTCACCAGCCGTGTGATCCAGGGTGCTTATTCTCAATCCCTTCATTCAGTCCATCGACATTCACTAAGCACCCCGGTACTGGGCCCAAAGACAGTGTTCTCAGATGTAAGGGCATGTGAGCTCCCTCGATGATTGCTAAAAATCCCTATTTCTCAGTATGAGCTCCGGGGATTCTGATTCAGTAGGTGTGGGTAGTCTGGGAAGCCACCTTTTCAGCAAGGGCCCCAGGTGAGAGATGCAGGCAGCTTTACAAATGCACCTGGGAAACTACCCTGGGTGGGCTGAAAGTAGTAGCAACAGTGGCTGCCCAGCCTGGAGGGGCATATAAACAATTGTTAATTAAAGTTTATTTCTTTATTTTGAGAGAGAGAGAGAAAGAAAGAAAATGACTGGGGGAGGGGTGGAGAGAGAGGGAGAGAGAGAATCCCAAGCAGGCTCTGTGCTCCAACCCTGAGCCTCACTTGGGGCTCAGTCTCACAACTTTTGAGATCATGACCTGACCTAAAGTCAAGAGTTGGACGCTCAACTGACTGTGCCACCCAAGCACCCCAACAATTGTTAATTTATTAGAAATTTTTTACTAGCATGAAAATAACCACAACATCACTAGAAAATCATAGCTATCTTTGAATTAAGACCTCCTATGAACCAGGATTTGTACCAAACAGTTTATCCCATTTAATCTTTGTAGCTGCTCTAGAGTCAGGATTAGAATTCCCATTTAAAAAATAAGGAATGCCCAAAAGACTCCACCAAAAAACTGCTAGACCTGATATATGAATTTAGCAAAATTGCAGCATATAAAATCAGTGTACAGAAATTTGTTGCATTTCTATACGCCAATAATGAAGCAGCAGAAAGAGAAATCAAGGAATCGATCCCATTTATAATTGCACCAAAAACCATAAGATACCTAGGAATAAACCTAACCAAAGAGGTGAAAGATCTGTACTATGAAAACTATAGAACATACTTAGGAAAAGAATTTGAGGAAGGTACAAAGAAATGGAAAAACACTTGATGCTCACGGGTTGGAAGAGCAAATGTTGCTAAAATGTCTATACTACGCAAAGCAATCTACACATTTAATGTAATCCCTATCAAAATACCACCAGCATTTTTTCACAGAGCTAGAACAAACAATTCTAAAATTTGTATGGAATCAGAAAAGACCCCAAATAGCCAAAGCAATCTTGAAAAAGAAAAGCAAAGCAAGAGGCATCACAATCCCATCAAGCTGTCTTACAAAGCTATCATCGTCAAGACAGTATGGAACCGGCACAAGAACAGACAGATCAATGCAACAGAATAGAGAACCCAGAAATGGACCCACAAACATACGGCCAACTAATCTTTGACAAAGCAGGAAAGAATATCCAATGGAAAAAAGACAGTCTCTTCAACAAATGGTGTTGGGAAAACTGGACAGCAATACGCAGAATGAACCTGGACCACTTTCTTACACCATACACAAAACTAAATTCAAAATGGATGAAAGACCTAAATGTGAGACAGGAAACTATCAAAATCCTACAGGAGAACACAGGCAGCAACGTCTTTGACCTTAGCTAGAGCAACTTCTTACTTGACATGTCTCTGGAGGCAAGGGAAACAAAAGCAAAAAGGAACTATTGGGACTTCAAGGAGATATAAAGCTTTTGCACAATGAAGGAAACAATCAACAAAACTAAAAGGAAGCCTACGGAATGGCAGAAGATATTTGCAAACAACATATCTGATAAAGGGTTAGTATCCAAAATCTGTGAAGAACTTATGCAGGCAGAGTAAAACTTTCTCCAGAAATTCCCTACTGTCTTAATGCTAATGCTTTGCTAGAGGGGAAAAAAAAACCCTTAGCTTGACAATAGCTAGGCCTCCAGTATCTTCTTTATAGCTAGGCCTCCAGTGAGTCTTCTTTAGCATATGAAAATCTCACTGGAAACTTGCCCTGGACTTTACCTCCCCTAATCCCATAATATACAACGAATCTCTCCTCATGGTCCCCAGGGCAGCTCTTTCTGCCCACATATCCTGTTTCCATGCTTTAATGAAATCACCTTTTTGCTCCAAAGACGTCTTTGTCTTCAAGAATTCTTTCTTGGGCGTCAGCTCTGGATGAACTCCACCGTCACCCCCAAAACCTCATCAATCATCAGGGAAATACAAATAAAAGACACCACCTGTCTCACACCTGTCAGAATGGCTAAAATTAACAACACAAGAAACAACAGGTGTTGGGAAGAGTGCGGAGAAAGGGGAACCCTCTCACACCATCGGTGGGAATGCAAACTGGTGCAGCCACTCTGGAAAACAGTATGGAGGTTCCTCAAAAAGTTAAAAATAGAACCACCCTATGACCCAGCAATTTCACTGCTAGGTATTTATCCAAAGGACACAAAAACACAGATTTGAAGGGGCACATGCACCCCTGTTTATAACAGCATTATCAACAACACCCAAACTATGGAGAGAGCCCAAATCTCCATCGACTGATAAATGGATAAAGAAGATGTCACACACACACACACACACACACACACACACACACACACACACTGGAACATTACTTAGCCATCAAAAGAATGAAATCTTGCCATTTGCAATGACATGGATGGAGCTAGAGAGGGTTACGCTAAACGAAATAAGTCAGAGGAAGACAAATGCCACATGATTTCACTCATATGTGGAATTAAAGAAACAAAACGATAAACACAGGGGAAGAGACAGAAAAATGAAATAAGATAAAAACAGAGAGGGAGGCAAGCCATAAGAGCTTGACTAGATGGGTGATGGGCATTAAAGAGGGCACCTGTGATGAGCACTGGGTATTATAGATAAGTAAGGAATCGCTAATGTGTACTGAAAACAATGCAACACTATATGTTAACCAACTTGAATTTAAATAAAATCTTGGAAGGAAAAAAAATAAAAAATGAGGAATGAATGGATTTACTCACGGTATACAGTCTATAAATGGTGGATCCCAGATACGAGCTCAAGGTTTCTAACACCAAAGCTGAGTTCTTAGTCCAACAGCTGCTGCTATGAATACACTGTGGTGAAGAGTGGTTTGAATGAGGCACCCTGTGGGCTTGGGGAAGCTTTAGGGTGCTGTGTCAAGTGCCCGAGCTGAGTGTTGAAGATGGATTGGAGTACGTGGGCAAAGACGGGAGAGGCCAGGTTTGAGGCAAGGTCTGAGCGTGGCCCACGTTTGGGAAGCTTCTGGGACCTGGAGAGAGTTGTATACCCGTGAACTCTGGGCAGATGCAGCACGCAGGCTGTAGAAGGTGTGGCAAGATCACGAGGTACTTTCTATAACCTCCTTGGGGATTGGATTCTTGTACTACAGACACTGGGGAGCAACGGAGTGGAAATCATCAATTTTGGGTTTTTGAAGGATCAGCACATTGGGAAAAAAGACACAGAACTAGCATTGTTTACAGGTAATGTGATTATCTAACCCAGGAAAGCCACCTGAAAACGTCTTGGAACAATAGGAAAGGACAATAAAATGGCTGCGTGCGCAAATAAATACACAAAAATCAATAGCTTTCTTATACGTTCGTAATAAGCTGTTAGAAAATACGATAGAAAACAACCGCATTTCCCCATAGCAGCAAAAGTAATTTGCAAAAATAATTTTTTCTTAAACCCTTAAGGAATAAACTTAACTCTGTGAAGAAAATTATAGAACTTGACTGAGGAACATTAACAAATACCTTGGCTTCATGCAGGGACACATCGTCTTCTTAAAAGGCAAGACTCCGTATTATAAATAGGTTCTCTTTTAATTAATTTACTGGTTTAATGCAATTACGATATACATCCCGGTAGGACGGTTTTTGGGAAATCTGACAAAGTGACTCTAAAATGCATTTGGATTAACGAATGGGTGAAAAGAGCCAAGAAGAAAAAAAAAACTAAGGAAAGTAACGTGGTGAGATTATAATACGTTTAATATCTGTGAGTGCTGGGGTGGGGGAGAATAAATTTACAAGTGTGGCACTGTTGCAAAAAAAGTTAACATATAGTGTAGTATTGTTTTCAGGAGTAGACGTCAGTGGTTAATCACTTGCATATAATACCCGGCGTCCATTGCAAGTACCTTCCTTAATGCCCATCGCAAGTGCCCTCTTTAATGCCCATCACCCATTTAGCCCATCCCCCCAGCCTACTTCTCCTCCAGCAACCCTCAGTTTGTTCTCTATAGTTAAGAGTCTCTTATGGTTTGCCTCCTTCTCTGTTTTTATCTTATTTTATTTTTCCGTCTCTTCCCGTGTTCATCCGTTTTGTTTCTTTAATTCCACATATGAGTGAAATCCTATGCCCCTGTATGAAATGCCTGTTCATGTCTTCTACCCATTTCTTAACTTTATTATTTGTTGCATTAAGGCGTTGTTTCAAATTGGGGTGGAACAGAAGGATTATTCAATCTCTAGTGATTGGATAATTGGTTAACTATTTGGGAAAAAACTAGATGACTTTCTACCTTAGCAATATACCTAACAAAATCCCTGGTGGCTAGCCTCGCCATTTTTGTTTAGTTTATAACTCGCTTGCTCCCACTATCTGAGTTTGGTGCAGCTCCATCTCGCTCAATAAATTCTGTTGTGTGAATGGGCAAATTATACACCTGCCTCCTTCTGGTCCACAAGCTCGAAGAGGGGAAGATGGCTTGACTTTGCAATTCCTGAGCCCCGTAAACCACGTTTCAAGTATAACTCTCAACAACTATTAATTGAGTGTGAAAATCACAATCACATCGGCAGCTGTTTCTCTTTTCCCCAACTTATTTTAGGCTTTTGCATGTTTATCATCTTAGCTATTGCTCTTTTATCTCTTGGATGCATTTAATTAGATCGCGGATGGGAGGGGCACTGGGAGGAGAAAACCATTTCAGTATCTGAGACACATTCATTCAGTCCTTCATCCAGCAAATGGGTGTCAACCACTTATTACTTGCTAGGCGGTGTTTCTGAGGCCAACGAGTCTAAGCTGTAATGATCCGGGTTTCGGCAACTTTCTGCGTATTTTCCCAGCTCTTTTTCTATTTTCTGACTGCATACATTCATTAGTATTCCTGAGTCATTTCTATGATGTTTCTTCTCTTCGGGCCACGAGAAGGAAGAAAATCATCGGTGAAGTTCTTCATGCAACAATATCTACTCGAAATGGCACTTCTGGAAATTGCGTTGATGGGTACGGACAAGCTTTCCTGCTTCGGCTGGGGAGATGCTACACATCACAGCTTCAAAGCCACACAGGCGATGCCGGCCGGGAAGAGAAAGATCGCTCTCTGCTTTCTCGTTTCACCAGCGGATCTTTTGATTGGTTCCCATCTGATGAAGCGGGGTCACCCCCGTGCTCGGTCAGCATGGCCTTGCCTCTCTGCTTCACGCTGAAAGACCCCTCGATGCCTTCACTGCTGCGGGTTCCATAGTGCAGGGTCTCTGATCAGATCACAGGGGCTATTTCTCAGAATACATACTCCCACGGGTGTCTCCTTTGGCGAACCAGAGCTGGCACTGGATTCTCAATAAGACGTGATCGCTAAATCCGAATTCTTCGTGTGTCTACACTACGGCCACCTCTGTGCCTTCACCGCCTCCAGGGACTAGACCAGGAGCCTGGGCTCACTCTTGGAGGCTTTCTTGACCACCACCATCACCAGCCCCACCAGCACTCCTACTTGCCGTGGGCTGAGCATTGCACATACTTTATGTCCTTTCATGTATTAGGTCCTCACAACACAGCCTTACGAAATGGACTCTTCTTGAAGCTGTTAGCTTAATTTAGCCAGTTTTAATTTTTGACCCAGTTTTGTATGTATATAATACATCCAAAGTTATGTCATTTCCTCTGATTTCTATAGGGGTACTTTTATTACCCCTATTTTTTTTTCAATGTTTATTTATTCTTGAGAGAGAGAGACAGTGCTCGAGTGTGAGAGAGGCAGAGTGAGAGCAGGAGACACAGAATCCGAAGCAGGCTCCAGGCTCCAAGCTGTTAGCATAGAGCCTGATGTGGGGCTCCAACTCACAAAGAGATCATGACCTGGGCTGAAGTCGACGCTTAACCGACTGAGCCCCCCAGGTGCCACTACCCCTGTTTTCATCAGGATCAATTCTGCACATAAATACTGGTGAAAAATGTTTTAGCACCATTGTGTTTGCTGCTACGTTTGACCGTGTGAATATTTAACCTCCTCATTCTTATCTGGTAAAAATTCAACAATTTCGGTTTCTGGGAAATTTTTCTCTATTTCTAAATATGGACCTTTAATTTGAATTATCCCCAAAGAATCAATTTATGTTTATTTAATGTTTATCGATTTTGAGAGAGAGAGAGACAGACAGTAGGAGGAGCAGAGAGAGAGGGAGAGAGAGTCCCAAGCAGCCTCTATGGTCGGCACAGAGCCCATGAGAACTGTGAGATCATGACCTGAGCCAAAATCAAGTCTCAGATGCTCAACCGACTGAGCCACCCAGGTGCCCCCCACATGGCATTTTCTTATATGAATCATGTTAAATCAGTTTACATCATAATTTTTCTATACGTTGTGATTCTTTTTTTCGCTAAAATTCATTTTCCTTCTCTTTTCCTTCTTCCCTACCCCCGTCCTCCCTGACTTCAACCCACTGGTTTGGATTGAGCAAGGTGGGTGTGCAGATGGTGGGGGGCAGGCAGCTGTCCACATAAGGATCGGAGCCTGGGTGGGAGAAGAGGGGTGTCTACACGGTGACGGTAGGAGATTGGTGACATACAGGGAGTTTGATCAAATAAGTAAATGTATCTAGTGTAATATAAGCCAGTTTCCTTTCTGTAGGATGAGGGACTTACAAAAGAGAAAGGGAGAATACCAGTGTGAACCCTAGGTGGTATTGGATTGCAGTAGAAGGGAGTGTTGTGAACTCATAGTTTTCAATATAGATAGATAAGTGTGTATATTTATACACTATTCGGTAATATGTTTACAAAGAAAAATATATTTTCCTCGTTCCGCCTGGGAATAATAATACTTCAATAGTAATAAGCACACTTCATGCCCAGGTCTTGATTTCTCGATGCCATTTGGCTAATATTCAGAACATAATGCAAGGAGAAGGATACTTCTTCATTTCTGTGGTATTCCTGGCAAAGACTCACAAATCAAACCTACTAACAAGGAAATATCTGACAAACCCAAATTGAGGGAAAGATTACAAAATAATTGGTTTGTAATCCTCAAGAGGACTGAGGTCATAGAGTCAAAGAAAGACTACGGAATTGTTCTAGATTGAAAGAGACATCGTCACGAAATAAATTGTAAGAAAATCTAACACGTGATCTTGAAGTTGATCTTTTCTATGGTAAAGGACAGGATTAAGAATGGGCAAAACTAGATCAGATGATTAGATGGCAAAAATGCGTCAGTTTTACTTCCTGATTTTGATGGCTGTACTGTATTTAGGAGAATTTCTTGGTCTTGGGAGATTACGCCCTGGGGAACGCAGACATTAGGACCAAGTTTCCTGGGCTCTAGTCCACCATCTGCCTTTATTAGCTGTATGATCTATCTGGGCAAGTTTCCTAAAATCCCTCTGCCTCAGTTTCATAACTGTAAAATGAGGGAACGTTAATATCAATCTTCCCGTCTTATTTGAGAATTGAGTAGAATAAATCATGCAAAATGTTTGTCATATTGGCTGATCCACAGACAGCTCTGATTAGTGTTTGCCATTTTAAAAGCATAGTTACTAAGCTTTTTTTTTTTTTTTTAACCAAATCAAATTTTCTCAGGGAAAAATCTTGCATGTCTACATTTTGTCAAGAGTAGTTGAGCCTCCGGGCACCTGCGTGGCTCTGCCAGTTACATGTCCGACTCTTGATCTCAGCTCAGGTCTTGAACTTGGGGTGTTAAGTTCCAGCCCCACATCAGGCTCCACAAGGCTATCTGAGTCTTACAACAATTCTTCATCAGTGACAGATTCTACCAGACAGGACAATTTTAACTGTGACCAGTTGTACTTTCCTTTAACCATTCTACCAATGCCAAGTCTATTCCCCCTGCCCCAGGTCATTTTTTCCTTCGCAGATTGCAGTGTTATTAAAAAGCTGTGATTCTTCAGCTTTTCTGCTATCACAAATTTTTGCCATGTGCAGATTTAACACTTGTCAGTTTTAGTTTGCATCGTACATTCCTGTGAGTCCTAAGTATTATGAGTTAGATACAAGGCGGATGGTGTTTTTCTCCATCTCTTGGAGAACGTTCATCTGAAAACCAGGTGCGTAGACATGGATGGACAGAGTCAGGCGAGGCACGAAGCTTGTCCCGTATCCTATCACTCAGCTGGGATGCAGAGGACGGAACAAGGGAACTTTGAGACTCCTGTGGTCTCAGATTCCAGGGAAATGCAGCCTATAAATAGCAAGACTTCAGCGAGAAGTAGGTGATTGCCGCCGAAAAGAGCCCTGGTTTTGGAATCCGGTCGCTGTGGTCTTAAGCTCCTAGCTCTACCTCGCCTAAGCAGCGTGACATTGGGTAAGTCACTTGACCTTCAGAACTCTAGCCCCCGAGCTGTAAAATGGAGGGACTACTGTTCACTTCCAGAATTTTGAGGCTGGGGGAGATAGCATTTGGAATGCATTTCTCCGAGCACATAGACAACAGGCGTTCAACAACTGAACAAGAAAGTGTTCTTAGACCGTCAGGGGGATGGGATTGAGTGACCAGATGCTGGCGACGAGAAGGGCTAGCCCTGCAGTGTCCGAGACAAGTTTCTGTGGCGATGGAATGTTCTGTGTCAATATTGCCCAATATTATTCCCGTTAGACATGTGAGACTATTATGAAACATTTGAAACGTGGCTGGTATGAATGATAAACTGAACTTTTCATCTAATATAAACTAACTTAAATGTATATAGCCATGTACGAGTTGGTACAGCATAGTCACAGATGTATACACTTTCAAACTTCAAACTCCAACACGCTACATAAATACCCCCAAATTTACTCATGCTGAACCACGCGGACCCCGAAGGAAGGAACCAAAAGTGCCAGTCAGACCCCAAAATTCCAGGATTCAAATTATTTCATGAAATACCTACAATTCTACTCCTCTGATTTCCGTTCGTGGCAATATTTTGTGACCCGCTTGCCAGGCTCGCTGCAAGCTTCCAGCAGATGGCAGAAATGAACTCCCGAGTGGATGCGTCCCCGGTTATGGGGGTAGAAATCACATTTGCCCAGCTCCTTGCTTGAGGTCTGTGTCTTTTTCTGACCTCAGATCAGTCCCCTTCTCCGTTCCCGGCTTCGAGTGGCATGCATTGACCGATGGCTGGACTCAGTCATTCGTCCTTCCTTCGCCGAGAGGGCGCCATGTTTCAGGCACAGCACGAGGCATCAGACACCAATCGGAAAGCTGAAGGAGACTGCTCTGCCCTCGTGACACTTACAGTCTACTGGGGACTTGGCTTTACCGAGCGCCTTTAATGGCTTCATCCCATGCATAAGTCATGTTGTAATTAAGGGTAGCAAATCATCCCCACACTTAGTGGCTTCACATAATAGTTTGTTCTTTCATGGCTTCTGTAGATCAGGAATTAGAGGGCAGTGTGGCTGGGCAACCTCCCTTGGTGGGCACGGTTGGGTTTCTCTCCGGAAATTGCAGTTAGATGGTGCCTGGGGTAAAGGTCACTCCTTTACCAGGCCATTGGTGCCCGAAGGACTCCAAGGGACGGAGGCTCACACAACGAGGGCTCCTTGGCCGTCTCTCTCTAGCTCTGCGATTCTTCCACGGGGCAGCTGCAGTGGCCGTGAGCTCCTTGCTTGGCCTACGCTCCAAGGGCAGATACGAAGAGAGAGGGAGAGGCACGAGCTGGCGGCTACTCTCTCTCTTATGACCGGGCCTTGGAAGTCCTGCCGCATCACTTCCGCCTCGTTCTATTGGTTAAGGTAGTTACGACGATCCACCTGGCGTCCAGTTTCAAGGACATAGATCCTATGGCTTGAACGAGTGTCAATGTCCTGTTATAAGAACAACATGTGGGAGCAGATATACCCTGGTGTGGTCACCTGTATTTAAAAAAATTTTTTTAAGTTTATTTACTTAATTTGAGGGAGGGAGAGAGGAAGAATCCCAAGGAGGCTCTGCACTGGCAGCATGGAGCCGACGCAGGGCCTGAACTCGCAAACCGTGAGGGCAAGACCCGAGCCGAGACCAGGAGCCAGACGCCTAACTGACTGGGCCACCCTGGTGTGGTCATTTGGAAAACACAGCCTGCCACAGCTCCTCGTTCCAGCCACAGCTCTGTGTGACCTCAGGGTCACCTTGCAAGGAAGCCCTTCCACCCCGAGCATGCACCACGGTGTTTTTCTGCTTTCTGCCCCAGAACCTTCTCCAGCGCCACCGGACACTGGGCCCGTGCAAGCACAGCCTGCAACTGTGGGGGGTCAGCGCTCCTTAGGGGCACCCTCGACCCCTAAAGAATGGGAGCCAGCGGCTAAATGCCCCAACCAACCTTTCCTTCTGGGGGACATTCTCTGGAGCCTTCGGAAGTCCTCTTGGAAAGGTCTATTTGAAAAGCTTTGTCGTTTTCTAGCCGTGTGACGTTCCTCAGGCCCCTCTACCTTGTTCAGCCTCAGGGTCCTCAGCTGTGAAATGGGGATAATAAAACCATCTACCTCTTAGGACCACCAGGAGATCACGTGGGATGTTCACGGAAAGCCCTCGGCTGTCACAGGTCAACAGGGGCTTGCTGCTGTGATAGTGGTGGTCCCTGGCTTCTGGGAAGATCCCCACAATCTCAGCTGCAGCTTCTAAATAAATACGTGTTGAGTAAGGGTCACCGTGCTTGACCGCTAGGAGGAAGCCGACCCTTTTCCTGGCCCCCAGACTGCCGATCTCAGGACTCAAAGAAGTGACTAGAGGATGTGAGGGTCACAGGAACGACCTCTAAATCGGATTGGAAACGCCCCCTCTTCTGCTTGCTGAGAAGGAAAAACATTTCTATAAAGATAAGAGAGAGGGGATTTTGCACCCGCTCTGATACGCTCTCGTGGTTTCATAAATACCTTCTCTTATGGGAAGCGGTAGTTTATCACCGCGTCTGGGTTTGACTAACCGTGAGAGGCGGGTTTATCAGACGATGCCTTTCACACGAACAGCGTTTAACATTCCTGCTGTAGGAACGACACGTGTGTTTCGAGCACTTTTCTCACTCGAGCAGATTCTAGACCATGTATTTTAAAAGGCCCTGCAATTGATGAAACTGAAGACGGGGTGGGGGCCGCGACCAAATCCCAGGCATTCCCTGTGCGCTCCGTGACCTCGGCGATGTCACATGGCAGTGAAGTCACATGGCTGAGCACATGACCAGAACGGGCTTTGGAAGTAGAAAGGTCTGGCTCGACTCTTGGATTTAACCGTATTCCAGCTGTGGGAGCTGGGGCAACATATCCAGCCCTCTTTTTTTTTTTTTAATTTTTTTAAATGTTTATTCATTTTTTTGAGAGACAGAGAGAGAGCAGAGCTGGGGAGAGGCAGAGAGAGAGGGAGACACAGAATCCGAAGCAGGCTCCAGGCTCTGAGCCGTCAGCACAGAGCCGACGTGGGGCTCGAACTCAGGAACCACGAGATCATGACCTGAGCTGAAGTCGAATGCTCAACCGACTGAGCCCCCCAGGCGCCCCTGTCCAGCGCCTTTGAACCTCACATTTGGGAGTTGGGAAACAGAATGAGAACACCAAGTCCGTAAGATTGCCTTGTGGATACACCAAAATCATGGGAAAATGCAACAGCATTTGATGCCAAGAGGGGCTCCTTTAATATCTATACATTTCAATTCTCTTTCCCTAAATCTCCCCCTTCCGCCTGTCTCCTCATCTCAAAAAATGGGGCAGTTTCTGGGGCGCCCTGGTGGCTCAATCGCTTAAGCCTCCGACTCTTGGTTTCAGCTCAGGTCGTGAGCTGGTTCCACGCTGGTTCCACGCTGTCAGCGAGGAGCTTGCTTGGGATTCATTCTCTTTCCTTCTCTCTCTGCTCCTCCTCTGCTCGCTCTTACTCTCAAAATAAGTAAATAAACTTAAAAATTTTTTAAAAATGGGGCCGTTTCTACATTTCCTTTCAACCCAACATAATTCTCACTAATGCCAGGGGCTAAGTGTTAGGAAACGGATGGGTCACACAGACGTGGAGCCACCTAGGAAGCAAGATGGGGGGCAGGCATTCGGGACGCGCAGGTGTGAAGTTGAAAGAAGGCAGCCTCTGAATGAATAGGACCAAAAATACACGAGAATCGCGACCATTCTTTCGCGGGGCAAAATGCATGCTTCGGCCGAGGAATATTGGACCTAGAGGAACCGGGCGAAACGGAGAGAAGAGTGGATGGGTCACGACAGTATCATTATTGCCTTCTTACTCTGGGGCTGGCACCTGCTTGAGATGAGGCGTGTGCTACCTAAAGGCAGGGCCTGGGGGCCGAGTTACTCGTTGGGTAAGTGCCGCCAAAGCAGACTTGCCGCCATGAGAGCTCGACGCTCACGTGAGAGCAAGCCGGGTTCTTGCACGCTCCGTCCGGGCCCTGCTGCAAGCCCAGCATGTACGTTAAGTCATTCCCGACAACCGCCTGTAACACAGGTTCCAGCATTAGACGGGGTACAGGAAGCCAAGTGGCCCAAGGTCCCAGAGCGGAGATTCGGGTTTTCCGGTTCCAGGCACCCTGCTTTTAACCACTGCTTCTGTGAGGCATGGGACCTGTCTGTCCTTTAGGGCCACGGCGGGCTCAGGCTCGGAGCTGGGCCATGCGGGTTGTATCCACCTCTGAAGCAGTGGGCCTCCCACTCGGGCAGGCCGGAGAGGCCGATGGACTGCAAATCTGCGATTGTCCGTACCTTGCCCCGACTGTTCTGTGTTGGGGGAGCTTCCTTCTGGTCATGGTAGTTGGTACTGGCTAGTAGTAGTTAGTATTCGGTGGTCCATATTCGGGGGTCATCTCTAGCAAAACCAGAGCTAGAGACAGACTCTGCTTGTGAATCCAGTTTCAAAGAGAAGGCTGCTAGCGAGGCCGTGAGCAGCACCCGTGTCTGGAAGCTGATCCGATTCCCAGTGAAACTCTAAATTCTCGTCTCTCTCGTCTGTCGCTAATCTGAGTTCTAAGAAGCAGGTTTGAGATACAGTAGCATTATTATTTTTTTTAAGTTTTCTGTTTATTTTAAGAGATAGAGAGTGAGCACAAGCAGGGGAGGGGCAGAGGGAGAGGGAGAGAGAGAGAATCCCAAGCAGCCTCTGCACTGCCAGCGTGGAGCCCGACGTGGGGCTCGAACCCGCGAACCCTGAGACCATGACCTGAGCTGAAGTAGAGTTGGATGCCACCGACTGTGCCCCCCCGGCGCCCCTCCGGCTGCATCATTTGTTAACACCACGACCTTGCTTTGCCTCCAAGGAGCATCTTGTGAGTCAAATCGCACACGCAAGTGGAACCAGGCAGACCCCTCGGGGGCTGACGTCCACAGAGAGAAGCGAAGCCGGTCATCCCGCCGACCCCCGGGTCCTAGCAGAGACGACCAGTCCCACCTGCTTCACGTGAGACGTGGATGAAGTGGCGTTGCTCTTTCGCCCGGACCGGAAAACCGTGATCAGTGTCGGCACGCGTGGCGAACGCAGGGCCCTGCTTCCTCAATGCTGATGGGCACACGAATCCCCGGGGGGGTTGTCACAATGCAGATTTCGATTCGGTCAGAGTATCTGTTTCCTTGGGGCTGCTCTGACAAATTACCACGCGCTCAGTGGCTTCAAACAGCAGAAGTTTCTTCTCTCGCGGTTCCGGAGGCCAGAGCTCTGAGGTCAGGAGGCCGGCAGGCACTGGCTGCTCCTGAGGCTAGGGGACGATCTGCGCCCCCCTCCCTCCCAGCTCCTGGTGGCCGCTGGCTGTCCTGGGCGTGCTTTGGCTTGGAGGTACGTCGTTCCAGCGTTCCCCCTTGTGTATCTGTGTGTCGTCTCTTCTTCTAAGGACACTGGGGTATATGATTTTGTCTCGAGAGCCTTCCGGAAGGTCTAGTGCTGTGGCCCGAGACTCTGAATTTCTAACGAGCCTCCAGGAATGGTGCCGTGGGCCCACAGATCACACTTTTGGAAGCAAAGCTATACAAGGCCACAGTATTAATTAAAAAAAAATTTTTTTTAACATTTATTTATTTTTGACAGCGAGACAGAGCGGGAGCGGGGGAGGGGCAGAGAGAGAGAGAGGGAGACACAGAATCTGAAGCAGGCTCCAGGCTCCGAGCTGTCAGCGCAGAGCCCGATGCGGGGCTCGAACCCATGGGACCGTGAGATCACGACCTGAGCCAAAGTCGGACGTTTAACCAACGGAGCCACCCAGGTGCACCCCCTCCCTGCCCCAGCTTTTTAAGGATAATTTTCCACATTATTAATTCTTGCAGGCTTTCAGGTAGGTTGTGTATCAAGTTTTATTAGCCAAAATTCTAGAACTTTCCAAGAGTGCCGAATGAATGCACAGGGCAAGAACAGTGGAAGCATGACCTAGACATGGATTTCCCCGGTCCCAGGCCCCCTAAAGTGACACTCGGCTCCTGATGACAAGGCCTAAGTAGGCCCTCGCCAAAATATGAGAGCGAGCACACTCGTGTTTATGCTGTTGTGTTTTTATTCTTGGGGCTCAAGAGAAATCTCTCGATCTGCCGGGTCCCTTATACTAATGATGTATGTGCTTCTGTGAAGGGATGTTTGTGAATATCCAAGCCTCCTTGCTCTCTAACTAAAGTCATATCAACAAGGCCACGTTTTCATCTAAGAGAGAAGCCGGGGCAGCAACCCGCTGTCTCTAGACTTGCACCGGCTGCCCGGGTTCGAATCCCAGCCTGGCCCCTAATTAGCTGTGTCATGTCGGCATGGTTTATTGCCTTCCCTGCTTCAGTTTTGTATAGGAAAAATATAGAAAATCATAGTACTTATTTCAAAGAACTGCTTTGAAGGTTTAAGGGCTAACGTACGGTAAGCATTTGGAATAATAGCGCCTGGTATGTAGCAAACATTCCCCAAATGTAGCCATTGTTACCATTATTCTTACTATTATTACTACTTCCTTGGGGTTCACTCTGTAGTTCTGATTTAATGCCCCCTTCTTATCTGGCTGTGTTTTAATAGAGAGTTTGGGCCAGAGACCACGATAACAAAATCCATTTCCCTGTGCCTTTTAATGTTTCATTTTTTATCTGTTGATTGAATTTATCACTCGGCTCCTCCCCAGAAGGATAGGAGGACAAAAAGGACCTTTCTAATCTGTAACGCGGACTATCGAGGGCCCTCTCGTGATTGTTTTCTGAACTTCTTCCTTCGCACGTGCGAGTCGCCTATGACGTTTCATCTGGAGAAGCGCCACACGGCTGAGATGACGCCCCAGAGACTCGGCGTTGACAGTGAGAAATAGAAGACATGTGACCATAGGTCCCCCGAGAACCGGTGTGGGGGAGGGGCTGTGACAGGCCTTCCCCCAAATCTGTCTTTAGAGGATCCTATCCTCAGCGACAGTCAGGAAACCGCCATGCTATCCTAAGTCCCCAGAAGGCATCCCCACACCCCAGACCCACTCTCCCCTTCCCTCCCTGGCGCAGGCCACTTTCAGACCATAAAGTGTTCTGTTATGACGAAGTCCTCCTTCCGGATATAGCTCTTTAGTGGATACAGCGATGGTCCCTCCACTAAACTTTAAATCTTGATGAAGAGAACCATGATTTCCATAATAATAACATCTTTAATTTATGCAGCACAAATTGTCTATTAGGGACAACACCGGGCGGCTTGCGTGTGCATTCGCATTAATGCCCGTTCCAACCCTGTGCCTTGGGCATCGTTTGTGCTCGCTCCACAATGAAATAAAGGAATTGTAGAGGAAACATAAATTCCTCAAGATCACACAATTTGTATCTGCAGAAACTTGATTTTTTTTTAATTTATTTTTAGTTTTTATTTTTTTTTAAATAATCTCTACTCCTGACGTGGGGTTCGAACTCACCACCCCAGCCAAGATCAAGGGTCTCATGTCCTACCAACTGAGCCAGCCAGGGGCCCCAGGAGGAGCCTATGTTTGAACCTACGCTGCCTGACTCAGAAACATCTATGGTGTAATTCATGATGTGGTAATGTGTAATCCAGTGTCTGCTCTAAGATGTAACAGACGCCGGATCCGGTGTTCCGATCAGATACTTTGTATGATTATGAACGTTCCCCATTGTCTTTCACGCACATTTGTTCTTTTTCTTTCTTTCTTTCTTTTTTTTTTTAACATTTATTTATTTTTGAGAGACAGAGAGTGAGCAGGGCAGGGGCAGAGAGAGAGGGAGACACAGGATCCGAAGCAGGCTCCAGGCTCTGAGCCGTCAGCACAGAGCCCGACGCGGGGCTTAAACTCAGAAACCGTGAGATCATGACCTGAGCTGAAGTCACACGCTTAACCGACTGAGCCACCCAGGCGCCCCTGTTATTTTTCTAATTGCATTTTAAATATACATATTTGTGTGTGTATGTGTGTGTATATATATATATATATATATATATAATTATATATATTATTATATACATATACAAATATATAATTACTTGTTCTTTTAAAAAATGTTTATTTGAGAGAGAGAGACACACAGAGAGAAAACATGCAGGCATGAGCAGGGAAGGGGCAGAGAGAGAGAATCCCAAGCAGGCTCCATGCTGTCAGCACAGAGCCCAGTGCTGGGCTCGGTCTCCACAATGCTGAGTCTGAGCCAAAATCAGGAGTCAGACGATTAACTGACTGAGCCGCCCAGACGCCCTGTAATTACATGTTCTTTTCAAAGCAACCAACACAAGGCCAGTTTGACAGATGATGATAAATGATGAGGTTTTCATAAAACTGCAGGCGAATGAGTCTGAGTTCACCTGTGGGTTCCAGAAATAATCTCAACAGGCCATCGAATTTCGTAGTCTGCTTAAATTCAGTGTCACAGTGCATAATGGATGCTCGTATACATTTGTCGCATATGAGAAATCAGTGGCTAACTGGTAAATGAAATTACCTGTCAGTTTCCAGAAAGAACAGATGTCAGTAGGCAAACCGTACGGCCGTACACATTGGAGCGACTGGAACTTATTAGACATGTTTTGGACAGTTGGCTTCTCTTGGAGCCAGAGGTTTCTATTCAAACTATTTTTTGAATTAGTTCACTATCAGGCAGACGAGAAGGAAAAGAAGGAAGGAAAGAGAAACATGGTTACAAACATTTATGAGGGAGTTTTTATAACGCGTCAGACACGGTTCTGAGAGCTTTCTAGATGAGAAAGCATTTGCTTCTCATAAAAGATCCACTAAGTGGGTACAGTGGGTACCGTTCTTTTTTTTTTTTAATTGTTTTTAATGTTTATTTATTTTTGGGAGACGGAGAGACAGAATGGGGGAGGGGCAGAGAGAGCAGGAGACCCAGAATCCGAAGCGGGCTCCAGGCTCCAAGCTGTCAGCACAGAGCCCGACGCGGGGTTAGAACTCGTGAACCATGAGATCGTGACCAGACCCCAAGTCAGAGGCTTCCCTGACAGAGCCACCCAGGCGCCCCAAGTGGGGACCGTTCTAATCCCAGTTTTACAGATGAGAAAATGGAGGCAGCGGGGGTGTGCTGGGCGTTCTCTGCTTGTCCCTTCGGCCTCATTCTCCACCCTTCCCCACGCCGCTCTGGGACCTGGAGACTGAGTGCTAGGAACTGCCTCCTCCAGGTCCCCTGGCTTCTGATCAGGCTTGTCCAATGAGCAGCACCAGCTGGAGACTGGGGCGCGGGAGGGGAGAGTAGGTGGAGATGTTTCTTGCCTCGCCTCCATCCCTGGCGGACCGTGGGCTGGCAGGGGCTGGATTCCTCGGCCGCAGACCCCAGGTCACGTCAGCCGGCCCGCTCCCGTGGCTCGTGCTCAATTCTGGCAGACGCTCCCTCTTCCCAGGCCCGAGGACAGCACGACCTTCTGCCGTCGCCACCCCAGGGCGTCTCGACACCCCTTCTCGGGCTCTCGAAGCCGTCCCGTACCTCCACCGGGAGACTCTTTTCCAAGGCCGCCTTTTTCTGGCCACGGCCTCGATAGTTAAGGTGAGCTTCTGGAACCTTCCCCAAGTAACACGGGGAGTCGATACAACAGGGAACGCTGGAGAATGAGCAGATTTGGAGGTGAGAGGAAAACCGAGGAAGGTTCGGGACATGCTGGATTTGAAGTACTCCCTGAACCACCGGGGAGAGGGTCACGAGGACGCCGATGGAGAAGGAAGGGGAGCCGTGGGATTGGGTGAGAGCTCCCAAGGACACGTTCAGAAGACGAGTGGAGAGAGGACAGAGCTGAGTCCTGAGGAAAACGCATGTCAAGGGCGGGGGGCGGGGGGGGGGGGGTAAGGCAGACAGATGTGGGGGGTGGGGCTGGAGAGGGTGACGAGATAAGAAGCACCTTCAGGTCCTGGAAATCACGGGAGGAGAAGGCGTCAAAGGGGAAGGAGTGGATCAGAGAAAAACTCCCCGAGAGGGCAAGAGCAGCAGGAATGGAGAAGTTTCCATGACATTTTAAAAGAATTGTGGTAAAATACACACGCCATAACATTTACCGTTTCGACCACTTTGAAGTGTACGGTCGAACGTGACGCCGTGCAGCCGGCCTCACTGTCTAGTTCCTGATGCATCTGAGTTATTATGAGGCTCTTTTATCAACACCTCACGGTATCAGCTCAGCGAAAGATTTCTAAGTCAATGGTACGGTCTGGAGAGTCCAGAAACAGACTCACACTTACGTGGTTGTGGATGCGAAAACATCTCATCGGGGAAAGAAAAGTAAACCTTGGCCTCTTCTTTACACCATACCCCAATAAATAATAATAATAATAATAATAATAATAATAATAATAATAATAAGTTTGGGACGGATCATGGACCTAAGCATAGAAGACAAAAGTATGAAGTTTTAGAAAAAAAAGGTAGGTGGACAGCCATACAACCTGGGAATGGTTACAAATTTCTTAAGTAAAATGAAAAAAATACAAAAGGAAAAAAGAAAAATAAATGATACGTTAACTTCATCAAAATTAAATACTTTCGCTCATCAGAAATTACGAGGGAATATTTTACAAGACACACACCTGACAAGTGATTTGCACGAAAATATTCAAGGACCTCCCGCAAGTCCATGATAAAGAGACAAACAATCCAGCCGAACACGGACAAAGCCTGGTGGGTCCTCTCACAAGCGAAGGTACATAAAGTTCAAATAAGCACATGAACACGTGCTCAACGCCACGCATCACCAGGCACAAGTGAAGCCACACCGACGTCTCGCCGCACCCTCCCTCGAATAGCGGAAACTAAACGAGAGCGACAACAGCAAGTGTTGGCGAGGATGCGGAGCGACCAGAACCCCCACCGCTGACCATCGGTGCGTGAGACAGCACGTCTGCTTGGAGAGAACTGGAAGTTTCTACCCCACAGTGCAGTAATTCCACGCCCAGGTGCACACCGAAGGGAAATAGTAACACACGTCCACCAACGAACTTGTACAAGAATTGACAGCAGCTTCATCGCGGCCAAAAGCCGGAAAGAACCGAACCAGGCGTTAACAGGAAAATGCATACGTAACTGGCCGCACACTTACACAGAGGGCTGGCGACTCGGCAATAAATAGGAATGAGCCATCGCTCTATTAAGGACACAGATAAATCACTTCGATACGCTGGGGGAGAGATGCCAGACACAAAAGACCACATACTGTAGGATTCCATTTACAGAATGTTTTAAAGTAAGTAAAACTCGGGGCACCCGGGGGGCTCAGTCTGTTAAGCGTCTGACTCTTGGTTTCAGCTCAGGTCATGGTCTCCTGGTTCAGGAGTTCGAGGCCTGTGTCGGGTTCTGTGCTGACCGTGCAGAGCTTGCTTGGGATTCTCTCTCTCTCTCTCTCTCTCTCTCTCTCTGCCTCTCCCCTGCTTGATTTCTCTCTCTCTCTCAAAAGATAAATAAACTTAGAAAAATAAAAAGTAAATTAAAAAAGTAAAACTTGTCTAGGGTAAAAAACACCAAAAAATGATCGCTTTTTTATGAAGAATTGGCTAGAAACTGGGGCCTGAGGGATCTTTCTGGTGTGATGGAAACACTGTGTGTATTGACAGGATCGTAGGTTGCACTGGGTGTGCATTTTCCAAAAATCATGAATTGCACATACGATCCGTGCATTTCATCCTCTGTAAATCTTACCAAAAAAAAAAAAAAAGATTTAAAAACCACATTTGAACTCTAGTTAATTGGTTTGCTTTTTATAGTGACACGAGTTAGCAAGTCTGAAGCTACTTTTTTTGTGTATCCTGGACTTGAGAAAAAGAGTAAATATTTTGAAGGTAATGAGATCTAGGTTTCTCACCATTAGAAAAGGGAGCTGCAAATGTGGGGGCAGGGAACCGGAACGTTCTCTGTGCTGTGGGATTAGAACTAGGGGCATCGCCATAGATTCATGGTTTTTAATATAGGTGTGTGTGTGTGTGGGGGGGAGACATATACATATCCTAGGTCTATATGCTGAGAAGGTCTGAGAGCAACAATACAGTAGAAGCAAAGCATCCGGATCCACAGCCTTTGTTTTTTTTTAAGTTCGTATTTAAATTTCAGTTAGTTAACATACAGTGTAACATTAGTTTCAGGTGTACAATGTAGCGATTCAACCCTACCTGGGCTTGGTAGTGTTGGTTTCAAAATATCTTGGTTTCAAAATATCGTTCTCCTCTGAAAGGCACCCCGTTCCTCGGAGAAAGGGCCAACTCCAGGGCTGGAAAGCCACTTTGTCCCAGAAGATAAGGACGCGCTTGAGAATAATGCGGCTTTGTCAGAAGGGTAGAGCGCCGAGACGAAAGAGTCCCTGCTGGCCCCGTCTGGTACCGCGTGAGCAGGGAAATAAATAAGGATAACAGATGACAACTCACTGAATAAAATAAGGATCCGTGAGTCCAGAATGATACACGTGATAGATGAATAAATAAGTTAATGGGGGAGAAAAAACAGCTCTGTCTTACGGCAGAATTGTCAACTAACAAATACTGAAGGATGGACGGAGTCAGAAAACCATCAGTTAACGTTAAACAGCAAAGGATATGTACAGAGTTTCAAAGTATCTGTGCACAGATGCTTAATTTTGAAGGGGAGACAGTGCAGAAGCCTGTAGACACCACATTCACCAAGTGACTCTGAGGAACGCGCCACAAAATAACCAATCGGAACTCTTCGAAAGCGGCAAGGTCGAGCAAGACCAAGCCGGAGGAACATTCCAGAGGGAAGACCAAAGAGACACAACCACTCAGTCAGTGTGTGATCTTGGGTTGCAGGGTGGGGCGGAGAGGGGCGGGGGCCTCAGGCGACCTCGCTGGGGAAATTGACAACACTTGGGTACAGACTGTGCCTTTTTCATGATGGTCTTATAACAGCGTGACATTTCTCAAATTCGGTGATTGTACTGTGTTTACACTAAAGAAAATGCCTGATCTCAGGAGATCCACTAGCATGAGTGACGATGGGGGTGTGTCTCCAGGCTCTCAGAGGCCTCGGGAAGAATACGGACGCAGAGGGACGAGGCACACTTTGCGTGTGGTCAGAGTGTACTCGAGTTTTTGTTAGACTTACCTTGCAGCTTTCTGGAAGTCTGACATTCGATCAAAATCAAAAGAGGGAATGGAAGAGAGAGTGAGGCCCAGGAGGTAATTCCTAAAGAATGTGGCCTCAGGCCCGGCCGGTGAGCTCCGTGCGTCTTTCTTTCTTGGCTCAACGAGCCGAGGCCGAGCCTGGGTTGGGAGACGCCGACAGGCAGAAACTGATGATGGTGAGCATGTACACCAGAGAGCCGGTCCAGACCATAAAATCGGAAGTTAAAGAAACGCGTGTTCAGCTGCAGGCAATTTAATTCCTTTGCATCTATTATTCTGAAGGTTGCTTTATAATTACAAGCGTAACGAATACAAAGTTACATACTTGGTGATTCGGGGTTGGAGGGAAGGAGAAATGTCGGCGGCTGGAGGTGGCACCTCCGTGCCCGTGTCTGTGCCTGGCGGCGGGCATCCACGGCTCTGTCTTCCCCAACCCCCACCCGGGGAGACGCTGCGTCTTACAGAGTGAGCATTTCCCAACCGGCCCCGGACAGCGAGGGCGGACAGGGAAGCAGGCCACCCCAGACAGGCAGGCGGTGGGGTTAGTAAGCCAGGGGACTCAGGAGGCTTGTCCTGGGCGCTGCAAGACCAATGGATGTCTGCACCTGCTGCTTGGAATCTTAAAAGTTTACACAGAGGGGCGCCTGGGGGGCTCAGTCAGTTGAGCCCGACCGACTTCAGCACACACGTCCACCCCCGTCTGCCGCCTACGGCTTCCCACCAGCTCCCCTCCGGCTCAGCTACCGACCCCGTCCGCTATCCAATACGCATCAGGGTCTAATCAAGAGCGATTTTCTAAGAATAGCTTTTATTTTCTTCACCCCACTGGCTAATATTGTCCCCCGTCTACACAATCTAATCAGAATTCTTGCTGATTCGAAAGCAAATATAATAACGGTAAGAACACTACTTATTAGCATGCAGCTTAGAAAGTGGCTCATCCCAAAAGTCTCTTCTTTTTCCACACGAGAAGTCTGGAGATTGCTCCGATATTACTCGGAGGCAGGAAAATTGGACAGATATCTGAAATCGCGGGCACCCCACAGAGAGATCAGTGGTCTGCCTTTTGCTGCCGGGGTTTGGGATGAGATCGCGAGACGACTGTGGTCGGAGCTGAGATACTGCAGGGGGGAGGGGCGTGGGCTGGGAGGTCGGGGAGGGGTCTGGAAGGACCAGGGGCCCCAAGCTGCTGTCATGAGTGGTGCCCTGAGGATGCGCCCAGGGTGACCAGCATGTCATTACTCACCCTCCTGGAACCCTGGGGATGTAACGCTCTCCTATCTCATGGATAAAGGAAGCGGGGTTCAAGAGGTGGGGGGGGCTTGCCCAAAGTCGCAACGGTTGTAAAGGGCAGAATTCAAACAGCAGCGTCCCCAAGTTCGCTGTCTGTGGCGTGTGTAATTACAGAGCGTTAAGGTCTGTCTCCTCTTCTGTGTGTATTCTTCGTCCCCACGCGCTCTCACGGCGTTCCACGCGAGCCGGGGGCTGACCTCTCTCCAGCTCCTATTTCTTTCAGTCCGGACCTCCCTTGAGAGTTTCGGGCTTGCGGTTTTCATCTGCCCACCTGCCATTTCCGAATCACTGAATTGCCAACGGGAATCTCAGACTCCACACTCCCCAAACGAAACTCCTGAGCTCACCCCAAAGGCCACTTCCTCATCCTGCGGCCTTCCCCGCTGCAGAGACCGGCCCCTCCGTCGTCTGCGCTCACAGCAGAGAGCAGCCGCTGGCTCTCAGCCTCGCCTCACCCACTCCCCAGCCCGTCCCGTCCTCCCTCTGGCCTCGTGACTCCGTTTTAACAACCTCCATGGCAAGTTCCCTCTTGAGTCTTTTTTTTTTTTTAATTTTTAAATTTTATTTATTTTTTTGAGAGAATGAGAAAGAGAGAGATAAAGAGAGCACAAGCTGGGGAGGGACACAGAGAGGGAGACATAGAGAGAATCTCAAGCAGGCTCCAGAGACTGCAGTCGAGAGCTTCCCCCCTCAGGTCAGGAAGAAGACAGTTTGCCACTGTTCTCCAACATGGTGCTGGAAGTCATAGCCTCAGCAATCAGACAACACAAAGAAATAAAAGGCATCCAAATCGGCCAGGAGGAGGTCAAACTTTCACTCTTCATAGATGCCATGATCCTCTATATGGAAAACCCAAAAGATTCCACCAAAAAACTGCTAGAACTGATCCATGAATTCAGCAAAGCGGCAGGATATAAACTCAACGCACAGAAATCGGTTGCATTCCTATACACCAACAATGAAGCAACAGAAAGAGAGATCAAGGAATCAATCCCATTTACAATTGCGCCCAAAACCATAAAATACCAGGAATAAATCTAACCAAAGAGGTGAAAAATCTATATGCTGAAAACTACAGAATGCTTATGAAAGAAATTGAAGACGTCACACAAAAAATGGAAAAATATTCGATGTCTCTGCATAGGAAACAAGTATTGTTAAAATGTCAATACTACCCAAAGCAATCAACATATTCAATGCAATACCTATTAAAATAACACCAGCATTCTTCACAGAGCTAGAACAAACAATCCTAAAATGTGTATGGAACCAGAAAAGACCCCAAATAGCCAAAGCAATCTTGAAAAAGAAAACCAAAGCAGAAGGCATCACAATCCTGGACTTCAAGCTGTATTACAAAGCTGTCATCATCAAGACAGTATGGTACCGGCACAAGAACAGACACTCAGATCAATGGAACAGAATAGAGAACCCAGAAATGGACTCACAAACGTATGGTCAACTAATCTTTGACAAAGCAGGAAAGAATATCAAATGGAATAAAGACAGTCTCTTCAGCAAGTGGTGCTGGGAAAGCGGGACGGCGACATGCAGAAAAATGAACCTGGGCCACTTTCTTACACCAGACACAAAAATAAACCCAAAATGGATGAAAGACCTAAACATAAGGCAGGAAGCCATCAAAATCCTTGAGGAGAAAGGAGGCAAAAACCTCTTTGACCTCGGCCTCAGCAACTTCTTACTCAACATGTCTCCAGAGGCAAGGGAAACCAAAGCAAAAATGAACTATTGGGACCTCATCAAAATAAAAAGGTGCACAGTGAAGGAAACAATCAGCAAAACTAAAAGGCAACCGATGGAATGGGAGAAGATATTTGCAAATGATGTATCAGATAAAGGGTTAGTATCCAGAATCTATAAAGAAATGATCAAACACAATACCCAAAAAACAATCCAGTGAAGAAAGGGGCTAAAGACATGTCTTCTCCAAAGAAGACATCCAGACGGCTGACACATGAAATGATGCTCAACATTACTCATCATCAGGGAAACACAAATCAAAACCACGACGAGATACCACCTCATGCCTGTCAGAACGGCTCACATGAACAACTCAGGCAACAACAGATGCTGGCGAGGACGCGGAGAAAGAGGATCTCTTTTGCGCTGCTGGTGGGAATGCACACTGGTGCGGCCACTCTGGAAAACAGGATGGAGGTTCCTCAAAAAATTAAAAATAGAACTACCCTACGACCCAGCCACTGCACTGCTAGGTATTTATCCAAGGGATACAGGTATTTCGAAGGGGCACATGCACCCCAGTGTTTACAGCAGTGCTATCCATAGTAGCCGAAGAAAGAGCTTAAATGTCCATCGATGGATGAATGGAGAAAGGAGATGTGGTATACATATACAATGGAGTATCACTCGGCAATCGAAAAGAATGGAATCTTGTCATTTGCAACCATGTGGATGGAACTAGAGGGTATTAGGCTAGGCGAAATTAGTCAGTCAGAGGAAGACAAATATCATATGACTTCACTCCTATGTGGAATTTAAGATACAAAACAGATGAACATAAGGGAAGGGAAGCAAAAATAATATAAAAACAGGGAGGGGAATGAAACATAAGAGACTCTTAAATATGGAGAACAAACCGAGGGTTACGGGAGGGGTTGTGGGAGGGGGGATGGGCTAAATGGGTGAGAGGCATTAAGGAATCTGCTCCTGAAATCATTGTTGAACTATATGCTAACTAATTTGGGTGTAAATTAAAAAAATAAATTAAAAATTAAAAACAAAACACAACGATGAGACTGTTCTCTGTTCATCTGGTACCCAATTCCTGAGAGCCACTCGGGCCAGCCAGAGATCATGGATTGTATCATTTTGAGCCATTCTAAGTCCGTGATCTCCGGACACAAAATAACTGAAGGATAATTCCTGGCCAAAGAGCAAGAAGGACAGGCCTGGCTTCCAAATGCCAAGGGCTTCCATTCCTGTTGACCGTGAACCTCCCTCCCTTCCTCCTGCCTTAGGTCTTCTCTTCCTTCCTCCCTCTCTCCCCACTCCTCTTCCTTCTTTCAATGCTATTTGTCGAACATCTTCTTTGAATCAAATACCATGCATGGTTCGGAAACCCCATGGTGAGTGGAAGGAGCCACTGTCCCTGCTCCCATGGTTCCCAGTCTAAGGGAGAAGAATCACACAATGTCACTAAGTGACATGTATTTGCAGAACGTTGCTATGGAATGGAGAATAGCAAAGAGACCCGATCTGGACTGGGAGAACAGGAAAATCGTCTGTGATGAAGTGGGCGCTGAGCAGAGTCGACTGGGTAAGGATGCTTGGACCAGACCATGCTGGATGTGGAGGACAGCATGTGCAAAGGCCCTGTGGAGGAAGTGTGGCTGGAATGCACAGCTCCTCTCGGTTCCCCGCCCGGCCCCCAGGGCATGCCCACGGCTGCGCAGAGGATTTCTGGTCAGGGAACGTGCTGGAAACCTCTTATATGGTGAAGGCGATGATGCAAAAAGGTTATGATTACTGCTTTGCATGCCAAACAGTCCCGATGAGTAAGCAGCGATACTGACTTCTACTGACTGGAAATGACAGGTCCTCTCCGTCTCTGTCCGTCTGGCCATTTCCAATGTGGGGAAAGGGGTTCGGGGAAAGGAAGAGGAGTCTATCGGTTGAGTCACCTGAACTGGGGTTTTTGAAAGGTGCCCTCCTGCCGGTGAGATCCGGCAGCGCAGACGAGATGGGCCACGCGGCCAGGTGACAGCTCCATTTGGCCCAGAGCCCGTGGTGTATTGTCGACAGGAGGGGCGGGGCGCTGACGGTCACTACGATCTGTCCAGGCCGGGCAGGGAATTAAGCCCCCGCGACTGCTGTTTAGCACGACCTTACTCCGAAGCCAGAGCACAGGTCCTCTTGTTAACCCATTTCGCAGACGAGGGATGGGGCCCGGCAGGCGGCTCGCTCTGCCCGGTCATTCTCCACCTCACGGTCTTGGTTTATTCCCTGGCCGTGTCTGCCACTGTCCTGAGCGATGGAATGTATTCTGTGCGTGCTCGCTCGCTCTGGTCTCTCACCCACTCCAGCGTGTGCGGCTCTGGGCATGGCCGCGGCTCCTTCGCCTGCCCCCGTGAGGCCAGGTGGCCCTCGTGCTCTGCGCAGCACAGGGCCATCAACATACTTCTAAAGGGCATGACTCCACTGAGCCCGAATAGGAGACTCTGGGCTCGCCCTCTACCCTTGGATGTACCTGATACGCAGCCCCGGTGGGGGTCCGTTCCCTTAGGAATGTCTAGAAACTTCTGGAGAGACTCCTGCACGCTGGACAACTCTGAAAATACCTCAACATGGGTAGGAACACGTGCGAGGTCATCTAACCCCAGCCCTGGCACAGCCATACAGCGGGGGAGGGGTCCCCGGCTCCCAGCTGGTCACTGAGAATCCGAGGATTTGGACCACACACCCAGCGCTCCGTTTTAGGCTGCTCCCTGAGGCACGGGCTCCCTACCCGCATGTCTTTTTTTTTTTTTTTAATTTTTTTTTAACGTTTATTTATTTTTGAAAGACAGAGAGACAGATCATGAGCAGGGGAAGGGCAGAGAGAGAGGCAGACACAGAATCTGAAGCAGGCTCCAGGCTCTGAGCCATCAGCACAGAGCCCATGCAGGGCTCGAACTCACAGACCGCAAGATCATGACCTGAGCCGAAGTCGGACGCTTAACCGACTGAGCCACCCAGGGTCCCCCCGCATGTCTCTTGAAGCCGGTGGGCCCGCACTTACTAGTCCCCCAGGGCCATAGGGAACAGAGGGGTGGTTTTAAATGTCCCATGCGCAAGCGTGCCCCTTGACCCCTCCTCACAGCTCGCTCCAGCGACACAGCTCAGCCCCCAGCTTCTCCCTGCAAGGGTCAGGCTGTACCTCCAGTGCCCCGGCCTCTCCATCTGCTGCCCGCGGGGCTGGCCGATAAGGGGTTGATCTCCAAAATATATAAAGAACTCAAACAGAGTAACAGCTACACAAATAAAGAAATAACCCAATTAAAAGTGAGGCAAAGGATCGGACCAGACAGGTCTCAAGAGAAAACCTACCAACGCCAAGTACATACACGTGGCCAACAGGGAAGATGAGCAGGTGTCCAACATCACTCATAGTCAGGGAAATGCAAATCCAAACCTCAAGAGGGGTTAGCCCCTCATTCCTGGTAGGGAGGTTGTCATCAAAAACACAAGAGACCGCAGGTGTTGGCGAGGATGCGGAGAATCGGGAACGCTCGTGCACTCTTGGTGTGACCGCAAACCGGTGCAGCCAGTATGGAAAACAGGGCGGAGGTTCCTGAAAATAATTAAAAACAGAACTACCGTAGGATCCAGCAATTACACCTCTCGGCGTTCATCCAGGGAACTCTGGATCTCGAGGAAGTACCTGCATGCCCGTGTTCACCATAGCCCAGGTGTGGAGACCACCCAGATGTCTACCGGCAGGTGAGCGGATCAGGACACCCGTATGGAATACTGTGTGATTTATAAATGGGAACTTGAGTGGTTCGGTGGGTTAAGCCTCAGACTTGTTTTCCGCTCAGGTCATAATCTCAAGGTTCCTGAGTGTGAGCCCTGCAGCCGGCTCTGTGCTGGCAGCCGGGAGCCTGCTTGGGATTCTCTCGCTCCCTCTTTCTCTGCCCCAAACTCCTTCCCCATGCTCCCTCTCTCTCTCTCTCAAAAGTAAATAAACTTAAAAAAAATAAAAATAAGAAGCAGGAATGTTTGCCGTCAGCAACAGCACCGACGGATCTGTAAGCCATTTTGCTAAAGGAAATCAACCAGACCCAGAAGGCGAGTGCCCTATGCGCTCTCCGGAGGCGCAGAAGCGAGAGCGCATGCGGGCATCCGGGGGGCAGACCGAGGAGGTGTGGTGGAAGGCACAGGGTCTCAGCGATGCGACATGGAGCTCTGGAGACCTGAGGCGCAGCGCAGGGCTTTGTCGGAGGAGGTCACGGAGAGGACGTGACCCTGGCTGACCCCGCGTCCGGCGGCTCCTCACCCCGCCCTTTCCGGAAGGCGCGCCGCACCTGCTGCTCCCGTTATGGCGCCGTGGCAAGGCGAGAGCGAACGGCCGCGCCCCGCGAAGGCGTCTCTGCAAACTCAGGCTCCCGGCAGCGGGTGCGGAGACCGCGTCCCCGGCGGCGTCCCCGGTGAGTCCCCTTGCTGGTTCACCGCCGCCTGCGCGCTCAGCGGCCGCTGCTCTCCTGCCCTCCCGGGCCGGCGTCCGGGGCCGGTTCGCGGGCCGAGCGGCCGTGCGTCGGGGAGCCGAGGAGCCGGTCCCGGGAAGCAGGCCCCGCGGGGCGATCCCGAGACGGCCGTGACCGCCACCTGGGGAGGGAGGCCGACCGTGAGGCCGGCGGGCACCGGACGCCAGGAAAGGCCTCGGGTCCAGCGCGCTTCTGGAACCGCCCGGGGAAGGGAGGCGCGGGCGGCGGGCGGGCCGGACTCTGGCGGGGGCTCGCGGCCCCAGGGCCCTGGCAGGCCGGAGCCCCGCTCGGAGAGCTGGCGGGAGGGCCGGGTCGGCCTAGGCCTGCCTGGCCCGGGGGAGGGCGAGCGGGAGGAGCAGCTGGAGGCCTCGGTGGCCCCCTGCAAAGCGAGGAGGGTCAGGCCCCGGGACTGAGGGCCCAGAGCTGTAACCAAACCGGATGTGGACGCCGGGAGGTGGGCTTCCGGGGAAAATGATCAAGAGGTCATCCAGAGGGCATGACCCCGGTGACCCCGAGCCGGCCCTGGTTGGTGGGGGCAGTATGCCCTCGGCTCACACCCCCAGGGCGGAGCCTGGAGAGTGAGGTGTGGGGGAGACATCGTGGCTGAGCCCCGTTAGGGCCTTTCTGGAAAGTCTTAGGGTTCCAGCGGCAGGTGCAGAGATGCACTCTTGGCTTCAAGCCTCCAAGCCGAGTCTGCTTGCTCATGAACCCTGCCAACTGTGGGTCGGGAGTGGCCGCGTCTCTCTTGCTCTCTCCCCGCCCTCCCTGCCTGCCCTGGGGCCAGTTTGCCAACCAGTCTGATTACAGTGAACAAACAGTGTGTTGCCTACTGGAAAGTTGCTAAGGGGGTGGATACTAAGTGTGCTGACTGCAGACCAGGCAGGAGGGAAGGAAGGGAGGTAACCCTCTGGGGGTGATGGAGGTGACGCCTGCCTTCCTTGACTTGTTCGTCCTGCTCCACCGGGTGGACACCTACCAGAGCGTCTTAAACACATTCACTTCCTGGGTGTCAATTACATCTCCATAAAGCTGAAAAATAGAAGGTTCTGAAGGGAAGAAGTCACTTCACTGAGGTCAATACACAGGACGTGGCCCATAACCCTGCACCTGGAAGGGTGTGGGTTGCACTGCCTTTCTGTCTGTATCCCCGTCCCCCCCCCCCCCCCCCCCCCCCCCCCGCCCGGCGCGTAATAGATGCTCATTAAGTGCCTGGAGAAGCGCCACCCTCTCGAGGGAGGCCTGTGCCTTTTCTTCAGGCAGCGGTTGCTAACACGGGCGTCAGAACCAGGGTGCCCCTTCAAAACAGACTTGTGGCGGGCGCCTGGGTGAGTCGGTGGGTTGGGTGACCGACTTCGGCTCAGGTCATGATCTCGCGGTACGTGGGTTCAAGTCCCGTGTCGGGCTCTGTGCTGACAGCTCAACACCTGGAACGTGCTTCCGATTCTGTGTCTCCCTCTCTCTCTGTGCCTCTGCCCCACTCGTTCTCTCTCTCTTTCTCAAACACACAAAAGCAGACTCGTGGGCCCCGTCTCTATATCCTGAGCCAGAGTGTCCTACGAAGACCTTGCTGAGAGCAGAATTGAGCACATGGAAGGCGGTCCGGGGCGTTCTGAGGCACGTGACTCTCAGAGATTTCCCCTAATTCTGCCCGTTTTCTCTTCGACTCCCCTGGACTCGGCTCTGCGTCTAAATGAATTCGTAGCAGCTCAGGTGTCCTGGGCGAGCTTTATCTTTGATCGTTGGGACCTTAAAAAGCGTGCCCTTCCCTTCCTGCCTCTGAAGCGGGGGCCACCGAGGCACCGAAGATGCGCTTCCCCTGGGGGCACCGCCCCGCCGGGGAAGGAGGTCAGGTTCAGCACTCACCCCACCCCGGTCGGCCGCGGAGTAATTTCATTCTCTGTGTTTTAACCCGAATCTTCGAAAGGCTCGGCGGCGGCGGTGTAGAAAGGCCTGCCCACTCCGGTTGCCAGCTTCGCCGTTGAGGAGTGTGTGATCCCACCGGCCTGGGAACCCATCCGAGCCTCAGTTTCCTGGTTTGTAAAACGGAGCTGGAAGCCGGCTCCAGGGCAGCCGTGAGAACGGGCTGTGTCGCGTCCCACAGAAGGGCCCCCCGCGGCCACCGGGTGGGTGGCTACTTCAGAGCCCCTGCTGTGTCTATTAAAAAATGACATCTGTCATTATTCGAGTGCTTTCTATGTGTCAGGCAGGCACATGGCTAAATATATACAGCAATATTTATTATGATACACTTACAATATATATAGTTTGTATAACATAACTATACTACGTATGACGTGATAGACATACATGTATGACCGTGATAACTATAGTATCTGTGTGTGTTCATAGATCTGTAGGTATGTATAGAGGGAGACAAATACCTTCATGGGTAGGATTCACCATTCCCATGATATTCATAAGAAAATGGAAGTCTGAGAGGTTCAGTAACCTGCCCATGGGCACACAGCAGTTCCGAAGCCGAGCTGAGATGTCTCAGTCAGGAGATACACTGTTTTCCCCTTCGCCAGCTTTCTCGTAGGGCCGAGCGCGGAGCAGGAACTAGGAAGTGGTGTTCGGGAGTCCGGGTCCCAAGCTGCTTTAGCTGGGCAGCAAACGTCCTGGTTTTTTAAGAGTTTTTATTCAAACGCCAGGTGGTTAGCATATAGCGTAATATTAGTTTCAGGTGTAGAATATGGTGACCCGAAGCGTGCGTGTGTCCCCTCTGCTCGTCACCGGCAAGTGCACGCCTTAATCCCTGTCACCTGTTTGACTCACCGTGCCCTCCCCGCCCCCCAGCTCCCCTCCGGTGACAGTCGGTCTGTTCTCTACAGTGAAGAGTCTGCTTCTTGGTTTGTCTCTCTCTCTTCTTTTCCTTTGCTCCTTTGTTTCGTTTCTTAAGTTCCACCCAGGAGTGAAATCGTACGGTATTTGTCTTTCTCTGACTTACTCTGCGTGGCATGATACCCTCTAGCTCCCTCTGTGTCATTGCAAATGGCAAGATCTCACTCTTTGTGCCAGCCGAGTAATATTCCATTGTCATGCATATACCACTTCTTCTTGAGCCGTTCACCCGTCAGCGGACGGCTGGGCTCTTTCCGTAGTTTGGCTGTTGTAGAGAAACGTCCTGTTTATTAAATGAGGCAACCACCCCCTCCCATGCAGCCCCGCGCCCTGAGCCCCTGCTGGCCTGGCCGGATGCTTCCCGGTCATGTTTAATTGAAGACACTCGTTCTCAAACTTACCCGCACCATGGTACCTTCTGGGGAGGACTTTAAAAAAGACCTGTCTTGGGGCGCCTGGGTGGCTCAGTCAGTTGAGCGTCTGATACCGGCTCAGGTCATGATCTTGCAGTTTGTGAGTTCGAGCCCCGCAGCGGGCTCAGAGCCTGGAGCCTCTTTCAGATTCTGTGTCTCCCCCTCTCTCTCTGCCCCTCCCCTGCTCATGCTCTGACTCTCAGTAATAAATAAAACCATTAAAAAAATTTTAAAATTTTTTTAACGTTATTTTATTTTTGAGACAGAGTGAGCAAGGGAAGGGCAGAGAGAGAGAGGGAGACACAGATCCGAAGCAGGCTCCAGGCTCTGAGCCGACAGCACAGAGCCCGACTTGGGGCTTGAACTCATACCGTGAGATCATGACCTGAGCCGAAGTCGGCTGCTTAACCGACTGAGCCACCCAGGCGTCCCTAAAATGTTAAAAAATTAAAAAAAAATACCCGTCTTGGCCCCAGTCAAATCCGAATCCCCGGTGTTGGGACCCGGCATCCCCGTCGTTTAAAGCCTCCCAGGTGGTTTCCACGTTCATTCAGGGTGAGGCTCGTTTGGAAGTTTCTATCTTGGACTTGTGACAGACACCAGCCCAGCCCAGCCCAGTCCAGCCCTGAGACGGCACTTGCAGGAAATTCCTTATCCTTTTTAAAATGGCACTTTGGAAATGATGTCTGGGTTAGTCTTCAGCATTATTTGTTTTTAATTTAAATTTTGGTTAGCATACAGTGCAATATTGGTTACTGGTTTCAGGGGTGGAATTCGGTGATGAATAACTTATGTACAACACCCGGTTCATGGGCTCTCTTTTCTCCTCCACCTCCCGTACGTTCATCGGTTTCGTTTCTTCAATTCAAATCATGGAGTGATTTGTCTTTGTCTGATTGACTTTCGCTGACATAGTACTTTCTAGCTCCATCCATGTCATTGCAAATGGCAAGATTTCATTCTTTTTGATGGCCCAAAATATACTAGATTGTATATGTGTACCACAGCTTCTTTATCCACTCGTCCGTCGATGGGCATTTGGGCTCTGTCCATACTTTGGCTATTGTTGATAGCGCTGCTGTAAACATTGGGGTGCGCGTGTCCCTTCAAATCAGTATTCTTGTTTCCTTTGGCTGAATACCTAGCAGTGCAGTGGCTGGCTCGTAGGGAAGTTCTATTTTTAACTTTTTGAGGAACCTCCGTACTGTTTTCCAGAGTGGCTGCACCAGTTTGCATTCCCACCAGCAGTGCGAGAGGGTTCCCCTTTCTCCGCATCCTCGCCAACACCTGTGGTTTCCTGTGTTGTTGATTTTAGCCACTCTGACAGGTGTGAGGTGGTATCTCCTTATGGTTTTGATATGTGTTTCCCTGATGACGAGTGAGGCCGAGTATCTTTTCCCGTATCGGTTAGCCATCTGGATGGCTTCCTTGGAAAAGTGTCTTTTCATGTCTTCTGCCCATTTCTTACCTGGGCTGTTTGTTTTTTGGGCTGTGGAGTTTGATAAGTTCATTATAGATTTTAGATTGGTCAGATACGTAATTTGCAAATGTCTTCTCCCATTCTGTCGGCTGCCTTTCGGTTTCGTTGACTGGTTCCTTCACCATGCAGAAGCTTTTTATCTCGACGAAATCCCAGTGGTTCTTGTTCGCAAGAAGTTCATAAGAAGTTGGACCGACCGAGGTCAAAGAGGTTACTGCCTGTTTTCTCCTCTAGGATTTTTATGGTTTCCTGTCTCACATTTAGTTCTTTCCTCCATTTGCAATTTCTTTTGTGTGGGGGGGGGCGGATAAGGAAGTGGTCCAGTTTCCCCAACACCATTTGTCGAAAGACTGTCTTTTTTCCGTTGACTACTCTTTGCTGGTGCGTCTGAGATCAGTTGACCGTTGGGGGTTTTTAAAGGCATTCTCGCTCATCGCAGATGGAGGGAGGAAGCCCCAGCTTCCATTTGCTCAACAAATATCAACAAATCTCAACAAGTCTCTGGGCAGGGGGGCCGCGCTGGAACCCCCGCGGGCGGTGGGGTGTGGTGGGGCAGACAGTCCCCCTTAGTGGCCTCGGCACCCTACTTGCCTTTTGACCCTCTGTTCCCTATTCTGGAAAACACTGCTCGTGCTGTGTACTTTGTTAAATTGCAGAGATTAGAACCTATATTAAGAAAAAGTAAGTCGGTGCCTGGCACACCGCTGGTGCTCACTCAACAGCAGGGATGGCTAGGCATGGCCGTCATCGAGTCAACAGAGGTACAGTCAGACTGTGTAACGTGCCGTCTTGTAGGCCACACGCTAGCGCCACTAATTGCCTGTGGTCCAGCCTCACTCAGGGCGCTGAGGCTACAGGTGGGTCACAGCGTTCAGTCTTTCTCACCCCCATTTCACAAGTGAGCACGCCGAGCCCCACGGGGGTTAAGAGGTTTCCCAAGGTCACAGCTAGTAAATGGCATTCCTCTCCCCGAAACTCCCACACCGGCTGGTTCTCACCCCTCGGGTTCTGGCTTGGACGGCATTTCTGCACAGGGATCTCCCTGACCCCCTCCCCCCGCAGTGAGAGCAGCCCCCAGCCCCTCCGGGACCCCGCCCTGATTTCCTCTCCCTTGTCACTCACTGCCGTCCGCTGGATTCTTGCTCATAAGCCGATTCTCTCCCTCGAAGTGGCTGAAGCGTCGGGAAAGCCAGGGTCCCGTCTTCGTGACTGGCGTAGACCCAGCCCCTAAGTCAGTGCCTGGCACAGCCTAGGTGTGTGATGAATGTTTGTGAAATGACCACGCAGAGGAGCCAGACAGTCTGAGTCAGGTTCTTAGCCTCTGCCCTGGACAGTACTGCTGGCTTTTGCCTGGTTACTATTCAGGCCTTCTCGCTTTGGACTTTGATGCTCCTTTCATTGCCTTCGAAGTAAAATGGAGCCCACAGCTTGGAAGGAGAATTGGGGAAGGAGACCCTGCCTTCCCAGGGTGGGGTCTGTTCCCCTGCGCCCTGGACTCAACACAGAGACACAAGTGTTCACACGGGCGGACACACACTGCCTGTAGCTCACGTTTTTCTTGCTCCAGAGTGGGGTGTGTGTTGGGGGGAGGTGGGGAGGGGCCGGTCATAAACTCCCAGGCAGAAATCCATGGCGACCATCTTCTGGTTCTGATGAAGGTGGGGTGAGTCCGCGTGTTGAGTGACTATAGCCGAATCGAGCCTGATCGCGTTCGTTTTTAAAAGACCAGGTTTCAGGCACAGCATTTTACACGAATAATCGTTCTCGAGGTCCTTCCCAGCGCTGTGTCACCCAGCTCGAAGGTGCCGGCTGGCGATCAGGAGTGTTGGGCGCGTCTTCCCAGATACGCTCGCCGCCTGGGGGTGACGCTCGAAGGCCGTCCCGCCTCCAGCAGCAGGTTCCTGCACCCGGACTCCCGCCACTGACCGCAGAGAGCCCGGTGAGAAACCGCCCGTGCTGCCTGCTTCCTCAGATGCGCTCCTCCCCGCAGCCTGGGGTCCCCGAATCCCCGGGTTCAGGCTCTCCACGGAGGCACTCGCCGCAGTTAAAAGGCCCTCGTCTCCAGAGTCAGACTCGTGAGTCTGAGTGTTGGCCCCGTCTCTTTCTGGTCGTGTGACCTTGGAGAAGTTGCTTAACCTCTCGGAGCTGTGAGTATCAACGTTGAGCAGGAAAAGGTGTCTCCGATGTCGCTCCCTGAGCCCACGTATTGTCAGAAAAGCCCACGTCCTCAGAGTCTAAGAATAACCGGTGAAGACCACTGCGTGGGCTACAAATAAAGTCTCATCCTTCTTTGTTCTTTTTTCTGGAACCTTCATACGGCGATGTAATACATCACCCACTGAAAGTTAGTTAGAAATACGGGTTTTTAATGAAGAAAATAGCGGTGCCTGGGTGGCTCAGTCAGCTAAGCATCAGGCTTCGGCTCAGGTCCTAACAGCTCGGAGCCCGGAGCCGGCTTTGGATTCTGTGTCTCCCTCTCTCTCTGCCCCTCTCCTGCTCATGCTCCGCCTCTCTCTCAAAAATAATAAATAAACATTTAAAAAATTTAAAGAAAATACAATCCACTTGTGATGTAACCGACCATTTCTAATATGTCGGAGTGTCTCTTATATCTCTCCATGAAGATATAAAAGGAAAATATTATCTTCATATCTGGCCATGAATTTCTTTAAGTGTCTGAAATCATCCATCGGAGAGCTGTTTGGTGTAGGAGACGAGCTCGGGCGTATCGGTGTGGTTCAGGGAGAGAGGAAGGCTCTGCTCGTGAGGAAGAAAGCGGGAGGTGTGGTGGCTCGGGGGGCAGGAGGGGGAAAGAGAAGAGAAGGAGACGCGTCCCCAGGACCGCGTGCGGCTCTGGGCTGGCCGGAGTTCTCGGGGGAGAGACGGACGCTTGAAAGAAAAGAGATCCATGTTACTCGTATTGAAGCCAGGTGTGCAGTTGTCTCTGTATGTATTCAGTGGACGACTTTGACCAGTGCCGTGTGTGTGTGTGTGTGTGTGTGTGTGTGTGTGTGTGTACTTCGGGAGGGCGTGCATCTCACGCCGTTCAGTGAAGGCTGGAACCGAGGGGGCTGGAGAGACTCAGGAGGTGACCTCCGGACCCTGACCACCCCTTCCCTCCCAGATAATTGACGGCAAACCCAGAAACGGGCCCCAGACTTCCGCGAGCCATGACCCCACGTGCTCCTGGTCACCTTACCTTGACTTCCAAGGGAGAGTGTACGCGTGTGAGCGTGTGCGTGTGTCTGTGCGCGAGAAGTATGGGCTTCGGGCTGTGCAGACACAGCTGATTGCAGGTCGCGGCTTCCTTCTGCTACGCCCCTCACGGTCACCACGCTCTTTGCATTCGTGGATCTGCGAGACCGTTTTATTTGGGCGAGAAAGAGGGAGTTTTGGTGAAGAATCATTATGAAAAGGTTGACGGCGTCATGGCTGATTCTCTGTGTTGGGTGTAGGCTTGCTGGTTTCAGTGGATGGAAATGCACCTAGAACTTGCATAAGCGGAGAGCGAGAGGAAAAGGCAAACCTCGGGGGGGAGACAGAGAAGCGTGTCGGCTCGTATAACTAACTCAGTCACGTGCAGCTTCAGGCGTGGACGGGTCCGGCTGCCCGGACATGGTCACCTTCCTCCATCTCACGTCCTTGCTTTCGTCCGCGTCGGTCCCACTGGAAGGTGCGCTTTGCCCGTGAGGGGATGAGATGACACTAAGGATTTTAGCCTCTTGCCGTCGCCGCTAAGCAGCTACCCGACACAGAGCTTCTCGTCCCCAGGACACCCCGAGTCCAGGCCTGACTCTCCGTGGCTCCGACCGGTGTTGTTACATCCATGGGTGTGGACGAGAGATGGGATGTGTGCTGGGGGTGCTCCCCAAAGGCAAGTCGGGGGTCTCGGAAGTCGGCGCAGGACTTGAGTCTGGACGGGCAGAACCCTCAGTGTCTCTCTCTGCCCCAGGTCCCTACGCTGATTTTGATCCCTTTGTTTTAAAGTCCACAAGCCATTCTCTCCCTCTCGCCCAAGACCGAAGCCTCTTGGCGACTCCAAGTGATTCGGGGGCAGATGAATTAGTGACTTTCTTTCCGTACTTTCTACCAGTCGGGCGAAGCCAGCCCCGTCCGCGGGGGCTGGGGAAAGGGGAATGCAGTGATGCTCGTTGGGTAACTTCGTGTTCCAGGCTTGAGCTCCGGCCCGGACCGCCCGGCTCGGGATGCCGGGGCCCGGGGTCCCCCGGAGCCTCGCCTTCCTCCTCTGTCGCGTGCGGGCGTGCTAGAGGGATTCCAGATCGTCCCGAGTCTAGAGCGCTCGCTGCACCTGTAACGTTGCCATGAATGTGACCTCGCGGTCTCTGTCAACGAGAAGCACAGTCCCTTCCTCCCCCCCTGGGGGCCGGCTGGCCTCAGGACTCGGTTTAGAAAACAGCGTGCAGGGGAGGTTATCGGCGGTGCCAGCTCGCGGCCGAGGTCTCCAGAGGCCTGGGGTTTTCACGCTCCTTCTTGGAAACTCACCGCGCTGCCGTGCGCACGGGCCCAGCTAGCTCGCTGGACGACCGGTGACACGACCCAGTCACCGACCACCCCGGCCACGAGCCCGCCAGCCAGCCAACCACCAGGCATGTGAGCGAGGTCGTCCGAGACTCGGAGGCCAGCCCCTGCCGTCCGCTCAGCCGACCCCGGGCGCGTGCGTGAGACCAGTTGGCGCAAACATTTCGAGGTAAGAGATGACGGGGTCTGACAGGCGGGGGGCGCGCCACCCCGAGAGAAAGTTGGATGGCTCGGAGAACGCAGTGAGACAGCCCCCTCCTTCCCCACGTCTTATTTTGGGCATCACATCCGAAGGCTGAGGCTTGAAACCGCAGCCTTCGGTGCTTCCAGCTGGCACCCGCCGGGCCACAGATGTCAGTCTTCCCGATGATGCCCTGGTGAACATCAGCCCCGAGAGCGTGCGTCTTTGTCCTTTCCCGTCCCCGAGAGCCAGCATCTTAAAAAATAGGTGTCTATTTAGGATTTCCAAAAGAGATAATGAGCAGTCGCTAATGATTGTTTGAAGCCTCAGAGTTGGACGCAGTGCACTCTGTGCTGCTGTTGGGTTCCGATGGTTCCAGAAGAATAATTCCAGCCCCGCACAAGGACGGCTGCCAAGGCGCGCTCGACAATGGGGCCCAATTTCCAAACACACACAGCTGTCGACTCTCCAGCCACGGCCCTTCTAGCGACGAAGGTCTCTCGAACGTTCCCAGGACGTGCGGAATGGAGAGGCAGCTGTCCCCAGGGAGGGACAGGTTCAGGGGGAGTCTGGCCCGGCCCCTCTGGAGCCCAAGGGGTGCCCGCAGGCAGCACCAGCTCGGAGCGGCACGGCGGCTGGCCCTCTGGCCACCCACAGGTCGTGACTTCCTCTGCGTGAGTTTCCTGTGGCTGCTGTAACAAGTTACTCCATGCTCGGTGACGGAACATGACAGGAGATTGCTCTCTCCCAGATCTGGAGGCCGGAAGTTCAAAGCCAAGGTGTCTACAGGGCCGATTCCTTCTGGGGCTCTGAGGGACGGTCTGTTCCATGCTCTCTCCTGGCTCCTGGTGGCTGCCAGTCCTTGTAACCTCCTCGCGAGTCTTCATATCACCCTTTCCCCTGTGTGTTTTCTCCTCCTCCCCCTCCTCCCCCTCCTCCCCCTCCTCCCCCTCCTCCCCCTCCTCCCCCTGCTACTACTACTTCTTCTCCTTCTTCTCCTTCTTCTCCTTCTTCTGTCTACACCCAACATGGGGCTCAAACTCACCAACCGAGGTCAAGAGGCACATGCTCTGGGGGCGCCTGGGCGGCTCAGTCGGTTAAGCGGCCGACTTCGGCTCAGGTCATGATCTCACGGTTGATAGGTTCAAGCCCCGTATTGGGCTCTGTGCTGCCAGCTCAGAGCCTGGAGCCTGCTTCGGAGTCTGTGTCTCTCTCTCTGTTCCTCCCCGCTCTCACTCTGTGTCTCGCTTTCTCTCTAATAAATAAACAAACATAAAAAAAAAGAAGAGTCACATGCTCTTTGATCGAGCCAGCTGGCCGTCCCTCTTCTGAGTGTCTTCTCCTCTCCTCGTCACTGGGTGTAAGACCCACCTCGATCCATGATAATATCATTTCAAGATTATTAACTAATTACATCCGACAAGATCCTTTTTTCAAATAAGGTCGCGTTCACGGGTTCCGGGCGGGCATGTATTTTGGGGGCCACCACTGAACCCACCGCAACTCCTCAGGGCCTGGGCTCCTGCGTCTCTGTCTGTGACTTCCTCTCCAGCCGTGCTCCTGCCACTCATTCATTCCGGGCGCCGGGGCCTCGTGACACGCTGGGCTCACGCGGGATTCAGGAGCGCCCTTCCCCCTTCCAAGAAGGATTAGGGGCCTCTGGCCACTCAGCCGTCCATCCCAGCGTCCCTGTCTCCACGGGACCTTCCTTGACGGTGCCAGTTGGCGCCCCAGCTCCAGCCTCCCTCCGCGACATGCTTCTGTTTCGTGTTGCTCATGGCATTTATCTGCTTCCGAAATAAATGCGACGTCTCTGGATTCTCTCGTCTCCCTTCTCGAAAGTTCCGTGAGCTTGGGACCCCTCTGTCTTACTGGCGAAAATCACATCTCCAGCGTTCTGAGCGTTTTCTGCCCGGTTCCAGACGCTCGCTGGGGAGAAGCAGGGGGCTGAGTGGCTGTAAGTTCCCAGAGTCAGGTCCAAAATGCGAGGAATTGTCTGGCTCTCCAAGTGAGACCCCATGATACCGGACAAGGAGAGAGAACTCTGTCCCCGGGGAGAACCCACTCATGGTGAAGCCCAGACGTCGGTGTGTTTGAAGCCTCACCATGCGGTGCCGATGGGCAGCCAGGAGTGAGAGCCCCCGGTCTGAGACAGCCATGGAGATGCCGTTCGGTTTTGGCTGCTGACTGATGCCGTAAATCTGGGCACTGTAATCCGGGCATTACACCTGGCCAGCGAGCCACGGGGTAAGTCAGCTGGGGGTGTTCTGGGGAAAAAAGAACACACAGAAAAATCCCGTTTTCCACCCCTGGGTGACACTCCCTAGTGGAATATGGGCCCGACCTCCCCCGTGTGACTGCGGAGAGATTACAGTGCATATATCGCTTCTATAATTTTTCTCTAGCGTTGTCTCACTGGCGGTCAGACAGGAGGGCTCTAGTCCGTGTTCCGTAATCCAAGGACTTGGGGTCTTCTGGATGGTGCCAGGGCTGAAAAGTTAAGCGCGATGACAAGGTCTCCCATTGTCTCCCCCTCTCTGATGCGCCATCGCCAGACAGGATGTACTCTTACCTCGTGGCCTCAAGATGGCTGCAACGGTTCCAGGCATCACGCAAAGGCAGTGCCAGCCAGGGTCGAAACAGAGACTGTGAATGTCTCGTGTGCCTCTTCTCTGTGGAAGGAAAGCTGCTCCAGGGTCCGCCCCCAGCCGACTCAGCCTCCACGGCTCTGGAGCCAGGTGATGTGTGCAGCGAGATGAATATGATGCTGCTGGATGGTGACTCCCCAGGATGGGGAGAGGCAGTAAATAGAGACTCCTAAGTACCCGAGGAAATAGCTCTGGACCCAGAGACCAGTGTCCCGGGTTCAAATCCCGGCTCTGGCTGGCTCTGGCTGCCTTATCTGCCCTGCGGCCTGGTGGCCTGTTAGGCTGCAGCCTCCTCCCTGCAAAACTGAAAAACAGCTCCCGAGGCCCTAGCTCTTTCTCCCCGCACTCTCAGCCTGAGGAGTCGGAACCCAGCAAACAGCCGTGTTCTTTGGCGCCTCTGATTTTTCTCGTGGACGCTCCGCTCGGAGGTGCCAGAGGAAACCAGCCGTTAAAGAGAATGACCTCCCGGGCTATCCAAGCACGTGCCGATTTACTAGTTACAAGCTAGAACCCAGGTCAGCCAGATGGAGGGGCCCTGCCTCAGACGCTGGCCACCAGACTGTGCCCATTTCATCCCTCAGGAGGAGGCTCTGCTCTGAGACCTCAGAGGGAGAATAAGGGTTCCTTTCTGCCCTTCACTGCTCCAAACTCTGCTCTGGCATAAAAGCCTTAAATGTTTCTGGATGCTTAAAAAAAACACTTCTGGATAGACAGTCTATATGTATATACACGCTGTGTATATATATATATATATATACACACACACATACAGTATATATACAGACAGCATATATATATGTATACACACACACACATATATATACACATACTCACACACACAAAGTCTTTTATACATATATTTATGTGTTTGTTTATTTAAGAGAGAGCAGGGAAGGGGCAGAGAGAGAGGGAGACAGAATCCCAAGCAGGCTCCAAGCTGTTAGCGCAGAGCCCCACGCGGGGCTCTCCTCGGCGCTGCCATGCTCCCGGTGCGGGTTTGGAGAAGAAGCGTCCTCAGCAGCCTCCCTTAAAGCGGCGTCGCCCCCCGCGGCCCGGAGACCCCCGCCCTGCCGTGTGTCACCGCTCCCAGGTCCCAAGCAGCAGACCTCAGCGAAAGCGGATTGCCCGTGGCTCGCGTGAGTCCGTCGACTGCACCCCTGGCACCGTCCCGAAGCCCCTTAGTGGTCGTCGCTGTAGTGCTGTAGACCTTTGCTCCGTGTGAGAGGTGCTTCCGTGCTGGACGTGACAGCGGCTGCCGGGACTCAGCGACCGTCCGCGTGGGACGCCTGCGGAGGAGCTGGCTCCGAGGTCCTCCAGCTGTGAGCAGGCAGAGTCCGATTTCAAACCCAGACGTCGCAGTTACAAACACACACAAGTACACACACGCGTCCGCCTCACCTGAACGTAGACGTGTGACGCGGACACGAGTGTTATGAGTGGCCGAGTGCACCCAAGCTCTCCATGTGTGAAAACGTGGCTCGCGTGCTTTCTGTGGGGAGAAGCAAACTGCTTTTATTTATTTCATTTTGGTTTTTATTTTTTTTAATTTGAATTCAAGTTAGTGACCGTACAGCGTAGTCTTGGCATCAGGAGTAGGACCCGGTGGTTCACCTCTTACAAGGACACCCGGCGCTCCTCCCGAGAAGCGCCCGCCCTAGTGCCCATCGCCCGTTTAACCCGCCCCTCAGCCAGCTCTCCTCCGGCAGCCCTGTGGTTTCTCTGTGCGGTCGCACTCCTAGGAAGTTACCCAAAGGGGACAAAAGTACCGATTCGAAGGGGCACACGCACCCCAGTGTTGACAGCAGCACTATCGACAACAGCCAAAGTATGGACAGAGCCCATTTAAATGTCCACTGACTGACGAATGGATAACGGAGATGTGGAACACACACGCACGCGCACACACACGCGCACACACATACACACTGGCGTAGTACTCGGCAGTGAAAAAGACATGAAATCCTGCCATTTGCAACAACACGGATGGAACTGGCGGGCGTTGTGCTAAGTGAAATAAGTGAGTCGGAGGAAGATACCGAATGATTTCACTCCTGTGTGGGATTTAAGAAACCCAACAGATGAACAGGGGAAGGGAAGCAAAAATACGGTAAAAACAGAGACGGAGGCAAACCACAGGAGACTCTTCAACGCTTTTAATTTTTAAGGTGCAAGTGAATTCAAATTTGCTTATATTTTCAGAAATTAAAAAAAAAAAAGCTTTAAGTTCTAGTCAGCATCGCAGATGTCTAATTCTCCCCAACAGAAGCCGTTTCCTGCCCAGGCGCAGCTCGTCCTCAGGAAGGGGACTCGTGTTTCCCGAGTGCCGGATAGACGTTGGGCGCTGTCCTGGGGGGGGGGGTGTATGTTTTTATTTGAACCCTGGAGAAACCACGTCAATAAAGTCAAGATCGACTTTTTTTTTTTTTTTTTTGCTCGGGAGGAACCTGAGTCTCAGAGAGTAGGTAGTGTTCCCAGGCACTCGGAGGTAGGGCTGGGATTTGAACCCAGGTCTTCGGGATGCCACAGGTCCACTAAACAGGGTTTCTTTCTAATAGGACTGGTCTAATATTTAGAAATCATTCGAGGGTGTTTCCTATACCTGACTGTGCGTCAGACGAAGGAGGGGAGGAGCGGGGCTGCGGGATGGGCCGGAGCGCTCTCGTGTGCGTCAGGCAGCCACTCTGGGCCGAGCATCAGGAGAATTTGTAGGCTGAGGTTGTTCGGAGCGCCTGTCCCTCCTTCCCTGATGTCATCTCGTTATTGGGTAAATTCAGTGCCTCTCCGACACTAATGTTCCGGACCGGCGCCCACGCTACGAAGCCGGTCTCTGCCGAAATTGGATGCTAATAAATTGTATTTCAGATAACGGTTCATCACCTTGGGCTTCGCCTGGCTGTATAGATGTCTGCAGAGACGGCATCCATTATAGGGACGCACATCCCCAGAGCGGGCTCCCTCCGGCCCGGAAGGCCGTCTCAGAAGGACGCCGGGAGATTTATGGTCTTACATGGTCTCGCATCTGCAGTGCCCGGCTCTTGCCTTGTCATCAGAAGAACAGCCCATACTGAACACTGCGCCAGGCACCGTCTAAGCGTATGCATTTTACATGCATTGTCTCATTTCTGCCTCCTATCAGCTTACCATCGTTACATCACAAATCACCACGGCTTTAGCAGCTTGAAGCAACAAACGTGTATTGTCTTCTGTTGTCCACGCATTGGGGTTCGGGGCGCGGCTCGGCTGCTTCCTGCACTGGGGGTTTCCTCAGGCTGCACTCAAAGTGCCGGTCGGGCTGCCGTCCTCTTTGGAGCCTCGACTGGGAAAGGACCCACTTCTCATTTCCCTCCGGTTGTCGGACGGAATTCGTTTTCTTTCTTTCTTTCTTTTTTTTTTTTTTAATGTTTACTTATTTATTTTTGTGAGACAGCACGAACGCAAGCAGGGGAGGGGCAGAGAGAGGGAGACACAGAATCCGAAGCAGGCTCCAGGCTGAGCTGTCAGCACAGAGCCTGACGCGGGGCTCGAACCTGGGAATGGTGAGCTCATGACCTGAGCTGAAGTCAGACACTCGACTGGCTGAGCCACCACGTGCCCCCTGACGTCATTTTCTTGGAGTCGTAGGACCGAGCTCCCGGTGTGCTTGCTGGCTGTCACCCAGGCACCTCAGAAGGCCCTCTAGAGGCTGTTCTCTCGTCCCCATCACGACCACCCCCCTGGCTCACAGGGCAGCCTAGTTCCCGTAAGAAGAGCGAGGAGTGTGTCCAGCTGCAGCCGGCTAGGCCCGTTGGACCCCACGGGTCCCTCCTCATCTGGGGGTGGGGACGACGCGAGAGCTCGGGTGTCAGGGCGAGGGACCCGCGGGCCATCCTGGGAGTCGGCCTGCCGTGCCCTCCGTCACAGCTCTCTATGCTGGGTGCCGGGGACCCGCCGGACATAGCAGGCCCCGAGGCTGAAGTCCTGGCTACAGTCGCGCAGCCGTCCGGGGTTCCAGCCTGGGCCTTCAGCTCGAGCCCACATGCTTCAGACATTCAGTGAGGAAGCTGCCTTGTGGGTTTGCCCCCAAAGCCGCCCTCTTTGCGGTCCGGGCGTGGTGCTCCTTCACGCTCCCAGACTGTCCGCCACATGGGATTTGAACATCTGTGTGTGCACGACGTGTGACCAGGAGGCTTAGAACTGGTCGTCGACACTGAACACATCCCTCATTTCTGTGCGGGAAGAGTCGGGAGGTCAGTAAGGAAGTAGATCCGCTGACGGGCACAGAGGGGCAGCGAGAGGCGGCACCGCTGGAGCAGACGTGGCTTTCCTCCCTGCCTCCTTGCCTCCCTCCTTACCTCCCTGCCTCCCTGCCTCCCTCCCTGCCTCCCTCCCTCCCTGCCTCCCTCCCTCCCTCCCTGCCTCCCTCCCTCCCTACCTGCCTGCCTCCCTCCATCCCTGCCTCCCTCCCTCCCTCCCGCCCTGCCTCCCTCCCTGCCTCCCTCCCTGCCTCCCTGCCTCCCTCCCTCCCTCCCTGCCTCCCTCCCTGCCTGCCTCCCTGCCTCCCTGCCTGCCTCCCTGCCTCCCTACCTCCCTACCTGCCTGCCTCCCTCCATCCCTGCCTCCCTCCCTCCCTCCATCCCTGCCTCCCTCCCTCCCTCCCTTCCTTCCTTCCTTCCTTCCTTCCGTCCTTCCTTCCTTCCACTCTATTTTCCTACCTAGCACCTGTTTCCCTCTCCATTCCTTTGGCAACAAGACTTCAGTTTTCCTTTGGATGCCACCCCCCTCCCCTCTTTGTCCTTGTGATTCAAGTTGAGCTTGTCCCTCTCAGGGAGCTACAGAAATGACTGGAGAATCCAGGCTTTAGCCAATTGGAGAAATGCATCTTCATGACCACAGTGATGGTGGAAAGTAGGCTGGATCAAAACAGTCAGTGAGAGTCTGCCCTAAAGCTTTTTCTGGAATTATTGAGATGACAGGTTGTCTTTCTGGTAGGATTGTCAGAGACCCGGGACAGAAGTCAGGAGCTGCTGGTTCCTGTCCCTGCCGTCGTGTGTTGAGTGACTATAGCCGAATCGAGCCTGATCGCATTCGTTTTTAAAAGACCAGGTTTCAGGCACAGCGTCTTACACGAATAATCGTTCTCGAGGTCCTTCCCACCCCTGTATCACGCAGCTCGAAGGTGCCGGCTGGCGATCAGGAGCGCCGGGCGCGTCTTCCCAGATACGCTCGCCGCCTGGGGGTGACGCGCGAAGGCCGCCCCGCCTCCAGCAGCAGGTTCCTGTGCCCGGACTCCCGCCACTGACCACAGAGAGCCCGGTGAGAAACCGCCCGTGCTGCCTGCTTCCTCAGATGCGCTCCTCCCCGCAGCCTGGGGTCCCCGAATCCCCGGGTTCAGGCTCTCCACGGAGACACTCGCCGCAGTTAAAAGGCCCTCGTCTCCAGAGTCAGACGCGTGAGTCTGAGTGTTGGCCCCGTCTCTTTCTGGTCGTGTGACTTTGGAGAAGTTGCTTAACCTCTCGGAGCTGTGAGTATCAACGTTGAGCAGGAAAAGGTGTCTCCGATGTCGCTCCCTGAGCCCACGTATTGTCAGAAAAGCCCACGTTCTCAGAGTCTAAGAATAACCGGTGAAGACCACTGCGTGGGCTACAAATAAAGTCTCATCCTTCTTTGTTCTTTTTTCTGGAACCTTCATACAGCGATGTAATACATCACCCACTGAAAGTTAGTTCGAGATACGGGTTTTTAATGAACAAAACAGCAGCGCCTGGGTGGCTCAGTCAGCTCAGCATCAGGCTTCAGCTCAGGTCCTAACAGCTCGGAGCCCGGAGCCGGCTTCGGATTCTGTGTCTCCCTCTCTCTCTGCCCCTCTCCTGCTCATGCTCCGCCTCTCTCTCAAAAATAATAAATAAACATTTAAAAAATTTAAAGAAAATACAATCCACTTGTGATGTAACCGACCATTTCTAATATGTCAGAGTGTCTCTTATATCTCTCCTTGAAGATACAAAAAGGAAAATATTACCTTCATATCTGGCCATGAATTTCTTTAAGTGTCTGAAATCATCCATCGGAGAGCTGTTTGGTGTAGGAGACGAGCTCGGGGGTATCGGTGTGGTTCGGGGAGAGAGGAAGGCTCTGCTCGTGGGGAAGAAAGCGGGAGGTGTGGTGGCTCGGGGGGCGGGAGGGGGAAAGAGAAGAGAAGGAGACGCGTCCCCAAGACTGCGTGAGGCTCTGGGCTGGCCGGAGTTCTCAGGGGAGAGACGGACGCTTGAAAGAAAAGAGATCCGTGTTACTCGTATTGAAGCCGGGTGTGCAGTTGTCTCTGTATGTATTTAACAGACGACATTGACCAGTGCCGTGTGTGTGTGCGCGTGTGTGTGTGTGTGTGTGTGTGTACTTCGGGAGGGCGTGCATCTCACGCCGTTCAGTGAAGGCTGGAACCGAGGGGGCTGGAGAGACTCAGGAGGTGACCTCCGGACCCTGACCACCCCTTCCCTCCCAGATAATTGACGGCAAACTCGGAAACGGGCCCCAGACTTCCGCGAGCCATGACCCCGCGTGCTCCTGGTCACCTTACCTTGACTTCCAAGGGAGAGTGTACGCGTGTGAGCGTGTGCGTGTGTCTGTGCGCGAGAAGTATGGGCTTCGGGCTGTGCAGACACAGCTGATTGCAGGTCGCGGCTTCCTTCTGCTACGCCCCTCACGGTCACCACGCTCTTTGCATTCGTGGATCTGCGAGACCGTTTTATTTGGGTGAGAAAGAGGGAGTTTTGGTGAAGAGTCATTATGAAAAGGTTGACGGCGTCACGGCTGATTCTCTGTGTTGGGTGTAGGCTTGCTGGTTTCAGTGGATGGAAACACACCTAGAACTTGCATAAGCGGAGAGCGAGAGGAAAAGGCAAACCTCGGGGGGGAGACAGAGAAGCGTGTCGGCCCATATAACTAACTCAGTCACGCGCAGCTTCAGGCGTGGACGGGTCCAGCCGCCCGGACATGGTCACCTTCCTCCATCTCACGTCCTTGCTTTCGTCCGCGTCGGTCCCACTGGAAGGTGCGCTCTGCCCGTGCGGGGATGAGATGACACTAAGGATTCTAGCCTCTTGCCGTCGCCGCTAAGCAGCTACCCGACACAGAGCTTCTCGTCCCCAGGACGCCCCGAGTCCAGGGCCGACTCTCCGTGGCTCTGACCGGTGTTGTTACATCCATGGGTGTGGACGAGAGATGGGATGTGTGCTGGGGGTGCTCCCCAAAGGCAAGTCGGGCGTCTCGGAAGTCGGGGCAGGACTTGAGTCTGGACGGGCAGAACCCTCAGTGTCTCTCTCTGCCCCAGGTCCCTACGCTGATTTTGATCCCTTTGTTTTAAAGTCCACAAGCCATTCTCTCCCTCTCGCCCAAGACCGAAGCCTCTTGGCGACTCCGAGTGATTCGGGGGCAGATGAATTAGTGACTTTCTTTCCGTACTTTCTACCAGTCGGGCAAAGCCAGCCCCGTCCGCGGGGGCTGGGGAAAGGGGAATGCAGTGATGCTCGTTGGGTAACTTCGTGTTCCAGGCTTGAGCTCCGGCCCGGACCGCCCGGCTCGGGATGCCGGGGCCCGGGGTCCCCCGGAGCCTCGCCTTCCTCCTCTGTCGCGTGCGGGCGTGCTAGAGGGATTCCAGATCGTCCCGAGTCTAGAGCGCTCGCTGCACCCGTAACGTTACCATGAATGTGACCTCGCGGTCTCTGTCAACGAGAAGCACAGTCCCTTCCTCCCCCCCTGGGGGCCGGCTGGCCTCAGGACTCGGTTTAGAAAACAGCGTGCAGGGGAGGTTATCGGCGGTGCCAGCTCGCGGCCGAGGTCTCCAGAGGCCTGGGGTTTTCACGCTCCTTCTTGGAAACTCACCGCGCTGCCGTGCGCACGGGCCCAGCTAGATCGCTGGACGACCGGTGACACGACCCAGTCACCGACCACCCCGGCCACGAGCCCGCCAGCCAGCCAGCCAACCACCAGGCGTGTGAGCGAGGTCGTCCGAGACTCGGAGGCCAGCCCCTGCCGACCCCGGGCGCGTGCATGAGACCAGTTGGCGCAAACATTTCGAGGTAGGAGATGACGGGGTCTGACAGGCGGGGGGCTCGCCACCCCGAGAGAAAGTCGGGTGGCTCGGAGAACGCAGTGAGACAGCCCCCTCCTTCCCCACGTCTTATTTTGGGCATCACATCCGAAGGCTGAGGCTTGAAACCGCAGCCTTCGGTGCTTCCAGCTGGCACCTGGCCGGGCCACAGATGTCAGTCTTCCCGATGATGCCCTGGTGAACATCAGCCCCGAGAGCGTGCGTCTTTGTCCTTTCCCGTCCCCGAGAGCCAGCATCTTAAAAAATAGGTGTCTATTTAGGATTTCCAAAAGAGATAATGAGCAGTCGCTAATGATTGTTTGAAGCCTCAGAGTTGGACGCAGTGCACTCTGTGCTGCTGTTGGGTTCCGATGGTTCCAGAAGGATAATTCCAGCCCCACACAAGGACGGCTGCCAAGACGCGCTCGACAATGGGGCCCAATTTCCAAACACACACAGCTGTCGACTCTCCAGCCACGGCCCTTCTAGCGACGAAGGTCTCTCGAACGTTCCCAGGACGTGCGGAATGGAGAGGCAGCTGTCTCCAGGGAGGGACAGGTTCAGGGGGAGTCTGGCCCGGCTCCTCCAGAGCCCGAAGGGGTGCCCGCAGGCAGCACCAGCTCGGAGCGGCACGGCGGCTGGCCCTCCGGCCACCCGCAGGTCGTGACTTCCTCTGCGTGAGTTTCCTGTGGCTGCTGTAACAAGTTACCCCATGCTCGGTGACGGAACATGACAGGAGATTGCTCTCTCCCAGATCTGGAGGCCGGAAGTTCAAAGCCAAGGTGTCTACAGGGCCGATTCCTTCTGGGGCTCTGAGGGACGGTCTGTTCCGTGCTCTCTCCTGGCTCCTGGTGGCTGCCAGTCCTTGTAACCTCCTCGCGAGTCTTCATATCACCCTTTCCCCTGTGTGTTTTCTCCTCCTCCCCCTCCTCCCCCTCCTCCCCCTCCTCCCCCTCCTCCCCCTCCTCCCCCTGCTACTACTACTTCTTCTCCTTCTTCTCCTTCTTCTCCTTCTTCTGTCTACACCCAACATGGGGCTCAAACTCACCAACCGAGGTCAAGAGTCACATGCTCTGGGGGCGCCTGGGCGGCTCAGTTGGTTAAGCGGCCGACTTCGGCTCAGGTCATGAGCTCACGGTTGATAGGTTCAAGCCCCGTATTGGGCTCTATGCTGCCAGCTCAGAGCCTGGAGCCTGCTTCGGAGTCTGTGTCTCTCTCTCTGTTCCTCCCCGCTCTCACTCTGTGTCTCGCTTTCTCTCTAATAAATAAACAAACAAAAAAAAAGAAGAGTCACATGCTCTTTGATCGAGCCAGCTGGCCGTCCCTCTTCTGAGTGTCTTCTCCTCTCCCCGTCACTGGGTGTAAGACCCACCTCGATCCATGATAATATCATTTCAAGATTATTAACTAATTATATCCGACAAGATCCTTTTTTCACATAAGGTCACGTTCACGGGTTCCGGGCGGGCATGTATTTTGGGGGCCACCACTGAACCCACCGCAACTCCTCAGGGCCTGGGCTCCTGCGTCTCTGTCTGTGACTTCCTCTCCAGCCGTGCTCCCGCCACTCATTCATTCCGGGCGCCAGGGCCTCGTGACACGCTGGGCTCACGCTAGATTCAGGAGCGCCCTTCCCCCTTCCAGGAAGGATTAGGGGCCTCTGGCCACTCAGCCGTCCATCCCAGCGTCCCTGTCTCCATGGGACCTTCCTTGACGGTGTCAGTTGGCACCCCAGCTCCAGCCTCCCTCCGCGACATGCTTCTGTTTCGTGTTGCTCACGGCATTTATCTGCTTCCGAAATGACTGCGACGTCTCTGGATTCTCTCGTCTCCCTTCTCGAAAGTTCCGTGAGCTCGGGACCCCTCTGTCTTACTGGCGAAAATCACATCTCCAACGTTCTGAGCGTTTTCTGCCCGGTTCCAGATGCTCGCTGGGGAGAAGCAGGGGGCTGAGTGGCTGTAAGTTCCCAGAGTCAGGTCCAAAATGCGAGGAATTGTCTGGCTCTCCAAGTGAGACCCCATGATACCGGACAAGGAGAGAGAACTCTGTCCCCGGGGAGAACCCACTCGTGGTGAAGCCCAGACGTCGGTGTGTTTGAAGCCTCGCCGTGCGGTGCCGATGGGCAGCCAGGAGTGAGAGCCCCCGGTCTGAGACAGCCATGGAGATGCCGTTTGGTTTTGGCTGCTGACTGATGCCGTAAATCTGGGCACTGTAATCCGGGCATTACACCTGGCCAGCGAGCCACGGGGTAAGTCAGCTGGGGGTGTTCTGGGGAAAAAAGAACACACAGAAAGATCCTGTTTTCCACCCCTGGGTGACACTCCCTTGTGGAATATGGGCCCGACCTCCCCCGTGTGACTGCGGAGAGATTACAGTGCATGTATCGCTTCTATAATTTTTCTCTCAGCGTTGTCCCACTGGCGGTCAGACAGGAGGGATCTAGTCCGTGTTCCGTATTCCAAGGACTTGGGGTCTTCTGGATGGTGCCAGGGCTGAAAAGTTAAGCGCGATGACAAGGGCCTCCCATTGTCTCCCCCTCTCTGATGCGCCATCGCCAGACAGGATGTACTCTTACCTCGTGGCCTCAAGATGGCTGCAACGGTTCCAGGCATCACGCAAAGGCAGTGCCAGCCAGGGTTGAAACAGAGACTGCGAATGTCTCGTGTGCCTCTTCTCTGTGGAAGGAAAGCTGCTCCAGGGTCCGCCCCCAGCCGACTCAGCCTCCACGGCTCTGGAGCCAGGTGATGTGTGCAGCGAGATGAATACGATGCTGCTGGTTGGTGACTCCCCAGGACGGGGAGAGGCAGTAAATAGAGACTCCTAAGTACCCGAGGAAATAGCTCTGGACCCAGAGACCAGTGTCCCGGGTTCAAATCCCGGCTCTGGCTGGCTCTGGCTGGCTCTGGCTGGCTCTGGCTGCCTTATCTGCCCTGCGGCCTGGTGGCCTGTTAGGCTGCAGCCTCCTCCCTGCAAAACTGAAAAACAGCTCCCGAGGCCCTAGCTCTTTCTCCCCGCACTCTCAGCCTGAGGAGTCGGAACCCAGCAAACAGCCGTGTTCTTTGGCGCCTCTGATTTTTCTCGTGGACGCTCCGCTCGGAGGTGCCAGAGGAAACCAGCCGTTAAAGAGAATGACCTCCCGGGCTATCCAAGCACGTGCCGATTTACTAGTTACAAGCTAGAACCCAGGTCAGCCAGATGGAGGGGCCCTGCCTCAGACGCTGGCCACCAGACTGTGCCCATTTCATCCCTCAGGAGGAGGCTCTGCTCTGAGACCTCAGAGGGAGAATAAGGGTTCCTTTCTGCCCTTCACTGCTCCAAACTCTGCTCTGGCATAAAAGCCTTAAATGTTTCTGGATGCTTAAAAAAAACACTTCTGGATAGACAGTCTATATGTATATACACGCTGTGTATATATATATATATATATACACACACACATACAGTATATATACAGACAGCATATATATATGTATACACACACACACATATATATACACATACTCACACACACAAAGTCTTTTATACATATATTTATGTGTTTGTTTATTTAAGAGAGAGCAGGGAAGGGGCAGAGAGAGAGGGAGACAGAATCCCAAGCAGGCTCCAAGCTGTTAGCGCAGAGCCCCACGCGGGGCTCTCCTCGGCGCTGCCATGCTCCCGGTGCGGGTTTGGAGAAGAAGCGTCCTCAGCAGCCTCCCTTAAAGCGGCGTCGCCCCCCGCGGCCCGGAGACCCCCGCCCTGCCGTGTGTCACCGCTCCCAGGTCCCAAGCAGCAGACCTCAGCGAAAGCGGATTGCCCGTGGCTCGCGTGAGTCCGTCGACTGCACCCCTGGCACCGTCCCGAAGCCCCTTAGTGGTCGTCGCTGTAGTGCTGTAGACCTTTGCTCCGTGTGAGAGGTGCTTCCGTGCTGGACGTGACAGCGGCTGCCGGGACTCAGCGACCGTCCGCGTGGGACGCCTGCGGAGGAGCTGGCTCCGAGGTCCTCCAGCTGTGAGCAGGCAGAGTCCGATTTCAAACCCAGACGTCGCAGTTACAAACACACACAAGTACACACACGCGTCCGCCTCACCTGAACGTAGACGTGTGACGCGGACACGAGTGTTATGAGTGGCCGAGTGCACCCAAGCTCTCCATGTGTGAAAACGTGGCTCGCGTGCTTTCTGTGGGGAGAAGCAAACTGCTTTTATTTATTTCATTTTGGTTTTTATTTTTTTTAATTTGAATTCAAGTTAGTGACCGTACAGCGTAGTCTTGGCATCAGGAGTAGGACCCGGTGGTTCACCTCTTACAAGGACACCCGGCGCTCCTCCCGAGAAGCGCCCGCCCTAGTGCCCATCGCCCGTTTAACCCGCCCCTCAGCCAGCTCTCCTCCGGCAGCCCTGTGGTTTCTCTGTGCGGTCGCACTCCTAGGAAGTTACCCAAAGGGGACAAAAGTACCGATTCGAAGGGGCACACGCACCCCAGTGTTGACAGCAGCACTATCGACAACAGCCAAAGTATGGACAGAGCCCATTTAAATGTCCACTGACTGACGAATGGATAACGGAGATGTGGAACACACACGCACGCGCACACACACGCGCACACACATACACACTGGCGTAGTACTCGGCAGTGAAAAAGACATGAAATCCTGCCATTTGCAACAACACGGATGGAACTGGCGGGCGTTGTGCTAAGTGAAATAAGTGAGTCGGAGGAAGATACCGAATGATTTCACTCCTGTGTGGGATTTAAGAAACCCAACAGATGAACAGGGGAAGGGAAGCAAAAATACGGTAAAAACAGAGACGGAGGCAAACCACAGGAGACTCTTCAACGCTTTTAATTTTTAAGGTGCAAGTGAATTCAAATTTGCTTATATTTTCAGAAATTAAAAAAAAAAAAGCTTTAAGTTCTAGTCAGCATCGCAGATGTCTAATTCTCCCCAACAGAAGCCGTTTCCTGCCCAGGCGCAGCTCGTCCTCAGGAAGGGGACTCGTGTTTCCCGAGTGCCGGATAGACGTTGGGCGCTGTCCTGGGGGGGGGGGTGTATGTTTTTATTTGAACCCTGGAGAAACCACGTCAATAAAGTCAAGATCGACTTTTTTTTTTTTTTTTTGCTCGGGAGGAACCTGAGTCTCAGAGAGTAGGTAGTGTTCCCAGGCACTCGGAGGTAGGGCTGGGATTTGAACCCAGGTCTTCGGGATGCCACAGGTCCACTAAACAGGGTTTCTTTCTAATAGGACTGGTCTAATATTTAGAAATCATTCGAGGGTGTTTCCTATACCTGACTGTGCGTCAGACGAAGGAGGGGAGGAGCGGGGCTGCGGGATGGGCCGGAGCGCTCTCGTGTGCGTCAGGCAGCCACTCTGGGCCGAGCATCAGGAGAATTTGTAGGCTGAGGTTGTTCGGAGCGCCTGTCCCTCCTTCCCTGATGTCATCTCGTTATTGGGTAAATTCAGTGCCTCTCCGACACTAATGTTCCGGACCGGCGCCCACGCTACGAAGCCGGTCTCTGCCGAAATTGGATGCTAATAAATTGTATTTCAGATAACGGTTCATCACCTTGGGCTTCGCCTGGCTGTATAGATGTCTGCAGAGACGGCATCCATTATAGGGACGCACATCCCCAGAGCGGGCTCCCTCCGGCCCGGAAGGCCGTCTCAGAAGGACGCCGGGAGATTTATGGTCTTACATGGTCTCGCATCTGCAGTGCCCGGCTCTTGCCTTGTCATCAGAAGAACAGCCCATACTGAACACTGCGCCAGGCACCGTCTAAGCGTATGCATTTTACATGCATTGTCTCATTTCTGCCTCCTATCAGCTTACCATCGTTACATCACAAATCACCACGGCTTTAGCAGCTTGAAGCAACAAACGTGTATTGTCTTCTGTTGTCCACGCATTGGGGTTCGGGGCGCGGCTCGGCTGCTTCCTGCACTGGGGGTTTCCTCAGGCTGCACTCAAAGTGCCGGTCGGGCTGCCGTCCTCTTTGGAGCCTCGACTGGGAAAGGACCCACTTCTCATTTCCCTCCGGTTGTCGGACGGAATTCGTTTTCTTTCTTTCTTTCTTTTTTTTTTTTTTAATGTTTACTTATTTATTTTTGTGAGACAGCACGAACGCAAGCAGGGGAGGGGCAGAGAGAGGGAGACACAGAATCCGAAGCAGGCTCCAGGCTGAGCTGTCAGCACAGAGCCTGACGCGGGGCTCGAACCTGGGAATGGTGAGCTCATGACCTGAGCTGAAGTCAGACACTCGACTGGCTGAGCCACCACGTGCCCCCTGACGTCATTTTCTTGGAGTCGTAGGACCGAGCTCCCGGTGTGCTTGCTGGCTGTCACCCAGGCACCTCAGAAGGCCCTCTAGAGGCTGTTCTCTCGTCCCCATCACGACCACCCCCCTGGCTCACAGGGCAGCCTAGTTCCCGTAAGAAGAGCGAGGAGTGTGTCCAGCTGCAGCCGGCTAGGCCCGTTGGACCCCACGGGTCCCTCCTCATCTGGGGGTGGGGACGACGCGAGAGCTCGGGTGTCAGGGCGAGGGACCCGCGGGCCATCCTGGGAGTCGGCCTGCCGTGCCCTCCGTCACAGCTCTCTATGCTGGGTGCCGGGGACCCGCCGGACATAGCAGGCCCCGAGGCTGAAGTCCTGGCTACAGTCGCGCAGCCGTCCGGGGTTCCAGCCTGGGCCTTCAGCTCGAGCCCACATGCTTCAGACATTCAGTGAGGAAGCTGCCTTGTGGGTTTGCCCCCAAAGCCGCCCTCTTTGCGGTCCGGGCGTGGTGCTCCTTCACGCTCCCAGACTGTCCGCCACATGGGATTTGAACATCTGTGTGTGCACGACGTGTGACCAGGAGGCTTAGAACTGGTCGTCGACACTGAACACATCCCTCATTTCTGTGCGGGAAGAGTCGGGAGGTCAGTAAGGAAGTAGATCCGCTGACGGGCACAGAGGGGCAGCGAGAGGCGGCACCGCTGGAGCAGACGTGGCTTTCCTCCCTGCCTCCTTGCCTCCCTCCTTACCTCCCTGCCTCCCTGCCTCCCTCCCTGCCTCCCTCCCTCCCTGCCTCCCTCCCTCCCTCCCTGCCTCCCTCCCTCCCTACCTGCCTGCCTCCCTCCATCCCTGCCTCCCTCCCTCCCTCCCGCCCTGCCTCCCTCCCTGCCTCCCTCCCTGCCTCCCTGCCTCCCTCCCTCCCTCCCTGCCTCCCTCCCTGCCTGCCTCCCTGCCTCCCTGCCTGCCTCCCTGCCTCCCTACCTCCCTACCTGCCTGCCTCCCTCCATCCCTGCCTCCCTCCCTCCCTCCATCCCTGCCTCCCTCCCTCCCTCCCTTCCTTCCTTCCTTCCTTCCTTCCGTCCTTCCTTCCTTCCACTCTATTTTCCTACCTAGCACCTGTTTCCCTCTCCATTCCTTTGGCAACAAGACTTCAGTTTTCCTTTGGATGCCACCCCCCTCCCCTCTTTGTCCTTGTGATTCAAGTTGAGCTTGTCCCTCTCAGGGAGCTACAGAAATGACTGGAGAATCCAGGCTTTAGCCAATTGGAGAAATGCATCTTCATGACCACAGTGATGGTGGAAAGTAGGCTGGATCAAAACAGTCAGTGAGAGTCTGCCCTAAAGCTTTTTCTGGAATTATTGAGATGACAGGTTGTCTTTCTGGTAGGATTGTCAGAGACCCGGGACAGAAGTCAGGAGCTGCTGGTTCCTGTCCCTGCCGTCGTGTGTTGAGTGACTATAGCCGAATCGAGCCTGATCGCATTCGTTTTTAAAAGACCAGGTTTCAGGCACAGCGTCTTACACGAATAATCGTTCTCGAGGTCCTTCCCACCCCTGTATCACGCAGCTCGAAGGTGCCGGCTGGCGATCAGGAGCGCCGGGCGCGTCTTCCCAGATACGCTCGCCGCCTGGGGGTGACGCGCGAAGGCCGCCCCGCCTCCAGCAGCAGGTTCCTGTGCCCGGACTCCCGCCACTGACCACAGAGAGCCCGGTGAGAAACCGCCCGTGCTGCCTGCTTCCTCAGATGCGCTCCTCCCCGCAGCCTGGGGTCCCCGAATCCCCGGGTTCAGGCTCTCCACGGAGACACTCGCCGCAGTTAAAAGGCCCTCGTCTCCAGAGTCAGACGCGTGAGTCTGAGTGTTGGCCCCGTCTCTTTCTGGTCGTGTGACTTTGGAGAAGTTGCTTAACCTCTCGGAGCTGTGAGTATCAACGTTGAGCAGGAAAAGGTGTCTCCGATGTCGCTCCCTGAGCCCACGTATTGTCAGAAAAGCCCACGTTCTCAGAGTCTAAGAATAACCGGTGAAGACCACTGCGTGGGCTACAAATAAAGTCTCATCCTTCTTTGTTCTTTTTTCTGGAACCTTCATACAGCGATGTAATACATCACCCACTGAAAGTTAGTTCGAGATACGGGTTTTTAATGAACAAAACAGCAGCGCCTGGGTGGCTCAGTCAGCTCAGCATCAGGCTTCAGCTCAGGTCCTAACAGCTCGGAGCCCGGAGCCGGCTTCGGATTCTGTGTCTCCCTCTCTCTCTGCCCCTCTCCTGCTCATGCTCCGCCTCTCTCTCAAAAATAATAAATAAACATTTAAAAAATTTAAAGAAAATACAATCCACTTGTGATGTAACCGACCATTTCTAATATGTCAGAGTGTCTCTTATATCTCTCCTTGAAGATACAAAAAGGAAAATATTACCTTCATATCTGGCCATGAATTTCTTTAAGTGTCTGAAATCATCCATCGGAGAGCTGTTTGGTGTAGGAGACGAGCTCGGGGGTATCGGTGTGGTTCGGGGAGAGAGGAAGGCTCTGCTCGTGGGGAAGAAAGCGGGAGGTGTGGTGGCTCGGGGGGCGGGAGGGGGAAAGAGAAGAGAAGGAGACGCGTCCCCAAGACTGCGTGAGGCTCTGGGCTGGCCGGAGTTCTCAGGGGAGAGACGGACGCTTGAAAGAAAAGAGATCCGTGTTACTCGTATTGAAGCCGGGTGTGCAGTTGTCTCTGTATGTATTTAACAGACGACATTGACCAGTGCCGTGTGTGTGTGCGCGTGTGTGTGTGTGTGTGTGTGTGTGTACTTCGGGAGGGCGTGCATCTCACGCCGTTCAGTGAAGGCTGGAACCGAGGGGGCTGGAGAGACTCAGGAGGTGACCTCCGGACCCTGACCACCCCTTCCCTCCCAGATAATTGACGGCAAACTCGGAAACGGGCCCCAGACTTCCGCGAGCCATGACCCCGCGTGCTCCTGGTCACCTTACCTTGACTTCCAAGGGAGAGTGTACGCGTGTGAGCGTGTGCGTGTGTCTGTGCGCGAGAAGTATGGGCTTCGGGCTGTGCAGACACAGCTGATTGCAGGTCGCGGCTTCCTTCTGCTACGCCCCTCACGGTCACCACGCTCTTTGCATTCGTGGATCTGCGAGACCGTTTTATTTGGGTGAGAAAGAGGGAGTTTTGGTGAAGAGTCATTATGAAAAGGTTGACGGCGTCACGGCTGATTCTCTGTGTTGGGTGTAGGCTTGCTGGTTTCAGTGGATGGAAACACACCTAGAACTTGCATAAGCGGAGAGCGAGAGGAAAAGGCAAACCTCGGGGGGGAGACAGAGAAGCGTGTCGGCCCATATAACTAACTCAGTCACGCGCAGCTTCAGGCGTGGACGGGTCCAGCCGCCCGGACATGGTCACCTTCCTCCATCTCACGTCCTTGCTTTCGTCCGCGTCGGTCCCACTGGAAGGTGCGCTCTGCCCGTGCGGGGATGAGATGACACTAAGGATTCTAGCCTCTTGCCGTCGCCGCTAAGCAGCTACCCGACACAGAGCTTCTCGTCCCCAGGACGCCCCGAGTCCAGGGCCGACTCTCCGTGGCTCTGACCGGTGTTGTTACATCCATGGGTGTGGACGAGAGATGGGATGTGTGCTGGGGGTGCTCCCCAAAGGCAAGTCGGGCGTCTCGGAAGTCGGGGCAGGACTTGAGTCTGGACGGGCAGAACCCTCAGTGTCTCTCTCTGCCCCAGGTCCCTACGCTGATTTTGATCCCTTTGTTTTAAAGTCCACAAGCCATTCTCTCCCTCTCGCCCAAGACCGAAGCCTCTTGGCGACTCCGAGTGATTCGGGGGCAGATGAATTAGTGACTTTCTTTCCGTACTTTCTACCAGTCGGGCAAAGCCAGCCCCGTCCGCGGGGGCTGGGGAAAGGGGAATGCAGTGATGCTCGTTGGGTAACTTCGTGTTCCAGGCTTGAGCTCCGGCCCGGACCGCCCGGCTCGGGATGCCGGGGCCCGGGGTCCCCCGGAGCCTCGCCTTCCTCCTCTGTCGCGTGCGGGCGTGCTAGAGGGATTCCAGATCGTCCCGAGTCTAGAGCGCTCGCTGCACCCGTAACGTTACCATGAATGTGACCTCGCGGTCTCTGTCAACGAGAAGCACAGTCCCTTCCTCCCCCCCTGGGGGCCGGCTGGCCTCAGGACTCGGTTTAGAAAACAGCGTGCAGGGGAGGTTATCGGCGGTGCCAGCTCGCGGCCGAGGTCTCCAGAGGCCTGGGGTTTTCACGCTCCTTCTTGGAAACTCACCGCGCTGCCGTGCGCACGGGCCCAGCTAGATCGCTGGACGACCGGTGACACGACCCAGTCACCGACCACCCCGGCCACGAGCCCGCCAGCCAGCCAGCCAACCACCAGGCGTGTGAGCGAGGTCGTCCGAGACTCGGAGGCCAGCCCCTGCCGACCCCGGGCGCGTGCATGAGACCAGTTGGCGCAAACATTTCGAGGTAGGAGATGACGGGGTCTGACAGGCGGGGGGCTCGCCACCCCGAGAGAAAGTCGGGTGGCTCGGAGAACGCAGTGAGACAGCCCCCTCCTTCCCCACGTCTTATTTTGGGCATCACATCCGAAGGCTGAGGCTTGAAACCGCAGCCTTCGGTGCTTCCAGCTGGCACCTGGCCGGGCCACAGATGTCAGTCTTCCCGATGATGCCCTGGTGAACATCAGCCCCGAGAGCGTGCGTCTTTGTCCTTTCCCGTCCCCGAGAGCCAGCATCTTAAAAAATAGGTGTCTATTTAGGATTTCCAAAAGAGATAATGAGCAGTCGCTAATGATTGTTTGAAGCCTCAGAGTTGGACGCAGTGCACTCTGTGCTGCTGTTGGGTTCCGATGGTTCCAGAAGGATAATTCCAGCCCCACACAAGGACGGCTGCCAAGACGCGCTCGACAATGGGGCCCAATTTCCAAACACACACAGCTGTCGACTCTCCAGCCACGGCCCTTCTAGCGACGAAGGTCTCTCGAACGTTCCCAGGACGTGCGGAATGGAGAGGCAGCTGTCTCCAGGGAGGGACAGGTTCAGGGGGAGTCTGGCCCGGCTCCTCCAGAGCCCGAAGGGGTGCCCGCAGGCAGCACCAGCTCGGAGCGGCACGGCGGCTGGCCCTCCGGCCACCCGCAGGTCGTGACTTCCTCTGCGTGAGTTTCCTGTGGCTGCTGTAACAAGTTACCCCATGCTCGGTGACGGAACATGACAGGAGATTGCTCTCTCCCAGATCTGGAGGCCGGAAGTTCAAAGCCAAGGTGTCTACAGGGCCGATTCCTTCTGGGGCTCTGAGGGACGGTCTGTTCCGTGCTCTCTCCTGGCTCCTGGTGGCTGCCAGTCCTTGTAACCTCCTCGCGAGTCTTCATATCACCCTTTCCCCTGTGTGTTTTCTCCTCCTCCCCCTCCTCCCCCTCCTCCCCCTCCTCCCCCTCCCTCCCCCTCCTCCCCCTGCTACTACTACTTCTTCTCCTTCTTCTCCTTCTTCTCCTTCTTCTGTCTACACCCAACATGGGGCTCAAACTCACCAACCGAGGTCAAGAGTCACATGCTCTGGGGGCGCCTGGGCGGCTCAGTTGGTTAAGCGGCCGACTTCGGCTCAGGTCATGAGCTCACGGTTGATAGGTTCAAGCCCCGTATTGGGCTCTATGCTGCCAGCTCAGAGCCTGGAGCCTGCTTCGGAGTCTGTGTCTCTCTCTCTGTTCCTCCCCGCTCTCACTCTGTGTCTCGCTTTCTCTCTAATAAATAAACAAACAAAAAAAAAGAAGAGTCACATGCTCTTTGATCGAGCCAGCTGGCCGTCCCTCTTCTGAGTGTCTTCTCCTCTCCCCGTCACTGGGTGTAAGACCCACCTCGATCCATGATAATATCATTTCAAGATTATTAACTAATTATATCCGACAAGATCCTTTTTTCACATAAGGTCACGTTCACGGGTTCCGGGCGGGCATGTATTTTGGGGGCCACCACTGAACCCACCGCAACTCCTCAGGGCCTGGGCTCCTGCGTCTCTGTCTGTGACTTCCTCTCCAGCCGTGCTCCCGCCACTCATTCATTCCGGGCGCCAGGGCCTCGTGACACGCTGGGCTCACGCTAGATTCAGGAGCGCCCTTCCCCCTTCCAGGAAGGATTAGGGGCCTCTGGCCACTCAGCCGTCCATCCCAGCGTCCCTGTCTCCATGGGACCTTCCTTGACGGTGTCAGTTGGCACCCCAGCTCCAGCCTCCCTCCGCGACATGCTTCTGTTTCGTGTTGCTCACGGCATTTATCTGCTTCCGAAATGACTGCGACGTCTCTGGATTCTCTCGTCTCCCTTCTCGAAAGTTCCGTGAGCTCGGGACCCCTCTGTCTTACTGGCGAAAATCACATCTCCAACGTTCTGAGCGTTTTCTGCCCGGTTCCAGATGCTCGCTGGGGAGAAGCAGGGGGCTGAGTGGCTGTAAGTTCCCAGAGTCAGGTCCAAAATGCGAGGAATTGTCTGGCTCTCCAAGTGAGACCCCATGATACCGGACAAGGAGAGAGAACTCTGTCCCCGGGGAGAACCCACTCGTGGTGAAGCCCAGACGTCGGTGTGTTTGAAGCCTCGCCGTGCGGTGCCGATGGGCAGCCAGGAGTGAGAGCCCCCGGTCTGAGACAGCCATGGAGATGCCGTTTGGTTTTGGCTGCTGACTGATGCCGTAAATCTGGGCACTGTAATCCGGGCATTACACCTGGCCAGCGAGCCACGGGGTAAGTCAGCTGGGGGTGTTCTGGGGAAAAAAGAACACACAGAAAGATCCTGTTTTCCACCCCTGGGTGACACTCCCTTGTGGAATATGGGCCCGACCTCCCCCGTGTGACTGCGGAGAGATTACAGTGCATGTATCGCTTCTATAATTTTTCTCTCAGCGTTGTCCCACTGGCGGTCAGACAGGAGGGATCTAGTCCGTGTTCCGTATTCCAAGGACTTGGGGTCTTCTGGATGGTGCCAGGGCTGAAAAGTTAAGCGCGATGACAAGGGCCTCCCATTGTCTCCCCCTCTCTGATGCGCCATCGCCAGACAGGATGTACTCTTACCTCGTGGCCTCAAGATGGCTGCAACGGTTCCAGGCATCACGCAAAGGCAGTGCCAGCCAGGGTTGAAACAGAGACTGCGAATGTCTCGTGTGCCTCTTCTCTGTGGAAGGAAAGCTGCTCCAGGGTCCGCCCCCAGCCGACTCAGCCTCCACGGCTCTGGAGCCAGGTGATGTGTGCAGCGAGATGAATACGATGCTGCTGGTTGGTGACTCCCCAGGACGGGGAGAGGCAGTAAATAGAGACTCCTAAGTACCCGAGGAAATAGCTCTGGACCCAGAGACCAGTGTCCCGGGTTCAAATCCCGGCTCTGGCTGGCTCTGGCTGGCTCTGGCTGGCTCTGGCTGCCTTATCTGCCCTGCGGCCTGGTGGCCTGTTAGGCTGCAGCCTCCTCCCTGCAAAACTGAAAAACAGCTCCCGAGGCCCTAGCTCTTTCTCCCCGCACTCTCAGCCTGAGGAGTCGGAACCCAGCAAACAGCCGTGTTCTTTGGCGCCTCTGATTTTTCTCGTGGACGCTCCGCTCGGAGGTGCCAGAGGAAACCAGCCGTTAAAGAGAATGACCTCCCGGGCTATCCAAGCACGTGCCGATTTACTAGTTACAAGCTAGAACCCAGGTCAGCCAGATGGAGGGGCCCTGCCTCAGACGCTGGCCACCAGACTGTGCCCATTTCATCCCTCAGGAGGAGGCTCTGCTCTGAGACCTCAGAGGGAGAATAAGGGTTCCTTTCTGCCCTTCACTGCTCCAAACTCTGCTCTGGCATAAAAGCCTTAAATGTTTCTGGATGCTTAAAAAAAACACTTCTGGATAGACAGTCTATATGTATATACACGCTGTGTATATATATATATATATATACACACACACATACAGTATATATACAGACAGCATATATATATGTATACACACACACACATATATATACACATACTCACACACACAAAGTCTTTTATACATATATTTATGTGTTTGTTTATTTAAGAGAGAGCAGGGAAGGGGCAGAGAGAGAGGGAGACAGAATCCCAAGCAGGCTCCAAGCTGTTAGCGCAGAGCCCCACGCGGGGCTCTCCTCGGCGCTGCCATGCTCCCGGTGCGGGTTTGGAGAAGAAGCGTCCTCAGCAGCCTCCCTTAAAGCGGCGTCGCCCCCCGCGGCCCGGAGACCCCCGCCCTGCCGTGTGTCACCGCTCCCAGGTCCCAAGCAGCAGACCTCAGCGAAAGCGGATTGCCCGTGGCTCGCGTGAGTCCGTCGACTGCACCCCTGGCACCGTCCCGAAGCCCCTTAGTGGTCGTCGCTGTAGTGCTGTAGACCTTTGCTCCGTGTGAGAGGTGCTTCCGTGCTGGACGTGACAGCGGCTGCCGGGACTCAGCGACCGTCCGCGTGGGACGCCTGCGGAGGAGCTGGCTCCGAGGTCCTCCAGCTGTGAGCAGGCAGAGTCCGATTTCAAACCCAGACGTCGCAGTTACAAACACACACAAGTACACACACGCGTCCGCCTCACCTGAACGTAGACGTGTGACGCGGACACGAGTGTTATGAGTGGCCGAGTGCACCCAAGCTCTCCATGTGTGAAAACGTGGCTCGCGTGCTTTCTGTGGGGAGAAGCAAACTGCTTTTATTTATTTCATTTTGGTTTTTATTTTTTTTAATTTGAATTCAAGTTAGTGACCGTACAGCGTAGTCTTGGCATCAGGAGTAGGACCCGGTGGTTCACCTCTTACAAGGACACCCGGCGCTCCTCCCGAGAAGCGCCCGCCCTAGTGCCCATCGCCCGTTTAACCCGCCCCTCAGCCAGCTCTCCTCCGGCAGCCCTGTGGTTTCTCTGTGCGGTCGCACTCCTAGGAAGTTACCCAAAGGGGACAAAAGTACCGATTCGAAGGGGCACACGCACCCCAGTGTTGACAGCAGCACTATCGACAACAGCCAAAGTATGGACAGAGCCCATTTAAATGTCCACTGACTGACGAATGGATAACGGAGATGTGGAACACACACGCACGCGCACACACACGCGCACACACATACACACTGGCGTAGTACTCGGCAGTGAAAAAGACATGAAATCCTGCCATTTGCAACAACACGGATGGAACTGGCGGGCGTTGTGCTAAGTGAAATAAGTGAGTCGGAGGAAGATACCGAATGATTTCACTCCTGTGTGGGATTTAAGAAACCCAACAGATGAACAGGGGAAGGGAAGCAAAAATACGGTAAAAACAGAGACGGAGGCAAACCACAGGAGACTCTTCAACGCTTTTAATTTTTAAGGTGCAAGTGAATTCAAATTTGCTTATATTTTCAGAAATTAAAAAAAAAAAAGCTTTAAGTTCTAGTCAGCATCGCAGATGTCTAATTCTCCCCAACAGAAGCCGTTTCCTGCCCAGGCGCAGCTCGTCCTCAGGAAGGGGACTCGTGTTTCCCGAGTGCCGGATAGACGTTGGGCGCTGTCCTGGGGGGGGGGGTGTATGTTTTTATTTGAACCCTGGAGAAACCACGTCAATAAAGTCAAGATCGACTTTTTTTTTTTTTTTTTTGCTCGGGAGGAACCTGAGTCTCAGAGAGTAGGTAGTGTTCCCAGGCACTCGGAGGTAGGGCTGGGATTTGAACCCAGGTCTTCGGGATGCCACAGGTCCACTAAACAGGGTTTCTTTCTAATAGGACTGGTCTAATATTTAGAAATCATTCGAGGGTGTTTCCTATACCTGACTGTGCGTCAGACGAAGGAGGGGAGGAGCGGGGCTGCGGGATGGGCCGGAGCGCTCTCGTGTGCGTCAGGCAGCCACTCTGGGCCGAGCATCAGGAGAATTTGTAGGCTGAGGTTGTTCGGAGCGCCTGTCCCTCCTTCCCTGATGTCATCTCGTTATTGGGTAAATTCAGTGCCTCTCCGACACTAATGTTCCGGACCGGCGCCCACGCTACGAAGCCGGTCTCTGCCGAAATTGGATGCTAATAAATTGTATTTCAGATAACGGTTCATCACCTTGGGCTTCGCCTGGCTGTATAGATGTCTGCAGAGACGGCATCCATTATAGGGACGCACATCCCCAGAGCGGGCTCCCTCCGGCCCGGAAGGCCGTCTCAGAAGGACGCCGGGAGATTTATGGTCTTACATGGTCTCGCATCTGCAGTGCCCGGCTCTTGCCTTGTCATCAGAAGAACAGCCCATACTGAACACTGCGCCAGGCACCGTCTAAGCGTATGCATTTTACATGCATTGTCTCATTTCTGCCTCCTATCAGCTTACCATCGTTACATCACAAATCACCACGGCTTTAGCAGCTTGAAGCAACAAACGTGTATTGTCTTCTGTTGTCCACGCATTGGGGTTCGGGGCGCGGCTCGGCTGCTTCCTGCACTGGGGGTTTCCTCAGGCTGCACTCAAAGTGCCGGTCGGGCTGCCGTCCTCTTTGGAGCCTCGACTGGGAAAGGACCCACTTCTCATTTCCCTCCGGTTGTCGGACGGAATTCGTTTTCTTTCTTTCTTTCTTTTTTTTTTTTTTAATGTTTACTTATTTATTTTTGTGAGACAGCACGAACGCAAGCAGGGGAGGGGCAGAGAGAGGGAGACACAGAATCCGAAGCAGGCTCCAGGCTGAGCTGTCAGCACAGAGCCTGACGCGGGGCTCGAACCTGGGAATGGTGAGCTCATGACCTGAGCTGAAGTCAGACACTCGACTGGCTGAGCCACCACGTGCCCCCTGACGTCATTTTCTTGGAGTCGTAGGACCGAGCTCCCGGTGTGCTTGCTGGCTGTCACCCAGGCACCTCAGAAGGCCCTCTAGAGGCTGTTCTCTCGTCCCCATCACGACCACCCCCCTGGCTCACAGGGCAGCCTAGTTCCCGTAAGAAGAGCGAGGAGTGTGTCCAGCTGCAGCCGGCTAGGCCCGTTGGACCCCACGGGTCCCTCCTCATCTGGGGGTGGGGACGACGCGAGAGCTCGGGTGTCAGGGCGAGGGACCCGCGGGCCATCCTGGGAGTCGGCCTGCCGTGCCCTCCGTCACAGCTCTCTATGCTGGGTGCCGGGGACCCGCCGGACATAGCAGGCCCCGAGGCTGAAGTCCTGGCTACAGTCGCGCAGCCGTCCGGGGTTCCAGCCTGGGCCTTCAGCTCGAGCCCACATGCTTCAGACATTCAGTGAGGAAGCTGCCTTGTGGGTTTGCCCCCAAAGCCGCCCTCTTTGCGGTCCGGGCGTGGTGCTCCTTCACGCTCCCAGACTGTCCGCCACATGGGATTTGAACATCTGTGTGTGCACGACGTGTGACCAGGAGGCTTAGAACTGGTCGTCGACACTGAACACATCCCTCATTTCTGTGCGGGAAGAGTCGGGAGGTCAGTAAGGAAGTAGATCCGCTGACGGGCACAGAGGGGCAGCGAGAGGCGGCACCGCTGGAGCAGACGTGGCTTTCCTCCCTGCCTCCTTGCCTCCCTCCTTACCTCCCTGCCTCCCTGCCTCCCTCCCTGCCTCCCTCCCTCCCTGCCTCCCTCCCTCCCTCCCTGCCTCCCTCCCTCCCTACCTGCCTGCCTCCCTCCATCCCTGCCTCCCTCCCTCCCTCCCGCCCTGCCTCCCTCCCTGCCTCCCTCCCTGCCTCCCTGCCTCCCTCCCTCCCTCCCTGCCTCCCTCCCTGCCTGCCTCCCTGCCTCCCTGCCTGCCTCCCTGCCTCCCTACCTCCCTACCTGCCTGCCTCCCTCCATCCCTGCCTCCCTCCCTCCCTCCATCCCTGCCTCCCTCCCTCCCTTCCTTCCTTCCTTCCTTCCTTCCTTCCGTCCTTCCTTCCTTCCACTCTATTTTCCTACCTAGCACCTGTTTCCCTCTCCATTCCTTTGGCAACAAGACTTCAGTTTTCCTTTGGATGCCACCCCCCTCCCCTCTTTGTCCTTGTGATTCAAGTTGAGCTTGTCCCTCTCAGGGAGCTACAGAAATGACTGGAGAATCCAGGCTTTAGCCAATTGGAGAAATGCATCTTCATGATGGTGGAAAGTAGGCTGGATCAAAACAGTCAGTGAGAGTCTGCCCTAAAGCTTTTTCTGGAATTATTGAGATGACAGGTTGTCTTTCTGGTAGGATTGTCAGAGACCCGGGACAGAAGTCAGGAGCTGCTGGTTCCTGTCCCTGCCGTCGTGTGTGCGCAGCCATCTTGAGAGCAAAGCCGCATAGAGGAAAGTGTGTAGACAGATTCCCGGAGCCGTTGAGGGCCTTGATCAAACCATGCCTGAAGCTGGTCCCATTCCTAGAATGTGAAGAGATACTGGTTCCAGCCACAACTTTCTATTTCTCTCCTCAACCTAATTTGGTTTCCGACACCAACTCAAAGACTCCTAACTGATACAGTCCCCTAATTTATGTATTAGGGATCTACTCCGTGCATTCGTGACTTCACACCTACTTGGCAGAGACTTCAGAGCGTGAGAACGTTAGAGCTTGCCATCATTTCTCCTTCGTGCGTGGTCACCCGCTTTCTCTCTAGTCTGAATATGATAGGACTTTCTTGCCATCAGGTGAAAAGGTTCCATTCACCGAGCTATTTCGGCGGTCAGGAAGATGCTTAGGCGAGTTAACACTTTTTATCCTGAGACTGGCCGATACTCCTCAGACCCAGAATGGTGGGCAGATGTCTCCCGGAGACAGGGCGCGTGGTAATTGCCGAATCGCTCCCTGGGTCTCAGCTGCAGGGACCTGCGCCTCATTTTCACGAGTGCCGAGTGGATTGTTTCTCCTTAAGTACATCGCCCGCACTTGACATGAGGAGCCTCGGCTCCGTCTCTCCTCCACAGCGGTTATCCGCAAAACTGGAGTGAAGGGTTGGGATTCTAGGGTAGCTGCGCTTTTAAAGGATAAGGCGTAAAGCCAGGAAAGTGGCTGTTACCCCCCCCCCAAACACACACACACAAATCTCTGCGGAAGAACAAAAGCTCAGAAAGCAATGAATTGTCTTAGGTTTTTATTGCTTTATTGAACAAAATTGTGTTGGGACTTGATAATCCAATTGCAGCCTTTAAGAGCTGCCATCAGTCACCATTACCTGAGAAGGGAAGGCCTGAGCTTCGTGCTCGCAGGTGGGAAGCCGATGCGGGGCTATCGGCTCGTGGTGCCAGCAGAGCCGCGGGTCTCCGGGCTAGCGGGAACCGGGTTCAGATTCCGCTCATGCCATTTACCCGCCGTGTGCTCTCAGGGAATTTAAGTTACATAAGCCTTCATGAAAGAGTGTAATTCTTTTTTTAGGATTTTTAAAAATGTTTAAAGGTTTATTTTAATTCCAGTTAGTGACCATACAACGTTGCATTAGTTTCGGGTGTCCAGTATAGTGACCGAACAGTTCTGCACGTCGCCCGTGCTCTTCAGAGCGCAGTGCACCCCTTCATCCCCATCGCCTGGTTCCCCCGACCTCCCCGCCTCTGGGGACCATCAGATCATTCTCTACAGTTAACTTGACAGGCTATTTGGGCACACCTATAAGGTTAAGAACCAGGTTTCCACGTTGAGTTCCATTGACTTTGAGGAATAAGCACTTAACTATTTCTAGTCTCCGAGGATACCGCCATGCACGAAAAACAGCCAGAAGTTTCCAATTCTGGGTAACATGGCGTGAGCGCGCAGCTTTCTGCCTCTCTCGCTGAATAGAGGGAGCTGTAAAAACTGAGCTTACGGCGTGGATCAGCTTTTGAGGACTCGGGAAAGGAAGAAGCAGCGGGTAGGCTGCAGGGAGGACTCGTCGGATGTGCCCCAGGACCGTCAGTAAGTCTGGCGCCGTGTCCTCTGGCGCCCCCTAGCCTGGACTCCCGGTAGCCCCCACGCCGGGCTGCGGGCATCTGTGAAGACAGAGAGCACCAGCACAAGTCCTGTACGTCGGGCTCCAGGAACCCGAAAAGGGTCTCCTGGTCGAAGCAGCAGGGAGCCTCTGACGGGGCGAGGCTGTGGCCCCACGAAGGCCAGGCCGAAGCTTGCTGTTCCCCGTCTGTTCTCACACAGCCGCGGGAGTGTTGAGCAGAGTGAGGACCACGAAGCCTATCTCTGGATGGAGGACCAAAAGACAGAGCCCCGAGGAAGGTGGCAGGAGCCTGGGAAAATGCCCCCGTAATGCTGTTGGAGCTCCTGGGCTCATCCCGGAGCCGCACATGTGTGGAGCTGGCTCCTCCCAGTGAAACAGACCCCTGGCTGGATCCCAGGCCGACTGTGGTGGTCATGCAAGAGCCACCTCCAAATAGCACTGCGAACACTTTGAAAGTGGAGGTAACGTTGAACCTATAACCTGCACAAGGTCAGTAGCAACCTGTGGCCTTGAGCCAACAGTCAGTCCACTAAGACGAAACTATCAACATTCTTTTTTTTTTGTTTTTTTAATTTTTAAATGTTTGTTCCTTTTTGAGAGACAGAGTGTGAGTGGGGAAGGGGCAGAGAGAGGGAGAGACACAGAGTCTGAAGCAGGCTCCAGGCTCTGAGTTGTCAGCACAGAACCCGACATTGGGCTCTAACCCACCAACTTGAGATCATGACCTGAGCCAAAGTTGGACGCTCCACTGACTGAGCCCTCCAGGCTCTCCAAAACTATCAAATTTTTGAGAATATTTAAACAACATTCATTCTCATAATACAAAATGAGTATTCCATACAAAATTACCCAGACTCTGAGGAACTGGGAAAAACTCAGCTTGGGTGAGAAAAGACCATCCAACAGATGTCAACACCATGATGACACAGATGTTGGGAAGACATTACAGCGTCTATGACAGAATGCTCCAAGAGGCACAGACTCTTGAAATGAGTGAAAATATTAAAAGTTTTAGCAAAGATATAGAAGCTAGAAAGGAGAGCCAGATGGAAATTTTAGACTTGAAAATAGAGCAAAAAGTTAAAAGGCTTCCTGAAAGACTGCAGGAGCAGAATGGCAGTAATGAAAGAAACAGTCCCTGAACCTGCAGACACATCACTGGGAATTCTCCAGTCCGAACCACAGAGGCAAGATTTTTTGAAAACAGACTCACACAGATAATACTAAAATGTATGCCATTCACAATGTGAACAGGAGAAAGTGTGGAGTGGAAAAAATACTTCTAATAATAGTTGCTGAAAACTCCCCCCCCCCCATCATGTAAACCTACAAAAGGTTGGTGAACGCCAAACAGGATGACCCCCCAAGACATCTTGCCCAGATACATCATAAACTTCTGAAAATTAGAAGCAAAGCTGGTCATAATGGGTGACCAGGAGGAGGAGGTACAGGTTTCCAGTTATGGAAGGATTCAGTCCTGAGAATAAAGGTAGAGCATAGGAGACATGATTAATGATACTGTAACAGTGTTGTGTGCTGACAGTTGGTAGCTACGCCTGTGGTGAGCATAGCAAAACCTATAAATGCAAAGTCACTATGTCGTACACTCGAAACTACCGTAACATTGTTTGTCGACCATGCCCCAATTTTAAAAAAATGTAATTGAGACAAAAATCTTGAAAGCAGAGGAGGGAAGTGTATATTATTTACGAGGCAACAAGTTGAGTGACTGGCTTTCTCATCAGAGACTGTAGAGGACAGGAGGGTGTGGAACAGTGTTCTTAGTGTGGACAAAAAGCCCTGTCAGTTCAGAATTCGATACACAGAGAAAATATCCTTCAAGAATCTGGAAGGTGGAATATAGGCATTCTTACATGAGGGAAAAATAAGAGAATTTGTTGCCAGCAGATCTTGTTAAAAAAAATTTTTCAAAGGAACCTGTTTAGGCCAAGGGAACGACACCAGAAAAAAAATGTACAAAACTGATAATGAAAGAGGAACCACGGGGCGCCTGGGTGGCTCAGTTGGTTGAGCGTCCGACTTCGGCTCTGGTCATGATCTCATGGTCTGTGATTTCAAGCCCCGCGTTGGGCTCTGTGCTGACAGCTTGGAACCTGGAACCTGCTTCGGATTCTGTGTCTCCCTCTCTCTCTCTGCCCCTCCCGCACTCACACTGTGTGTCTCTCTCTCTCTCAAAAACAAACAGACATTAAAAAAGTTTAAAAGCAAGAGGAACCACAGAAGTGTAAATATCTGGGTAAAATATAATAAGCTACTCGTCTCCTCTTGAGGGCTTTAAAATAGACTTACTGAAAACCAGCAAAATACCATTGTCTGAGGGGATTTATGGAGACTTACACCGTATGCAGATGTGATACTTAAGCCACGTCGGCATGAAGAGGGAGGGCAAAGAAACCTGAACAATGGTACTGTTTCCATATCCCACTCGACATGGTAAAAACTGACTCTTGAATACACTGTGAAGTTAAGTATTTTTAGAGCAACCACTACAAAAACAAAATTATAAAACAGATACACTCAGAACCGCAATTTATAAACAAAAATGGGATGCTATAAAAGGTTCATAGGAAATCTCAAGGAAAATTAGAAATTCCTGGAACTGAATGAAAATAAAATATAACACGTAACAATCGGTGTAATGGAACCAGAGTAGTACATGCAGGGAACTTTATAGCATTAAATGCTCACATTAAAAAAGAAGAAAGTTCAGGGTGCCTGGATGGCTCAGTTGGTTAAGCAACTGACTCTTGATTTCCGCTCAGGTTATCCATAGTTCATGAGTTCAAGCCCTGCATCAGGTTCCCTTTTTCTGTCTCTGTGTCCCTCCCCTGCTCACGTGTGCTTGTGCACTCTCTCTCTCTCTCTTTCAAAGTAAATAAACAGCAAAAAAAAAAAAGATCTTATTAAATCGATGGTCTGAGCCTCCACTTTAAGAAACTTGGAAGTAATGAGCAAAATCTCCCAAAGTAAATAGAATAGTGTTACTACATTTGCTTGCAACGAGGAAATGGTTAAGAGAAAGGAGCAACCGATGGACTTGAGAACAGAAAAGGAGTGTGTGTCGGGGGGAAATCAGTGAAACCGAAAGTTGCCGGGTGTTTGAAAAGAAAAAATCAATACATTTGTTAAGCCTCCAACTCTGGAAAAGAGAAATGAGAAAAGGCACAAATTACCAATGTTCAGAATGAATGAGGAGATAACACTACAGACCCCACAGCTATTAAAAGGCTAATATGAAAACCCTACTAACAACTATATGTATAAAGTCGAACGCTTAGATGAACTGACCAGTTTCCTTAAGAAGTGCCATCTACTGAACTCACCAAGATGAGACTGATATAATTGAATAGACGTAGGAGAAGAAGAGAAGAGAAGAAGAGAAGAGGGTAGAATAACTTTACAAAAAATAATCTCTCCACCCCAGTGTGAAATTTATGCAGAAAGTCAAAGGATCTAGAAGAGCCAAAATAATTTGAAAACAGAGTGAAGGAATCATACCACCCAATTTTAAGACTTACGAGGAGAACTTACAGTAATCAATACACTTCAGGAGTGGCAAACATAGATCAATGAACAAGAGTAGAGAGCTCAGAAATGGACCCAGATCAATGTGTCCGGTTGGTTTTTGGAAAGGTGTCAGAGACATTTCATGGAGAAGGGTCTTCTTTTCAATAAATGGTGTTGAAACAGATGGATATGTTAAAAAAAAAAGTACCCCTTGACCTGCACCTCACACTTTCATACGAAAATTAACCCACAGCGGACGATAGATCTAGGTGTAGGAAGCAAAACTATAAAACTTGTAGAGGGAAACGTGGGAGGAGAGAGACAGGATGCTAAAAGCACAGTCCTGTAGACAAATGGATCAACTGAGCTTTATCAAAATTTCAGTCCTTCGTTCATGCAGGGGGCCACAAAGAACAGAAGGACAGACGGACAGACCGTGGAAGTGTGCCGACTGTCCAAGCCATGAAGGACTCTTACCCACAGTATAGAAAGAACTCTCAAACCCCGCTGCCAGAAAACAGTTACGTTACAAAATGGGCAGAAGATTTGAACAGACACTTTGCATGAAGAGGGTAGGCGGACGTGAAGTAAGCACAGGAAGCTGATGCTCCACACCAGCAGCCAGGAGAGAAATTCAGCTTCAAACTACAGGGAGGTTCCGCTGCGTGTATAGAGATGGCTGAAGTAGACAGCAGTCCCAGTGTCAAACACTGGCTTCAGACAGACCAGTTAGGGCACCTGGCTGGCTCCCTTGGCACAGCGTGCAACCCTTGATCTTGGGGTCATGAGATCAAGCCCCCATTGGGCGTGGAGCCTACTAAAAATAGGGGTGCCTGAGTGGCTCAGTGGGTTAAGCATCCGACTTCAGCTCAGGTCATGAACTCACAGTTTGTGAGTTCGAGCCCCACATGGGGCTCTGTGCTGACAGCTCAGAGCCTGGAGCCTGCTTAGGATTCTCTCTCCCTCTCTCTCCGCCCTTCCCCTGCTTGCAGTCTCTCTCTCTCTCTCTCTCAAAAATAAATAAACATTAAAGTAAATTTTAAAAAATAATAAAAATATCCTAAAAAACATGCGAAAACAAGAACACTTTGCTAGCGCCATGAAAATGTTGTTTGGAAAACGGAATGGTAGTTTTTCACGAACAGAAATGTATACTTAGTGTATGACCTGAGGTTCTCACTCCTGGGTTGTCATCCTAGAGAAATGAAAGCTTACGTTCAAAATCCTGTCCACGAACATTTACAGTAGCTCCGTTCATCAGAGCCCAAACCTAAACCGCCCAAATGTTCTTCCGTGAGGGGGCAGGTTCCCTGGGCGGTAGAGCCACACAGTGGGACATGACTCCGCAGTGAGGAGAGTGGAACGACATGCAACAAGCCAGTTCCGGAATGTTCCATTCTGTTCTATTCCGTCGATGCGGGCTCTCCAGAAGACAAAGCCGAGGCCGCCGGGGGTTCGGGGTGGGAAGAACGAGGCGTGTCCTGCAGAAGGCTAGCATGAGAGAGTTAGGGGCAAGGGTGGACATCTGTATACACAGCATCGTGGACCGGACGTCGTGCGTCCCCAGATTCCTGTATCGTAATCCTTGTCTCCAACACGATGTGTCAGGAAGCAGGGGCCCCTGGGTTCGAGTCATGCCCTTGTTAGAACAGAAGAGGCGGAGACACCCAACTTCCTTTCTCTGGCAGGAGGACAGGGCAAAAAGGCTCTGTCTGCAGGCGGGGAGAGAAACTGGAAACCAGACCCCGCCCACACCTGGATCTTGGGCTTCCGGCCTGCAGAACAGGGGGAAGAAATACCTGTCGCTTGAGCCACTCAGTCTGTGGTGTTTTGCAGTAGCCCGTTCACGGATGCGTAAGAAATTAAATGTAAAAGGCAACTCTGTCGTGGGGGAGGATGGAAAAGACGAGGAGGCTCTGCTTCTAGAAACATCCTAACAAGAGGAGAATGTTCCGTGGTCCTTGGCAAGCATTGTTGAGCACCTGTTTAGCGAGAAGTGCGGTGTTCCTCCACTGTATCTAATGTCATCTTTATAACAAACTAAGACGCTGGTCCTACTATTATCCCCGCTTGGCAGATGAGAGAAACAGAGGCCCGGATTGGGCTGGGACATAGAGCAGCTGGCTTTGGAACTAAGGTCTCCGCGATTCCAGAGTCCGGGCTGGGTCGTGACCCCGTTCTGTGGCTTCCAGGCTCCAGGGTTCTGCTCGTCTCGTGTTACACCCCTGCCCATCCACTCCGCACGGCCCCCCGGTGCCACACGGCACCCCCGCTGTGCGCTGGCTCCTGGCCTCCGCGCTCTCCTCCCGTCCCCGGGAAATGCTGGCTTCCCGGAGGAGGAAATTTGCCTGTGTCGATTCCCTGCGTTGTCTTTCTTTAACGCAGCCGTTAAGTTCATGTACACAGCGTAATTCATCAGAAGGTGGCCAGACCCGGGTGTTATCGAGGCACCAGTGAATTACTTGGCCGCCCAGTCCTGCAGAGTCCTGGGTGAACGGCCAGCCAGACGGCGGGGGGCGGGGGGACCCTGATACAAATCTAGCAGGCACGTTGGACGGTGCTGACTTAATCGCTCTGGAGAGGTTATCGGGGCGGGCACCTCTGGCCTCTGGGCCGGCGGGTGACGATGGCGTCCTAGGGGCACTTGCTTCTCCATCAGCGACAAAGCCGGGCGCCTGTCATTCCTGGCGTTTTCCTCGTTGGGTTCCTGGGCCTCATGAGAAAAAGCTCGTGTGACCCGGTAGGTTTAGAACTTAGCCTCACGCTGGAGGAAGGCCGTGCCGTGCGGTGGACAAGAGAGGGGGTTCCGACGGCTGGGGGTCCAGTGGTGACCCTCACTGGCTGTGGCCGTGGCCCACACCCCTTTTGACAATGAGATATAATTTGCACACTGTGCTTTCCATCCGTTATCAGCGTTCACTCCAGCGAGGCTCGGCGTGCTGACACACCTGTGCAGCCGTTCCTGTAATCTAGGGTTAGAATATTCTCTTCACCCCAACGAGCCATCTGAGGCCCCTCGGCCGGCGGTCACTCTCGGTTTCCCCCCCTCATCCCATCTCTGGGGTAACTACTCACCTACCTTTTGTCCCAGTAAATTTGCTTCTTCTGAAAAATTCATGTAAATTAGGGGCGCCTGGGCGGCTCAGCCGGTTGAGTGTCAAACTTGGGCCCAGGTCGTGATCTCACCGTTCCCAAGTTCGAGCCCCACGTCGGGCTCTGTGCTGACAGCTCAGAGCCTGGAGCCTGCTTCGGATTCTGTGTCTCCCTCTCTGTGCCCCTCCCCTGCTCATGCTCTATCTGTCTGTCTCTCTCTCTCAAAAACAAATAAACATTAAAAAAAAATTTAAAAAAAGAAAAATTCACATAAGTTAAACAATGTGTGGTCTGTTGTGGCTGAATTCTTTCACTCAGCAAAATGTTCTGAGGTTCATCCTTTATTCCTTTAAGTGCCTGAGTAATATTCCACAGTGTGGATGGACCGTGCTTTGTCGATCCCTTCATCAGTTGGAGAACATTTTAATTGTTTCCACGCTTTGGTTTTAGTGAAGAATGCTTCTAGAAGTATCCCCGTACGTGTTTCTGTACACACACGTTTTCATTTCATCTAAGAGTGAAATTACCGGATCCTACGGTAGCGCCATGTTTAAAATTTTGAGAAGCTCACACTCCGGTTTTCAGAGCGGCTGCATCATCTTACGTTCCCGCCAGCAATGGCCGGGTGTTTCCATTTCTCGGCGTCCTCTCCAGCACCTGGTTACGGTCTCCCTTTTCAGTTTGGCCCTCCTCACGGGTGTGACGCGGCATCTCTCCGTGGCTTCGGTTTGCCTTTCCCCGACGCCTGATGAAGTTGAGCCTTTTCACGGGCTCACTGGGAATCCGTGTGTCATCTTTGCAGAAACGTCTGTTTAAATCTCCCGCTAGTTTAAAAATCGGGTTGTCTTCTTATTGATTCGGAAGAGCTTTTTATTTATTATGGGTGCAAGTTTCTACAGATGAGCCGTTTACCGCCTCAGCCTGTTTTTCCTCCTGACTGCATGTCAGCGTTTCATTCGGGAAGAACATACTTGTGTTCTCATCTCCTCTGTCCCTTTTTGTTGTTCCGTAATCCTTCCCCGTCAGAGAAGGGATTCGATGTTACGCACTCACTGTCTCAAGAGAGAGGAAAGCCCCGGATACAACAGACCTAGAGCAAATCCCCTTTTCTCAAACTCTGACCTTTAAAAGACCGATTTTTTTTCTCTTCTACTTCCCATCCATTTGAAATATCTCCTTGACTCCTTCTTGCCCCCAGAACCTCTACGTTTGGAATCAAAATTCCAGATCCTCCAGCTCTCCTGCAAAGCATGCAGGTATATCAGAAAGGGGCAGACATGGAGTTGGCTCTGCATTCAGATCCAAGCTGTGTGTCTCTAGGCAAGCGGCTTAACCTCTCTGAGCCTAACTTTCTTCAGTTATCAAAGGGAAAATAAAACTTAACTTAGTGTTGGAATGAGTAAGAGCATTGAGAAAAGCGTGGCTGGGGCTTCAGTCGCCATCTCACGTGTGAGCTAAAAGTTCAACCAAAGAATTTCCTCTTCTCTCGGTTCGTTTTATCTCCTAGGGACTCAGTGAAGTGGAGGTTAGATCCCTTCTATAGGCACCAGAACAGAGGCTCAGAGAGGTGAACGCACTAGCCCTGCGTCACACAGCCTGGGAGGGGCAGAGCCAGGATTGGAGGTGAAAGCTGGCTCTCGCCAGAGCCTGCGTTCTTCTTACTGAGTCACGAAGAGAGGGAAGCCCCACCGCCATCTGTCACCCCACTGGAGTTGCGTCTTTACAGACACGGAATGCAGCCAGAGTCAGGGGCCTCCCCCAGGGGTCGTCTGTCCGTGATGCGTTTGCTTTAAGGGACCGGCCTAATCTTGACTGAGCTAAGGCGCTGCGCCAAGTTCAGGGTAGATGACCAGAAGTCTCTCTGTTCCGAAGCCTTTAGGTGAGTGGCCAGGTGGTTAGCTCAGGACACCCCGGGCCCTGCATGCCCACTGCACACCTACAACTTAGGTTCTTCGGGCCTCAGTACCCTCATGTGTGCCCTGGAGGGTCATTCCCGCCCCTCCCGACTGGGGCGAACGAAGTCTAGGGAGGGGAGCCCGAGAGGACCCGCAGGAGGCGTCACTGTCCGAACTCCCGTTTCTGGACGTCCGCCTGCCAAGCCTCCGAGCTGCTCCTTGGTTGTGAGGCCGCAGGCAGCCTCCTCCTCCAGCCACAGGGGCCCCGCGACCTCACCGGGAAGCAAAGCCAACCCGACACCCAGGCGCGCCGGAACCCCCACCTCCGCGGGGACCCGCAGAGCGGTCGCCGGGTGCGTGATGAGTGTTTCAGGGAGGTGTTGTAATAGCAGAACACACGAGGACTTGCTTTTGCTTCCACGCGGGAGGGGGAGCCCGAAGCCCCCAGGAGAGGCTTCCGTTAATTATATTCGGAGTCACTTTCTGAATAAACTTGGGCAGTTGATCTTGCCGTTGTATTGCGCTTGCCTGGCTTGGGAAGGAGAGGGGGGCGGGTGACATCATGAGCCATGGAAAAATCCTCTGCTCTCGGGCCCCTGGGTGGCTTAGTTAATCATCCGACTTCGGTTCAGATCTTGATCTTACAGTCTGTGGGTTTGAGCCTCGCGTCGGGCTCTGTGCTGACGGCTCAGAGCCTGGAGCCTGCTTCGGATTCTGTGTCTGCCTCTCTCTCTGCCCCTCCCCTGCTCATACTGTGTCTCTTTCTCTCTCTCAAAAATAAACATTAAAAAAAAGGAAAAGAAAAGAAAACCCCTCTGCCCTCTCTGCTTACAGACGGGAAACCCATTTGACTCCAGCGCTCACTCCTTAGGGGCAAAGTACTGGAGGGAGTGAGAAGGTGACCAATCCGTACATGGAAAATACCGGGGTGCCGCAGGACACGCATCCAGAGACCCACACGGCGGGGCCGCGGATGTCTCCTCCTGCTCGTTACCAGCAGGGCACTGGGGCGTGGCTGCCCGAGTGCCGATCCCCACTCGGCCTCTTGCTCTGTGACTCCAGGCAAGGGACTGAAGTTCTCGGAGCCTCTTTTTCCTTGTCTGAGAGATGGGCGCGGATCCACGGCTCGTGGGCCTGCGAAGAGGAGGAAAGGATTTGAAGCGGGAGGTGCGATTCCCCACGAGATGGGCCTCCTGCAAGGTTTCGCAGTCGCTGCGCTCCCGGCTTTGGGAGCTGGCTGTCCTGTGCACAGCTGGAGGCTTGGCGGCGTCCCTGACCCGTATCCCCCTGGGTGCCGGTGGCACCCCCTCCCCGCTCGAGTTGTGATAACCAGACACCATCTCTAGCTGTCTCCACATGTCCCCAGGCACGCGGTGTGCGCTTCCTCCGGGCCATGGTGTCAGTGTCCAGCACCTGCCTCTAAAACCCTCGAAGGGGGGCAGCAGGTGCCACCCCCGGGTCTGCCATGTTGGCATAAGGGTTCTTTTAGGCTGGTTATTTTTTTAATGCTTATGTATTTTTGAGAGAGAGAGAGAGAGGGAGAGAGCATGAGTGGAGAAGGGCAGAGAGAGAGGGCGACACAGAATCCGAAGCAGGCTCCAGGCTCTGAGCTGTCAGCACAGAGCCCAACGCGGGGCTCAAACTCACAGATTGTGAGATCATGACCTGAACCGAAGTCGGACACTCAACCGACTGAGCCACCCAGGTGTCCCTTCAACCTGGTTATTTTTAAGAAACAGCAGACACAGGAGAAGCTCCGAAGACCCAAGTAGAAGTTACCCTTTTGTAAGAGAAATTTATACTTATAGGGGAAACCTCCATTTTTAGGGGGGGCCTTCCTCTCGGTACCAGGACGAGGTCACTAAACCCCTAGAAACTCTCTTCAGAGAAGAAGACAGAGACTTAAGTCTGCATCACACACGTCACCCTTGTTTCCTGTGCTTTTCCTGGCCGCCTCCCTAACTGGCCTCCTCTCCCCCTGCCCCCAGCGTCTCTTGTCTTTAGCTGGAGATGGTGTGTAAGCTGGGGGCTCGGGCCAGTCCAGGGAGTTGCCCGGTGTTCCTGGCTGGGTCCCGTGTCTGCAGGAGATACGCGTGTCATTAAATTCCTGCTGCTTTGTCTCCTGTTAACCTTGATCACGGGGGGTTTCAGCCAAGAGCCTACGGGGGTGGGGGGAAAACAGCTTCCCCCCGAATCCAGTCGATGGGAGATTCCTGGGCTGGGACGTGCTTTTCAGCAGTCCTTCCCGAATTCGTTCATGTCTCCTCTTCCACCTCAAGCTCCCCCGTGCGTTGTCTTTTCCTGAGTTCTCTTGCATCGCCTCCTCCAGGAAGCCTTCCGTCTTCCCTCCTCCCTCCCAGGGTGAGAGCACTCTGTCTACCGGACCATCGAGCACCTTGTGCTTCACTCATTCAGTCATTCCTTCCTTCTGTCACTCATTCGTTCAAAAATGACCTCACCCAGCACCCCACGGGCACCCAGAGAGGCATTTATTAGCACAGCATTGTCACATATGCCTGTGATCCTCCAAGGCTGCTGTTGCGGGCGCTTGGGAGGAGGGGCTGGCCGACTCCCCGTCACAGGGAGTGGGGACGGGCGTCCGGCTGGGGTCCTTCCCAGGAGGACAAAGCGAATGGCAACCGGGCCCGAGCTTCTCCCTCCTGCTCTCATCTGGCTCCCCAGGACACAGCCCCAGAAGCCACAGCGCTGCGTCAGCCCCGCTAAATACGACCCGGTCTTTAAAAACATCGTTAGAAACTCATTTACCGCCAGCCACCAAAGCCGCGTGAGGCGGAGAAACGCGGCCCGTCCCCGACCGCCTTGTCTCCTGTTCCGCTTGCTCTCTCCGGGCGTCTATTTTCTGCCTCCTGTTTTGCTGATTCTCTTCATTTCCAGAGAAAGTGTTTGCCCCGCTCCTCGCCGCCAAGTCCCCAACTGTCGCATGCACGTCATCCGCGTGGCGCTCGAGGCGGGCAGGATGCGCTGGCCGTGCTTCGCGGGGGCTTTTGTTTCGGCCCCGCAGCGCCCGAGCCCAGCCCCGTTCACGCGTCAGCACCCGACTGTTGGGATGCCTTCTCCGCGTGAAAAAAACGCACGCGGGGTCTTTTAATAGAGTCTAATAGCTTACGTTTTCCAAAACTCTCTCTCTAATGTTCCCTGTCCAAATCAGTGCAATTAGTGGGCTCTGAAAATAACTTGAACTTTTTTGAAAATCGTCTCAAAAATGAGTTTTTTTAAAAACTATCCATTCCTTCAAAAGTTTCTTAGTTTGGGGGCGCCTGGGTGGCCCAGTCGGGTGAGCATCTGACTTCAGCTCAGGTCATGATCTCACGGTCTGTGAGTTCGAGCCCCGCGTCGGGCTCTGTGCTGACAGCTCGGAGCCTGGAGCCTGCTTCGGATTCTGTGTCTCCCTCCCTCTCTCTCTGTCCCCCTTCAACTTGCACTCTGTGTCTCTCTTTCTCAAAAATAAACATTAAAAAAATTTGTTTTAAGTTTTAAAAAAAAGTTTTAGTTTTTGGAGGGAATCTGTTCAGTGTCCCCAAGCTCCTGTGCCTCCTCTTGCTCTGAGAAGAGGACGCACCAGAGTCAGACCCCTGGGGAGACCTGATGGGCCCACAGTTAGGATAGAAGATTCTCGGCCCCAAGGAAGGTTTGCGAGTGAGTGATAGGCAGGATTGCAGGATTTGTAGAGAACCAGTTTCTGGAAAACTTTGTTGTCATTTTCTCTGTCCTCCCGCCCCATGTGAGTTGAGTCCTGAGAATGTCCTGGCATCTCCTGCAGGGACCCCTCCTACGAAGGAGCAAGGAAAATCCTTCACGATCTGCCTACTGTAGAAGAAACTTCTAGTCCCATCCTCCTGTGAGGATGAAATCTCGCACATCCGCGTTTGCTCGGCCCAGCACCCAGAAAGCACTTTATTAGCGGGCACTATTATTTCCTCCTCCAAGATGCATCAGGCGTCTGTCCCAGTCTCCAGACCCTGCCTGCTCTGCGAAGACCGAGGATCGGGTCCGTATTAGACACGGACCGGTGCTGAGCGGGTCGCCCGGCATCGCTGAGTTCAGCACGTAGCAGCCTTGGTCACAAGCTAAGTGAATAAATGGTGTATTCGCAAATACCTTAGCTTGCTCGGGCAGTCCGATGCCGGGGGTTGTACAGATGCACCTCGAAAGCCCCTGATGGATCAAGGTAAAGGCAGAAATATGAGACGGGGTAGCACACGGAGAAGGGAGATGTTTAAGGGTAGATGGAAAGTTTGTTTTCTCAAATTATATCATAGAGAGAAGGATGGCTTCTTTTCTGTGCATTGGAACTCTTTGTTTCTAAAGGTAGGCTTCCTAACAGTTTGTTTTTACTTCCTGCCTATATGGTAGGCACTCTGATCTGTGCTTTTATGGATGAAGGGTGATGAGATCATGGTCCTCCTTACGGTGGAATGAGCTTTCAGTTCACAGAAGTCACATCATGAGTACCTACTCGCCGGACTCCTTCCTTCAGGCACATGGGGGGCATTTTGTTTCCTGGCCCCCTGGTGGGATCGTGTGACTCCTTCTGGCTAATGCATTGTGAGCCTGAGTGTCTCATTTCACTTCTGGATCATTCTAGAGTGATTTGCTCGGTGAGCCCCCCGGTCTCTTTCTCCTTCGGCTCTGCAGCCAGCGTCCTTCAGTGGGATGGGAGCTCCCTCAGCCTGGGACCCCAAGAGACTAATGTGCACAGAACTGCCCTGCTAACTTTCAGCGGACATGAAGCCGGTGGGAGAAAGAAACATTTGTTTGAAGGCACTGAGTTTTTCCAGGCGAGGGGATGTTTGTTACTGCAGTATAACCTCGCCTGTCCTGACTCATACAAAATATCCCTCATCCTTGCTGTGAACCAGAAGCTGTTAACTATAGCACAGAAATTAGCACCTTTGATCATTATAATGACTCAGGAAGAGATTCCTTCTGCACGTTTCTGACTACCTGTTGAAAGCTGAGTTGCCCAGGCTCACGCTGAGTAAGTAGAGGACTCTCTAGCTCCTGAGACCGCATTGTTTACTCCCGTCTGCTGCTGTGTTGCTGCCTCTTAAACACACCTGACAGCACCATAAGAGGGGTAGCAACAAAGCTGCCAGGAATTCGGGAGAGGGAGAGGTGACCCAGCTGGATCGGAACTGACAGTGGCTTTGTCGGGGAGGTAGACAGGGACACTCCCCTTTGAAGCACAAGTAGGAGTCCGTGGCAGGCAGGGGCGCCTGGGGGACTCAGCTGATTAAGCGTCCCACTTTGGCTCAGGTCATGATCTCGCGATTCCTAAGTTGGAGCCCCGCGTCGGGCTCTGTGCTGACAGCTCAGAGCCTGGCGCCTGCCTCGGATTCTGTGTCTCCCTCTCTCTCTGCCCCTCCCTGCTTGTGTTCTGTCTCTCTCTGCCTCTCAAAAATAAATAAATGTTAAAAAAAAAAAAAAAAAAAGTCCGTGGCAGGCAGGTTTCACCATGGCCCCAGGATTCCAGCCTCCTGGTTGCCATGTCCTGGGCCACCCTCTCCTTTCGAGTGTGGGCAGGACGTGTGGTGCGTCCTGGTAACAGGGTGGCCTCTGCGAACATCAGGTGGCCTCCAGCCAGCAGTCGGAGAAACGCTGGCCACTCCGTCCTCCACCTGCAAGGAAATGAATTCCGCCAACCCTGGAATGAGCTTGGTGGTGGGTCCTTCCCCGGTCAGACCTCCATCTGAGGACACAGCCCGGCGGACACCCTGCTGTGGTTCTTTGAGGGCCTCAGTCTGCCATCCCCGGTCCTCTGACGTGCAGAGACCGTGAGGTAGCAGGTACATGCCGTGTTAAGCCCCCGCGCCTGGTGGTTACTTCGCAGCAACAGAAAATGCACAGTCCAGGGCGGGAATACAGGTGGAAGGACGTTCCAAGAGGCGGGAGGAGGAAGTGATGGAGGAGGCGGTGGCCAGCTAGCCCAGCTCCTCCAGCTGAGGGCGCATGAGGGGAGGAGATGCTTGGGGTCAGCTCTGGGGGCAGGGGGCGGGTCCAGGTGACCCGACGAACGTGGTCTTTTGGGTCGAAAATGAAAAGGCTTTGTGGACCGTTTTCGCTGGGGAGCGGCGTGGTGCTGGGAACGCCGGTGGGGTTGGGGCAGATGGGCCTGGAAATGGGGTGTGGGGTTGGGGATGTGTTGGCCCCACCCCAAGAAAAAGGTACGCCCACACACTGACCCCAAAAACCTGTGACTCTGACTGTGTTGGAAAAAGGGTCTTTGCAGATGTAATTACAGTAAGGACCTCAAGGTGAGACCCCCCTGGGTTACCTGCGTGGGCCCCAAATCCAGTGACAGGCGTCCTTCCAAGGGCAAAGCCTAGAAGCAGATAGGACGCGGGAAGACTCGGAGGGGAGAGGAGAAGACCAGAGGTGGGGGGGGGTACATTCACAGGCAGGGAAAGCCTAGGATGGCCCAGGTTCACCCGCAGGCGCCAGGGAGAGGCGGGGGCTGGTCTCGGCCTCGGGGCCTCCGGAAGGAAGCATCCCCGCAGGCAGCCTTCGTCCAGCCTCAGGAGCCACGAGACCTCACTTTTATGTGTTTGTAGCTGCCAGTTTGGGATTGGTCTGGAAGGAGAAGACAGAGCAGGAATTGCCCCCAGGCAGGAGTGCAGCCCCCCCCTCCCGCCCCGTGAACCGTGGACGCGGCAAGCCAGACAGCAGTGATGGGGACACACAGAGAGTCCTACACCCAGATTTCCGCAGGTAACCCCCCATGACCCCCCCTTGTGTTTTACTGTGTACCCACGGAAACTCACTTGCCGAATGACACGTAAGTATCACGCGCCGAGTACGGCACACACTGCGTGCAGCGTTTGGTTCACGTAATAAAATCACGTTCAAGTCGAGACGGCGACGGTTCCCATTTTGCAGATGGGGAAACAGAGGCTCGGGGAGGCTAAGGCAAGTCGCCTCCAGATTGGGCAGCAGAAAGCGGCAGAGCTGAGATGGAGAGCCTTTTCCCCCAAAGGCCGTCCTGTCTCCGAGCTCGCTCTTGCATAAAGAAGCTTCAGAAAGGGTAGTGAGAGGTGGGCATTCAAGGAGTCCCAGAAACGCACACCCAGGCTGCGGCCTCCTCGGGGCAGCCCCGGTGCTAATTAGCATTTGTTTATTAGCATTTGTGTATCGCCTGTAATCACCCAGGCCTGAGGCCGGGAATGCTAAGCCAGGGCGAAGTCGGAGAAGTCAGAAGCAGAGGCCTCCGGGCACACTTACGGAAACAAAGCTCGGTGTCTTCGCTGACGCAGTGGCTTTTGGTGGCAGAGGGACAAGGAGGCGGGGCTGAAATGAAGAGAGCCGCCTACCTACCCCCCTCCTCCTCCTCCGCCCGCGGGTCGGGCGCGCTCGCCCCGCGGGAATTCTCGTCGCGCCTCCCAGCCCGGGACTGAGGAGTCCGGAGCTCAGTGCTCGCGTTCACACTCGCGTGGCGGAAGTTCGTCCTCTGTCAGACCTCGGTTTCGCTTGGGAGCCTCCCGGCCCCTAATTTCAAGCGGCGTGGTTCTGATGCGGTGGCCGCCCGTGCCTCCAACCCTCTCCCCCACGCCTCCTCCGGCCCGGAGCTCCGAGAGGGGACGCGCTGGCCCGTCGGCCCGTCCCATCCGCTCTGTTTGGGGACGGGCTCGGGAATAAGCCAAGGAGGCTGGGCGCTAGTCGGTCGGAGGCAGGGGTGCGTCGGTTGCAGAGAGGGCGGCCGACGTCAGGCTCCGCCGTGTCGTTAGGCTCACGCGTGTAGTCGAGAACCTGTCACTCTCCGCCGCTGGTTTTGTCTCCCGCGACGATGCTTCGTTTTTGGGTTCGTTCCTCGGGGAGGTCGGGAACGCCGGCCGCCACACCGCAGGGTCCCGCTCTGCCGTCCAGGTGTCGGACTGCGCGGAAGTGGCCTTGACCGAGCCGCTCCGGGCCAGTCACAGTTGGGGAAACGCAGTTGTGTCACAAGTCCGGGTCACCCTCGCCGCCAGGGGTGGGGGGGCAGGCGGGTGCCACGACGCCTACTTCAGGGGAGAGTACGTCATTTCCCCACGGCGGAGGAAGCCAGAAGCCCTCCGAGTTCCTTTCAGCTCCCTGTCCTTTGCAGGTGTCCGGAAAGTTGACTTTATCGTTAGACTTTTTCAGACTCGGAGGGGCACCTGGCGTCTCTGTGGTGTCGTTGGCCAGCGCTCATCCCTTGGAAGAGTGAACAGTCCGGGTTATAAGCAGGTTTCGGTTACTTACAGACATGCCACTGCCGAGACACCTTCCGGCTGCGGAATCACTTGGGGTGCGGGGATCTGTAGAGGCCCCCGTATGTCTCCAAAAACAGGAGCCAGAAGGAGATAGTGACTCCTTCTCCAATCGCGGTCCTTGAACAGCCCCCTCCCTCTTTTCCTGTCTCCCGCTCTCCCTCTCAGGTCCCTTCTTGACACTCCTCACTGTCTGAGAGATCATTCCTGACTCCAAGCTGTCCACGTCTCTCCCCTTCTTAAATGCCAGTAGGTCCCCGTCTTACGAGGTCAACGTCTAAGATTCTAACTTGACGTTTGGGGCTCTTGAACCCAACCAGAACCGGCCTTCCCAATGACACGTCCTCCACCCTTCTGCAACCTTCTCACTCCCCCAAGCCTTGTTATGCTCCCGCCACAGCGAGCTGTTCTTTGTTTCCTGTCTCGGCAAGCTTGCTGGCACCTCAGGGCCTTTGCACGTGTGGTTGCCTCTGCCTGGAACACCTTCGTCCATACACAGACTTTAGATCTCCCTGTTCCTTAAGCCCACACTCTAGGCTATAGTCGTGATGGAATCTGTAATATAGTGCACAGACTGCTGATGTCCAACCTGCTGTTCCTGCCACTTACTACCGTGATTTTAGTTAGCCTCAGTTTCCTTGTCTCTAAGATGGGGACAGTAATAGTACCTTCCTCTTGGAACTGTGAGATTTAAATGCAGTAAATTCGCTCACACTCTCGGAGCAGTGCCTGGCACACACCCAGCACTCTAGAAGCGATGGCTGTTTTTATTCATTCACGGTTTGGTCTCTTTATAACCTGTCGACTCTTCGAGGGCAGCGATGTGGCTTCGTCCCCCCTTCTCCCTCAGGCTCTCCCGCGTGCGGCAAAAAGGGACTGGGTTTCTGAGCGTCACAAGCATTTACACCCCCCTCCCCGGGCTCATGGTGGGAGGAAACTCATTCAGAAGCAAATCTCAGCAAACAGGTAAACTGAGCCAGGATAGGGGGCCGGAGCTGTGGCGACAGCGCTGCCGTCAGGGACCGAGTGGGATTGCACACCGCCTGTCAGCCCTGTGACCGCGACCGACCGTTTCAGCGGGGCTCAGTGCGGAGCTGACCTGTTTTCCTGGAAACCGGCGCCTGCATGCTGGGGGGGCAGGCGGTGCAGGAGGCGGCCCAGGGCCGCAGTTCAGCAGGGAAACAGTGCTCCCGAGAGGGGGGCGCGGCGGGCCGAGCGCGTGTGGGGCGGCTGGCGGGGGGGCCCTTGTTCGCACCCGCTGCGCCATAGATGCTGCTGCCTAGGACGAAGAAGTAACCGATCTAATCCGAAATTGCAATTTGGTAAAAAGTAAAGACAGGCTGGGTTGGAAGGGAGAGAGCTGTGTTATGCGATTCCCCCCCCTTCCCCCCCCAACCCCCCCGCCGCCCGCCGCACATTCCCTTTTATTGCAGGAATTATGTTGCTGCTTCTCCAGCTGTGATAACTCGCTCAGGGGTAATGAGAGCTCTCTTCTGTCTTAAACACACCAACAAAAGAATTTGTTCTTTCCGATCTACCTGTTGTCGGGTTTTGAGCACAGTAATAACGGGCTTGTATACATTGCCTTAAATATGCGTGGTCTTCTCGTGGGACCCTCAGGGCGCCCGTTGGAGGTAGGTGCGGTAATCCGCTCCATCACAGGTGAGGAACCGAAGGATCAGAGAGGTTAAGCAGCTGCTTCAAGACCACACAGCAAGCCTCGGGTAGAAAGCAAGCCGATGGAAAGGAAAGAGCCCCACTTTGAGTCAGAGACGTCTGGGTTCTAATCTCTGCTCTGCTCCCTAAGAGCAGGGCGACCTTGAATACGTGGTTTCCTCTCTCTCTCTCTCTGAATCTCCATTTCCTGCTTATTACAATAGTCTAGTAATGCCCACTCTATAGATTTATTGTAAATGGGATGAAAGCATGGAGACAGGTCTTAACATCACATATACCGCTTAATAATCCCCTATTTGCTCCTCTTTTTTTTCCTTTCAATCGTGTCGAACGGAGTCGTAGCTTGAATCCAGATCCCCCCTCCCATCCGCGCTGCCTGGAGCTTGGTCCTCTGTCACCAGGGTAATACAAGTGGCAGGGGCCAGGTCATGTCTTCTTGCGTCTCATCCACGACACAGCAAGGGAGATCCCGGGTCCTAGAGGAACCGCCACGGCCTCCTTGGCCCAGCGCGTGAGCTCCGGGGAGAGCGAGGGGATGGCGAGGCCGACCTGGGCGTGGCGTCCGCGCGGAATTGCCCGCGGGGCTCCAGCCGGCGCCGGCCAAGCAGAGAGACGGGGTCCCTGAGCCGCAGCTTGGGAACCGGCCTGAGCTCTGGTAGCAGACTGACTCCTCGTCGTCGGGGGCAGGACGGCCCGTTCCCGCGGGTCCCACGGGCAGTGGAGGTGAGGCAGAGCACAGACAGAAGTCATCCCAGTGCACATGAAGCTCGACAAGGGTCGGATTACAGCAGATCACAGCAGACGTGACTCCTGTCCCCGTGGAGCTTGGGTTACAGGCAGATGTAAGGAACAGGAATCAAATTATCATTCAGACATACGCTGAGAACTGAAGTGAACTCTCCAAGCGGATCCTTGGTGGCTCCCAAACTCATTCAGGTGTTTGTTCATTCTTACAAAAGATACTCACTCTGCTCTTGCTGTGTGCAACCCCGTGAGGGGTGCCAGAGATACAGTGATTAGTAAAAGAAGAGCCAGTCTCTTCCTCCCGCGGAGCTTAGAGTCTATAGGAAGAGACAGGTTGTAACCAAGTGTTCAGTGTTTGTGAAATATACATAAGATGGCAATGTGACAAGGGCTATAAAGTAGTAGTAAGTGATACTAGAAAGTTTCAACCCAGAGAAGCAAGTTGGAGAGGACGTCCCTGAGGAAATGATGTGAATTCTGGGCACGGAAGGATGGTAAGGTGTCGATTAGGTGGAGAACTCAAAAGAACAGCATGTGCAAAGGCCCTGTGGTGAGCAGAGCATGGCACATGTGAAGAATTCAGCAAAAGCCAGTGTCATTCCAGTCAGTGAGCATCTGGCCACAATACAAAGCCCATCATCATTGGGTGCCTGGGTGGCTCAGTCGGTTAAGTGTCAAACTTCCGCTCAGGTCATGATCTCGCCGTTCCCGAGTTCGAGCCCCACGTGCTCTGTGCTGACGGCTCAGAGCCCAGAGCCTGTTTCAGAGTCTGTGTCTCCCTCCCTCTTTGCCGCTCCCCTGCTCATGCTCTGTCTCTTTCTCTCAAAAATAAACAAACATTAACAAATTTAAAAAGCCCATCATTGTACCCCCGTCCGTGGCCCATAATTGGGTCTCCCTAATACTTAGCGACTTTGATACTTAAGTCAAAGCGATCGTCCCACCCTGACCTCTGGGCAGGCCAGCATACTCAAGACGCAGTTCCTCTCAGTTGCCCTGCTGTTTTATAAACATAGTTATTTAATTGGGAATCTTCAGAAAGCCAATGAAAGCTTTATTCTCACATTAACTTAATACATCGGTTTTTTAAGTAAACTTTGTATTCTGGGTAATTTTAGATTTACAGAGAACACATACATTTTAAGACGCATTCAGCCCTTCAAAGTGCGAAGATGTGTCTTGGCCTGCGGGAGTTCCCATCGTCGTGACGATGCGCTCACACTTCCTGCGCTTTTACTGGGTGCCCAGACACTGCACTAGGCACTCTGGATTCAAAACTCCACACGGTACAGATGGAGAAACTGAGGTGCAGAGATTTTAACTGCTTCCCCAGAGTCACCCTGTTAGGACGCACCCAGTCCGGCGTTGCACGCGAGCAGTCCGACTCCCTGGCTTTTTTTTTTTTTTTTTTAATGTTTAGTTTTGAGAGAGAGAGACAGAGCATGAGCAGGGGAGGGACAGAGAGGGAGACACAGACTCCGAAGCAGATTCCAGGCTCTAAGCTGTCAGCACAGAACCCGACGCGGGGCTCGAACTCACAAACCTCGAGATCATGACCTGAGCCAAAGTCGGACGCTTAACCAACCGAGCCCCCCAGGCGCCCCTGCCCGGCTTTACAACAGTGACCTGTGCCCAGGCTTTGTCACCTTGGCCCAGCTTCAGTTCCCACGACAGGTTTTTCGTGAGTCATTTTGGAGACAGTTGATGAGCTGAAGGCCAGTGCAGGGCCCTGAGGGGTGTGTTCAGCCCTTACCCAGGGACACGTCCTGGGCCTGTGGGCATGCCTCTTCCCCTCTGCACTCACTTCCCCCCTGGCAGGCCAAGTACAGTATGAGAATGTCCGAGATTCCCTGGCCTCAGGGGACAAGATGGTCACCTCCGGGTTCCAGACCGCCTGGTGACACAGGTCTGCCGTGTTGGTACCAGGAGCTTGACTTTCAACGGGCGAGGAGCCCGCGGGCCTTTGGGGGCCGCGTGGTAGGTCGTGTTCCTGTCCAGATCTTCAGGGACCCCTCAGTCTCGTTGACCTTGTCCACAGAAGCAGACTCTGTCTGCCTTAACACAGTGGAGGGAATCCATTCCAAGGATTTTAGTTTTTGCGTCCCTCTGTGTACTTTGGAAAAGCCTGGGGGACATGAGCTGATTGGCCCAGGCTGTTGGTCAGTGACAGGTCCGGGTTGGATGGGTCCCCTAGACCGACATTTGCACCCAAACTGCATTCGACGGGTAGCTCGCCAAAGGAAAACCAGTGCTGGTAACCAGGACAAGGGGGATGTTCGTCTCCAGGTGGACCCGTAGGTACCCACTACATCCTTCACCATCCCAACAGAATCCCTCCTCCTCCCTGCAGACCCTAGCCAACCTTTTAGATAGGCGCTTAGAATTGTAGACACTGTGGCCGGGTGTAGAGAAAGGCTCCAGGTTCGCTGGGAGGGAATATTTGGAATAATAGTTTGTTTTGTTTTGTTTTGTTTTAAGCAAACTTTCACTGAGTAACTTCTGTGTGCTGATACCGGGTGATACAGAGAGGAATCAGACATTTCTTTTTTAGGAGGAAGACTACATAGAGAAACTCTCTCTTACACCAGACAGGAGTATTAGAGGTGCTGGCATAAATGGCACAGAGTTCTTGAGAAATAGAAACGAGGTTAATTTTGGCTAAATTTGGGGGAGGAGGGAGCTGGAGGAGGCTTCAGGGAGGGGCGCCGTTTCCGCTAGGCTATTTCTGTAACAGATCGCTGTCGGGGCGTGTATCAGAGGAGCCGGGACACTGCAGCGGATGAGAGAGGCAAGGTCCGCGGCCTTGTGTGGTGTCCACACGGATTCTGACGTGCCCACGTGGTCACAGGTTCCTTATCAGAGCATTGGTTCGTGTTGGCTTTGGCGTCCGTGGACGTGGTCACGCTGTTCTCCAGTCTTGGGCCCCTCCCAGCCTCCTTGCTGGTCTGACAGCAGGCTAACTTCTACCTTCGCCCCTAGGGGGCTTTCCTGGAGCCGCCCCCCCTTTCCTCTCCTGCCTGGCCTAGGTCCCTGCTGTCACCCTCCCTGCGGCCCCGCTCCATAACTTCAGCGCTTGCACTGTACACCTCGATTCAACCTTCTGTCTCCTTGCGGGCCGGGACTGCTTCGGATTCGTCTTATTTCCAAGTACGTGTTCACGAAAGGTTTGACGAGTGAATGAATGAACACTGGAGAGAGCCCAGAGTGAGATCCACGTCTTTGTTCCAGGCTGGCTTCAGCCGTCAGATTGCCACGTGACTTACAGTGAATCTGTTGTCCGCTCTGAGCCTCTGTTTCTTCATCTGTGTTCTGGAAGTTTGGACTTGAACTCTGGAGGGCTCTTCTTACTTCTCTCTCTCTCTCTCCCTCTTTCTCAAGAACGTTAGGACTGTCTTCGCAAAAATGATATACGACTCTTGTGAAACGTTTAAATAATTCAGAGAGGTACAGAGGAGAAAGGCCAAAGTCACGCCAGACCCCACACTCCAGAAATTGCCACGGCTAACGTTTGGGAAGATCATGCCAAACATCTCTAAAGTTTGGTACAAATAGACGGGAGGGCAACAGAGAGAAACACGATTATAAAAAAAGAGATTGTCGTCTCCTGACTTTTTTTGAAATATGACATTAAGTTACTTTTCTCCTGGATATAACGAAATTGAAAGGAAGGGAAATGAAATTAAAGAAGTTTCTGAACCTCAGAATCCCATTACCCTGACATTAAACCCTTCGGAGGCCAGGGCGCTTGGGTGGCGCAGTCGGTTGAGTGTCCAACTCTTGACGTCAGCTCAGGTCACTATCTCACAGTGTGTGAGTTCTAGCCCCGAGTCGGGCTCCACTGACAGTGCCAAGTCTGCTTGAGATTCTCTCTCCCTCCCTCTCTCTCTGCTCCTCCCCTGTGCTCACTCTCTCTCTCTCTCAAAATAAATAAATAAAAACTTTAAAAAATTAAAAACAAACTCTTGTGAGGCTATAGCCCAACAAATACTGACAATTCAGATGCAAAGAAATTTCAGATCAGCCGGTACAGCAGGAGCCTTTTAATTCTGATGGCGAAGCCTCCTGCCCTGAGCCGGAAGAGGCCGCGGGGTCCCCGCGGTTCTGGCCAGCCGGCTTGTGAAGGCAGGACGGATAGCTCGCTGCCAGCCGTGGACCGTAATTGATGACCGCGCAATACTGACCCCAGCTCTTCGCATGAGAAACCCAGGGCCTGGGGCGGTGAGCCAGGAGTGGGGGGGGGGACACTGCGAGCCCCCGTACTGGGCAGCTGACTTATCTGCCTGCCTGACAGACCCCCCCCAGAATCGACAATGATGGAGGGCTGACGGGGAGGATGTTCTGACAGATCTGGAGACGGCGTGCTGATTTGATTCCAAGGGAGGGAGGAGGGAAGCTTCCAGAAGGCAAATTATACACTTGGCCGAGATTGGCCCATCCCGACCCCACACACGGCCGCATCCCTCCGAGCTTCCGAAGACAGATAGATGAACCCGCAGTCTGATTCGATCGACCTGGAAGGTGGCGGTGCCCGTGATGGAAAACAGAGATGTCTTGACAGGTGAGGCAGGAACACAGACGGCGCCGGGCGGAACGCCAGCCGTGTCTCAGGGCTGCACAGAGAGAGAAGGGGCATCCCTATAGGATGGGGCGAGTCCCAAAGCTCTGGGTTCGAATCCAGGCTGCGCCCTGTGCTAGCTGTGCCAGCTCAGGCAAGTGTCTTCACCTCTCTGTGCCTTCGTTTTCTCTCCTGGCGGTGGAGACGAGACGGATCATGAGGGCTGGCGTTTGCTGGGTGCGAGGCAGCTGGCATGCGCGGGGCTCTCACTTCGGAGAGTCACGTGGCCTCTTTGTGTCTCCATTTTATCATAATACTGTGGGAACAGTGTGGTGATAACAGCTGACCACGAATAGCACGTTTTGGGTTCTTGGCGTGTGATGGGACCCACCAAAGCGGTACTTGAGAGTTGCATAAGGGGCCTGTTTACAAGGATGGGGGTCAGGTGCAGAGACCGATGAAGTACCCCAGGGCTAGCCGATAGAGAAACCATAACCCACTCAGCCCGCAGGGGTGAGGGAGCCCGGGGAGGCCCCGGGCTGAGGAGTTCCGGCTCTGGGAGCACAGAGAAGGTTGAGAACGGGGAAAGGGGTGCTCAGCACGACCGCGCAGGCCGTTCGTTTCGTCCTCACCTGGACCCTGGAGGTGGGGACTGTCGTGGCCTCACGTGTGGGTGTGTGAAAGAAGGGGCCAAAGCCCGGAGAGGCTCAGCCGGGTCACCAGCCATGGGCGGCAGAGCTGGTCCCCAGCCGGGGTCTGTCCAACTGAGGACCCCGCTCCCGATTCCCCTGGTGACGGTTCCATTAGAGAGGAGAAGCGTTACTGCAGTGATCTCGTGACCGCGGACGCAGGGAGGGGTGGCGGGTGACGGGGCCATCGTCCCCTTGGCCACCAGGTGACGTTTCTGAGACCCACACCTGAACCGGTCGCTCGCTCGCTTCTTCCGTGGCTCCGCGCTGTCCTCGTGGAGAAGGGGCGTCCCCCCCTCCCCCCCCCCCCCGCTCCTCCCCAAGCCCCTCCTCCACCCTTAGCATCCTCCCTGGGCTCCGCCCACCCACGCAGAAACAGGAAGTAATCCTCCCCCGTGCGGCGCCAGAGCTCACCAGGGCTCTGCAGAGCAGCAGAACCAAGCACAGAGAGGGAGAAAGAGAGACGTAGACGTACCCGTAGGAAAGAGACTCACTTCCGGGAACCGGGGCGGGTCGTTGTAAAATCCGAAGGGCTGGGAACCCAGGCAGAGACGGATGCAATCTCGAGGCAGAATTTCTTCTGCAGGGAACCTCGGGTTAGTTTCTTAGTGCTTTCCAGTGATTAAAAGAAGCCACTAGTCTTGTTCGCCCAAGTGCAGCTGATCCTAGGTGTTAACCACGCCTTCAGCCCACCTCCGGAGCAGCCCGTAGCTTCGTGTTTGATCGGGTACCCGGGGACCACAGCCTGGCCCGTCGAGACATAAAACTAACGTCCCGGCCTTCTCTCATGCCCCCCAGACCTTTCCCAGATCTGTCGCCTCTGCCCGGGCCTCCCTCCTGGCCTTCTCACCTTCGCAAGCCATAGAGGCACAACCTATATGCCCCCTCCTTTGTGAAGCCTTCCCAGATTTCCTCGGGCAAAGCGAGAGCCCCCCGCCTTGTGTCCCGGAGCACCCCAGGCCTGATTCTGCCTGTCACACGTCACACCGCACAGCAGAGTGCCTCCAACTAGACGAGGGGACAGAGGCCGGGTGCTTTTCCCAACCTAGGGTCCCCAGCCCCGGGCACGTGAAAGGGGCTCAGTAAGTACTGGCTAAGTGAGCTCATTTGTCACAGAAAAGAGGGAAAATGTGAAGGGAAAAAAATACGTGAAAGTCAGCGGAAGCATGGGGAGATTTCACCAGTGTCTACATTTTACTCTGCACCCCCGTGGTTTCGGTGCGGCTCCCTCCCAGCTGCTTAGAGCCGAGGGAAGGCAGGACCCCCTCAGGGCCAGCCGAGGCCTTCGTTAAAATGTACCTGTGGGGCCGGGGGCAAGGCAGGCAGCTCCGCGGAGAGTCACCGGTGGCCGCTACACGTGAGAGCCTCTGCGATCGGTGTTCCGCTTTTCAGCCTCCTGCCGGAGGGCGCTGAGCGGTTGTAAATCATTCCACTGCAGCTGTCTGCCCGCTAAGTGCCCGGGAATTGGGAAGGGACGTGGGGACATGCTCCCGCCCTCAGGAGTCACGCGGGGCTGTTTCTAAGGCTTGGCAATTTACGCTTAAATGCAGGGGTCTTGGTCCTCCAGCTCCCGACTCAACGGGAATCAGAGCAACATTTGTCCTCGTTCTGGGGGCTCCGGGGGCACATCTCCTGGGATAGCAGAGCCCTCAGCACTCCGGAAGTGAAAGATCCGCCTCCAGGCTCGGTCACCCTTACGGTTATTCAAACTCCCTGATCTTCGTTCTGCCGATGGAAGAATGGAGACAAAAGTGGTAGCTTCTACCTCGAGTTGTTGTGCAGTAGAAGTGAGTGCTGTGTGAAGCCCTTAGAACCGTGCCTGTCACCACTGTCACCCTCTTCCCTGTCATCACTCTCATCACCATCACCATCGTCATCCCCGTCATTACCGTCATCATTACCATCAACACCATCATCATCCCTGTCATCACCATCACCATCATCATCCCTGTCATTACCATCATCATTACCATCAATACCATCATCACTGTCACCATTTTCACTGTCGTCACCATCATCACTGTCATCACCGTCATTATTATTATCAACACCATCGTCATCACTATCACCATCTTCATTGTCATCACCGTCACCGTTATCACCATCATCATTCCTGTCATCACAATCACCACCACCACCATCACTGTCATCACCACCACCACCACCATCACCACCACCACCACCACCATCATCACCATCACCATCACCATCACCACCACCACCACCACCACCACCACCACCACCACCACCACCATCACCACCACCACCACCACCACCACCACCACCACCACCACCACCACCACCACCACCACCACCACCACCACCACCACCACCACCACCACCACCACCACCACCACCACCACCACCATCACCACCACCACCACCACCACCATCACCATCACCATCACCACTATTGCCATCACTGCTATCATCACCATAACATCATCCTCATCTCCGTCATCAGCATCATCTTTGTTACTGTCATCATTGTCTTGTCAAATACTTAATCCAGTTATGTACCAGGTTCTGTACTAGATTCAGAGAGTCTCTAGATACTGGAAGATCGGGTCTTCTAACAGGAAGTTGGGCATGCAGGCATCCATAGGTGCTCTATAACAAAGGCTTGCTTGAGGGGACCCAGAGAAGAGATAGAGGAAGACTTTCAAGAGAGGCAGTGTTTAAATGGACTCTTTCATAAGGTCGGAGAGGAGAGAAGAGGAGGTTGGTAAGACAGGTAAGGAGGCACGGTTCACGGTCCCGGGTAACCCTGCAGGCAGAGGCAGGGCATGGAGACCCCGCAGCACGGTGCCGTCAGGGAGCCATAGGACCTCGCACAAAGCCTGGCCGGGGACTTCAGAGCCAAGATGATGACCCCTCAGAACGTTCTTAAGATGCGTTAGTGGCCCCGGCGTATCCCCAGACTTTAATCTGCGTTCCGTGTAGATGAAGGCTCCGTGTACGCTGTCTTCATGGGCTCACCCCATAGTCTCCACAGAAGGGCGAATCATGTGAGATGGGTACCTCCCGAGTAGCCTGATGCTGGAGTCCTTCTTCAGCCCGCGAGAGCTCACAGCACGGAAGATTTGCCACGCGAGTTTCTGACACGCTTTGGATCTCCTCCCGCCTGCGGTCGGAAGTGTAGTACTAACGGTTCCCACTGAAAGGCTCCTGTTTTCTGTGCCCGGCACTGATGGGGACCCTTAATATAGTGTAGTTTATTAAATTCTCAGGAGAGCTACAGGCAAAAAGTTTACTTAGCCTACTTAACAGGGGAGAAAACCAAAGCTCGGAGGGCCTGGCTGGCATGTCCGAGGTCACGGGGTCATGCCCATCCCAGCGATGGGCAGAACTGGGATTCGAGTACCGTTCTGCAAAATCAGTCTTTGACTCGCGAGCTGCACTGTCCAATATGGTAGCCGCCAGACGCAGGTGGCTATTTACATATAAATCTAAAAGAACTCAAATAGAATGAAATCGAAAATCGAGTTCCACACATTTAGAGTGCTCAGTGGCCGCGTGTGGCTAGTAGCCGCCGGACTGGTATTGTCGGGCATTTCCCTCGGCACAGAAGGTTCTGTGGAGCGGAGCAGCTCTGGAGAACACACGGCATCTTCCTGTGATCTGCTCTCGGCACGTCATGCCTCATTTGGTTGTGTCTTTGCAACATCTTACCTAGGACACTCCGGAGACCCACGAACCTCCCTCGTAAAGTTACCACCCAGGAAGAACCCGTTTAGAAAGCAGGTGGGCGATATGAATCATGAAAGTTACGATTAATCAAAGCCAACGGCAGAGAGAGGAGCCACAGAACGTGGCAGGGGCGCCACGTCCGGAAAGCGCGCCGAGGAAAGAGTGGGCAAGCCCGAAGAGCGTCGGCTCGCCCTCCCCTGGCCTCAGAACCACAGAGGTGTGTCTTGCAGGGCCATTTGGTGGCTCTCTGGAGTTTGCCCCACAGCCCTGCGAGGACGCATTCAGTGTCAGCAGAAGTCTGTGCCCGCCGAGTGCCGGGCGCACTGTAGGCGCTGTGGGGAAGAGTCCGTTCGAGATCTTGACTTTAACCTTGGTATTGAGAGCTGGGTGCAGGTCTGGCTCGTCGTCTCTCTGAGATCTGGCACAAGCCCGCTTGTGGTCCTGGACCTCAGCTACCCATCCGGAAAATGAGCTCGTTCGTGACAATCCAGTGAAATGATATTTGTGAAAATCCCCCCAGCAGGCTGAAAAGTACTGCTCACAAGGTCACCGTTGTAACTGAACTTGAAGGTACTTCCTCTGGCACCTGCTAGTGTCACATAACAGGCTCCGAGAAGCGAGGGGGGTTCGTTCCCCTTATTCTCGTCTTCGCTCTATCTGTGCGAGTAGGTGGACACAGGCCACCGTGGCTTAGCAGAGCGAGGCAGGCGGCCGGAGAGACTGAGGGACTAAACGTCAAACTCCTGCGTTTCTCTTCTTCCCACCTCGACGATCTCCCCACCCTCAGCTGAGCCGTGAGTCCGTCTCTGCTTTCAGGACCCGCAGGCTCTCGCTGGACTTTCGTTAGCCGAGGTCAGTAATGAAGACCCTGGAGACCGTTTACTGAGCACTTGCTATGTGCCGGATCATTGACACTCATGCTGGTGTCTGTTCGCTGTGTTGGGACCCTGATTGTGCAGAAGAGGAAAGACCACAGAGAGGCTACATTCACTTCCAAGGCCACACCGCTGCTAATTGCCAGAGGAGGTGACCTCGCAGATTCCTCTGACGCTGAGGGCAGAATTCACAGTGCCCTGCCTCCTGGGGCAGCAGCGTCTTCCATTCGCCTGTACGAATGGGAATGGTGGTGGGAGAAAGGACGAGCAGCCGTCTGGGCCGGGGCAGAGCGTCACGGGGGGCCCTTGACCCAGAGATGGTCACGATTCCCGCCGACACTGACCACCCTGGAGCCTGCCGTTTGCCAGAGCCCTTATCTCTCCGCCCGCCGACAGAGGGAAGCCGTTGGTAGAGCCGAGGTTCTGGAGGGGAAAGCACACTCAGGCCCCCGGAGGACCTCCCGGGCCTTCGGGGGGCTCCCTCACCCCCGAGCCTTGAGTTTCCGCCTCCGTCGGGATCCGCCTGCTTATCTTCTTGATGGCAGTTACCGCAGTTTATTTCCATGAAAATACTTCTGGCAGGAGTTTCCTAATTAAATGAAGAAGCAATATTCTCCAGTGATTTGGGGCAAACTTCATCTCCATTTCCTGCGTGGAGAAGAAATTAAAATCTTGCATTGACCTTTTGTAGTCTAGCTGCTGCCTCCTCCTCCCCTTCCTCCTCCCCCTCCCCTTCCTCCTCCTCCCCTTCCTCCTCCCCATCCCATTCCTCTCCCCTCCCCCTCCCCGTCCTCCCCTCCCTTCTCTCCCTGTCCCTCCCCTTCCGTCCCCCTCCCCTTCCTCCCCTCCCCTTCCTCCCCCTCCCCTTGCCTCTTCTTCCCTCTCTTCCTCCGCGCTCTCCCCTTCCTCGCGCTTCTCCCCCTTCCTCGCTCTCCCCTTCATCGCTCTCCCCTTCTCCCTCTCCCCTTCCTCTCCCGCTCTCCCTTCCTCCTCGTCCCCCTTCCTCCCCTCTTCCCCCTTCCTCGCTCTCCCCCTTCCTCCCTCTCCCCTTCCTCCCCTCTTCCCCTTCCTCCCTCTCCCCCTTCTCCCTCTCCCCTTCCCTCCATCTCCCCTTCCTCCCTCTCCCCTTCCTCCCCTCTTCCCCCTTCCTCCCTCTCCCCTTCCTCCTCCCTCTCCCCGTCCTCCCTCTCCCCTTCCTCCCTCTCCCCTTCCTTCCTCCCTCTCCCCTTTCCTCCTCTCCCCTTCCTCCCTCTCCCCTTCCTCCTCCTCTCCCCTTCCTCCTCCTCCCCTTCCTCCCTCTCCCCTTCCTCCCTCTCCCCTTCCTCCCTCTCCCCCTTCCTCCCTCTCCCCTTCCTCCCTCTCCCCTTCCTCCTCCCTCTCCCCTTCCTCTTCCCCTTCCTCTTCCTCCTCCCCTTCCTCCTCCCCTTCCTCCTCCCCTTCCTCCTCCCCTTCCTCCCCTTCCTCCTCCCCTTCCTCCCCTTCCTCCTCCCCTTCCTCCCCTTCCTCCTCCCCTTCCTCCCTTCCTCCTCCCCTTCCTCCCCTTCCTCCTCCCCTTCCTCCTCCCCTTCCTCCTCCCCTTCCTCCTCCCCTTCCTCCCCTTCCTCCTCCCCTTCCTCCTCCCCTTCCTCCTCCCCTTCCTCCCCTTCCTCCCCTTCCTCCTCCCCCTCCTCCCCTGCCTCTTCTCCTTTACCTCCTCCTCCTCTTCCTCCTCCTCCTCTTCCTCCCCCTCCTCTTCCTCCCCCTCCTCTTCCTCCCCCTCCTCCCCCTCCCCCTCCCCCTCCTCCCCCTCCCCCTCCCCCTCCTCCTCCTCCCCCTCCTCCTCCCTCCCCCTCCTCCTCTTCCTTGCCTTCCTCCCCTTCATTCCCCTACCCTTCCTCCCCCTCCCCTTCCTCTTCTTCCCTCTCCTCCTCCTCCCCTTCCTCCCTCTCCCCTTCCTCTTCCTCCCCTTCCTCCTCCCTTCCTTCCCCTCCTCCTCCTCCTCCCCCTCCTCCCCTGCCTCTTCCTCCTCCTCCTCCCCCTCCCCTTCCTCCCTCTCCCCTTCCTCCCTCTCCCCTTCCTCCTCCCCTTCCTCCTCCTCCTCCTCCCCCCTTCCTCCTCCTCCCCCTTCCTCCTCCTCCTCCTCCCCTTCCTCCTCCTCCTCCTCCTCCCTTCCTCCTCCTCCTCCTCCTCCCCTTCCTCCTCCTTTCCTCCTCCTCCTCCCCCCTCCTCCTCTCCTCCCCCCTTCCTCCTCCTCCTCCCCTTCCTCCTCCTCCTCCTCCCCTTCCTCCTCCTCCCCTTCCTCCTCCTCCTCCCCTTCCTCCTCCTCCTCCTCCTCCTCCTCCTCCTCCTCCTCTTCCTCCTCTTCCTTGCCTTCCTCCCCTTCATTCCCCTCCCCTTCCTCCCCCTCCCCTTCCTCTTCTTCCCTCTCCTCCTCCTCCCCTTCCTCCCTCTCCCCTTCCTCCTCCTCCTCCCCTTCCTCCCTCTCCCCTTCCTCTTCCTCCCCTTCCTCCTCCCCTTCCTTCCCCTCCTCCTCCTCCTCCCCCTCCTCCCCTTCCTCTTCCTCCCCTTCCTCCTCTGCCTCTCTTCCTCCTCCTCCTCCCCCTCCCCTTCCTCCCTCTCCCCTTCCTCCCTCTCCCCTTCCTCCCTCTCCCCTTCCTCCCTCTCCCCTTCCTCCTCCCCTTCCTCCTCCTCCCCCCTTCCTCCTCCTCCTCCTCCTCCCCCCTTCCTCCTCCTCCTCCTCCTCCCCCCTTCCTCCTCCTCCTCCTCCTCCCCTTCCTCCTCCTCCTCCTCCTCCCCTTCCTCCTCCTCCTCCTCCTCCCCTTCCTCCTCCTCCTCCTCCCCTTCCTCCTCCTCCTCCTCCCCTTCCTCCTCCTCCCCCCCTTCCTCCTCCTCCCCCCCCTTCCTCCTCCTCCTCCCCTTCCTCCTCCTCCTCCCCTTCCTCTTCCTCCCCTTCCTCCTCTGCCTCTTCTTCCTCCTCCTCCTCCCCCTCCCCTTCCTCCCTCTCCCCTTCCTCCCTCTCCCCTTCCTCCCTCTCCCCTTCCTCCCTCTCCCCTTCCTCCCTCTCCCCTTCCTCCTCCTCCTCCTCCCCCCTTCCTCCTCCTCCTCCTCCTCCCCTTCCTCCTCCTCCTCCTCCTCCCCTTCCTCCTCCTCCTCCTCCTCCCCTTCCTCCTCCTCCTCCCCCCCTTCCTCCTCCTCCTCCTCCCCCCCTTCCTCCTCCTCCCCCCCTTCCTCCTCCTCCTCCCCTTCCTCCTCCTCCTCCCCTTCCTCCTCCTCCCCTTCCTCCTCCTCCCCTTCCTCCTCCTCCCCTTCCTCCTCCTCCTCCCCTTCCTCCTCCTCCTCCCCTTCCTCCTCCTCCTCCTGTCCTTCTTTCTCCCTCTTGCAGACTTACCTCTGAGGGTCAGAACCGAGGTGGTAAATGTAACCGGGAATTAGAGGGCAGCTTTTACAGGAGTTCTTGGCACAGTCCTCGCCTTCTGCCTGTGTCTGCGTTTGCTGACTGACCAGCACGCCCCGTGGTTATGTCTACACTGTCGGAGCCGCAATCATCCAAAGCTTGTTCCGCGTTACAGCGTTAGTCCGGCTTGCGATGCCGTCTCTGTGTCATCAGGGGCTGTGTCCCCAGCCTCCACAGCCTCTGGTGGTTGGGGCAGCATCCAGCAGTTATCGGTCCCTTTTGCTTTGTGTGCCTTTTGTAGCACGGAAGGCTGCCTGTCCTTATTTTACGTGCATTTGCTCTCTGTCCCTAGAGTTTAAGCCACAAGACGGCGGAGGCTGTTTCTTTAGCTCGGAGCTCTGTCCCCAGCCCCGGGAAGAGGCCGTCGGTAAGCGAAGCATGGAGGAGCCCGGCGAGTCCTGCGGAGCACCCGCCCGCCTCGAATTCCGGTGTCAGGTGAGGAGAGAAATGGAAGGCGGTACTGGGCATCCGCAGGGAAACAAACCAGGGGCTGGTGAGTCCGAGCGTGGCGAGCGGAGCCGCTCGTCGGGAATGCTCTCCGTGGTGCATGTTTCATACACGACGCGCGGAAATAACATCTAACGTTGTTCGCCAACCACCTGAGGTGCATTTTACAGGCGTGATCTCCTTGGGCCCTTCCCTGATGTGTGTGTGTAAGTTCTCTCCTTTTTAAAGAAGGTCCTTGCGGGAAAGTACTCACAGATGAGGACGTCACTGTACACGGCAGTGAGGGAAATGGTTGAAATCGCAGGACCTGCGGGCGGGGAGGCCCAGCTTGGGTCTTCCTGGCCACCTCACTCTGCTTTGTCCCTCTCCGTGGAAATCGGCGTTTTCGCGCCGTAACCCCACCTCCCAGGCCGGGGCTTAGTATTCCCACGTAACGGGAAATGACTTAAATGAAAGGACCAGAAAGACCCAACTCTCTCCCTTATCTTTGTGTTCTAGCAAGCATCTCGACGCTTCTCAAGAACTAACCCTTTATTTCCATAATTGATTCTTCCCTCTCTCTTTGCTTTCCCAGCTGAGCACCTGAAAATACATTTTCCCACTTACGGTGTTCCTCTTATCTGCTGTGTTAAAGCTCTCTCGACGGGGGTCTAACCCGCCCCCCCCGCCCCCGTTATCTCCAGGCTCTCTGTCGTAGGAGGCCTGATAATGCCAAACCTGAGCTCCCGGAGACCGGAGAGCTTGCCTGCTCTGTCCCATCCGTCCCCAACTTCTCCCTCCATTCCAGGCAGAGAAGAGACGCCATAAATACGTCTGAATGAACAAATAAGGGCGCGTCAGATGCACTTAGAACAGCAGGGACTGGACTGTGGGTTACGAGTGAGAGAAGTCTGCGTGGCAGTTAGGAGGTCCCGGAAAGGCGGAGACAAGCACGTCTGTTATGAAGCCCTCTGGCCGCGCATCGTAATTATAGAAGGGGGCGGGGCTGGGAGGACACTGCAGGGTAATACCGTAGTGCTGGATGAGTCTGGCTTGAGGCCAGGTATGGTCTGCTTTCGAGAAGCTGCAGAATGGAAGGTTCTTTGACCCAGATCACTCCCCTTTACTATGAGTGTGGGGAGGGTCCTGGTATTGGCACGCCGTGGCCAGATGGTCCAAGAGAAATCTTCACTTTTGAAAGTAAAGGTCTTTGGGGGCGCCTGGGGGGCTCAGTCGGCTAAGCGTCCGACTCCGGCTCAGGTCGTGATCTCATGGTTCATGGGCTCGAGCCCCGCGTCGGGCTCTGTGCTGACAGCTCAGAGCCTGGAGCCTGCTTCAGATTCTGTGTCTCCCTCTCTCTTTGTCCCTCCCCCACTCATGTTCTTTCTCCTTCTCCTTCAAAAATAAATAAACATTAATAAGTTTTTTAAAAAAGGAAAAGTCTTTAAAAGTCCAGTTTGATGTTAACGCATTCTACCGAAGCCAAGCTCCACCTTTGCCTTGCGCACAATAAAGTCAATGAACCCTTTGAAAGGTACTTAGGAAGCTTTAGGCACCTGAGATCCTGGGTCACGAGAGTCCGCCCACTCAGCGTCAGTCCCAGGTGGACGGCGATTTTTCTGCTCTGTTGCTCTCAGATCAGAGTCCCTGGCTCTAAACGGTTCCCGTACCTGTTTGGAAAAGGATAGGTCGCCCGCCATATTTGTTTCCACGGGGCTGCAGAAACAAGTGACCAGAGACTGAGTGGCTTCAAACGACAGAGGTTTGTGGGCTCACAGATTTGGAGACCAGAAGTCCAGAATCGGGGTGTCACTGAAGCCTCTAGGGGAGGGTCCTTCCTTGTGTATCCTAGCTCCTGTGGTTGCTCGCAGCCCCTGGCGTGCCTTGGGCTGTAGCTGTGTTGTTCCCATCTGTGCCTCTTCCCTTGGTGTCTCAGTACTTACAGCCCCTCATCAGGACACCTGTCATCGGCTGTAGAGCCCCCTGTAATCCAGCAAGAAGTCATCTTAGCCTGATGGCATCTGCAAAGACCCTATTTTCAAATATCGTCACGTTCACAGGTACTGGGAGTCGACTTCAGCCTATCTCTTGGGGGAGGGGGCTGAGGGAGGGACACAATTCAACGCACGACACCAAACTAGTTTTTATCAGGCTTCTTTGTCCTTGGCGTGAACTCTGAATTGGGCACTGACCTGTCAAGAGTCTTCCACTAAAAAGGATCGGAGGAACCTGGGTGTGCGGGCGGGATGGCATCTCCGGTTGGAGAGGATGGTTCTGACCTCGACACCCCGAGGGGACGGCAGAGAGTGTCCGGTCCCCACAGCTCATCTTAGAACACCTCTTTGAGCCGGGTGACAATGGTTTCTCTTTTGACCACCCGGCAGACCCTATAAAGAGCATCACAGTTACTCTCCCATCTCAGAAGGAGGAAGCTGAGGCCTCAAGAGGTTAACAGACACCCGGGACCTCTTTATCACTGCCGGGGGCTGTTGTCACACTGAGTCGCAGTGACCTGGTGACTTATGCAAAACTCAGCTTTTGCCAGAATACGAGTCACGGGCATTGCTTTCTTTTGTATACGAAACGAGAAAAACACCACCGGGATCCATTTCTTCCTGACTTCCCTGCGCCTCTTAGGTTCAGAGACAACTTAGGAGCGGCCAGTCCTTCAGCAGTTTTTCCCAGTGCCTTGCCATGCCTGGAATATAGAATCATAATCTCTATCCATCTCGTCGCATGCTGGGCTCCTCAGGAAGACTGGGCGCTCCCCCGAGGCAGGGCGAGCTCCCCTAAAATCATCTTTGATTTCATGGCACGAGGTACGTCTTGGCTACACCTCAGAGTCGCCTGGGGAGCTTTAGAAAATATTGATCTCTGGCTTTCATGCCCAAAGAGTATGATTCAGTTGGCCTTACATGGCTGAGAATCAAAATTTTAAAAGCTCCCCAGGAGACTTTAGTGTGCAGGCAACCGAAGGCTGAGAACCAGCCGCTTGGCATCTAGTGTTGCGGTCTGGTAGCAGCCGCGGCTCCTAATATTTATTGATGCCTCGTTATGTGTCCCGGGCTTAGCAATTTATATGCATTGCTTCATTCGTTGGACAACCATCCCCAGAGGAAGCAACTCTCGTTACCCATGTATGGCACAGCAGGAAAATGAAGTCTAAGGAGGTTGGGTGATTTGCCCCAAATCATCCAGTTTGTAGGGACGGAGCCTGACTGGAAATACCCTTGGCCCTGGGACAACTGGTCTCCACCACTATGTCTCCTGCTTCCACCATGCCCTCCGCCTCCTTCTGCAGATGTGCTCTTCCCCGTCACCCCCCCCCACACTTTACTGAGGCGTAATCGCCAAATAAAAATTGTATATATGTAAGGTGGACACCGCGACAGTTCGATGCACACGTACTTTGGGGAAGGATCGCCACAGTCAAGCTAAGTTCCCTGTCCGTCGCTTGACGTGGTTCCTTTATTTTGTTGTGGTCAGAATTACTGTGGACACACAGGTATCTGCTCAAGAATTCTCACAACACTCCCGTAGGGATTTGATGGGTCCCAGATCTACAGAGAGGAAACCGAGTGGAGAAGTGACCTCACTTGTCCAAATCCTGGCTGATAGATGAAGGCTCTGGGCTTCCTCTCGGGGGCTGTCCGCTTTCTGCTACAAGTCATACAGAATGTGCGTGGGCTCGTGGAGGACAGACCCTCTGTCCCCATGTCACTGAAGACACAGAAAGCCCCTCAGTGAAGCTGTTTCTAGACAGAAACCTCCCTAGCGAAGCTGTTACAGGTATGGGATATGGAGCCAAATGGCTGAGTTTAGACTCTTAGTTTTTTTAATCCACATAGTGGAAATGAGGAGAGTCACCTCTGAGAGTTGTTTTGAGATACAACTGAGATAATCAACACGAAAATGCCTACATAGTGCCTCATCCTTCATCACCCCAAAGAATTCCAAGAGGTACTGCAAAAAGGAGCTACTTTTCAGTTTCCTGGGAGACTCGAGTTACGGAACATGAGGTGAAGAGCCCAAGATAAAACTAGCAAGATCAACATATGGAACAATGACCTTAAAAGCCTCCTCGTTTCGCCCTCACCAGGGGTGGAGGCAGGGGTCCGGAGCGCAGTTCTGCACCTTTCATCTCAGCCTCCGTGTTGACCGGCGTGACCTCGGGGAATGCCTCGTCTCCACCCCAGCTTCCCAGACCTCACCGGGGTCCCACGGAGAGAAGCGGTGGATATCTGTGCCGTGAAATGCCGTCAGGACTCTTGGAGCCTAGGCCCACGGGAACTCCTTTCAAACTAAGCCCAAGGGAGAACGGCATTGGCCACCATCACAGAAAGTCCAGCGGTGACCTTGAGCTTGGCTGGGTCCAGGTGCTGGAGTGGTACCAGGAGCAATATCTCACACTCCGTCTCTTGGCCCTGGTGCCCTCTGTGTGGACTTCCTTACCGACTTCCCACCTGGTGGCAGAGACCCATCCGGCCCCAGGTTTACTCTCTTTTGGCTCAGCTGCGCCATGGGCCTGGTCAATAGCTGAGCGCCGAGGCTCATCATATGCCCGCCACACACGTCCACAGACGATTACTCCCAAGCCCTTGGAGTTCACGGAAGTCACGGAGGGAGAGCTTCCTCTGTTCTGATATGTGACATATGTTTCCCAAAGCCAAACAAATGATCATCGTCTAGAAAGTGCTTTCGGTCTGACCGTGGGCGGCGGTGAATTGCTTGCCCATGTCCGTTGGGTTGGGACGAGGGAACCAGATGGAGTATCCTAAAATACGTACGTACGCAGAAGCCGCCGGTCACTTGGCACACTAAAATATTTCACAGATGCCCAAGGCGTGTTTTCTGGTCCACGAAACACTGCACAAGACCTTAGATTCACACTTTATTTACACCTGGCCTGTAAGACCTACACCGCTTACGCCATGACTCCTACAGAGAAGATCTGTGAATGTTTCGAATCTTCATATTTAATATTTTGAAGGCAGAGGAGTGAAGCAATACCGAGAGCTCAGTGGCTTGCCTCTCACCAAAGAGGAATAATTTCTGGGATGGCGTAGGGAGCCTCGTGTCGTAATTGCCAACGTCTGTTTTGCTAGCGTGCAGGAAGCCTTAACAAGGAGCACTTACCCACACTCCACACTTTTCAAGGAATTTTCACAGCCCCCGTGTGTTTGATTTTCCTAACAGTCTTGTGGGCTAAGTCGAGTATTCTAACAATCGTAGACAAGAAAACCGAGTCACAGAGAGATTGAATAGCTTAGTTTAGTCATACACCTGGGTAATGTGGAAACCATCAGAATCCCAATGTTCACCTCCCTCCTCCTGGAAACTTGGGAGTCATTAGTACGTGATAAAACTGAAAATATGCTTCTCTCCTTTTCTCTTCTTGAGCTCACGCTCTCCTCGGGTTCGGGATTAACAGCGTAAGTAGCGGATATAACGGAGCCCGCACTGGACGAACAGCTTCGGCAAAGTGGACGGTTTGGATCAACCCATTACTGGACATGACTTCGTCCCTTTTGTCATCTGACGCAGCATCCATATCATATTTCTTCACACTGTCAAGCAGGAGCATTTTAGTATGGGGTTTAGACATTTTTATTAAAGCCACATAGGTGGCTAGATGCCGAACAGAACAAAAAGGCTTGTAAAGGAGTAACCCCCTGCACATCACCAGCCCTGCGTCCTTCTCGCTCCCAGAACACATAATGACAAAGACAGCGACCACCCTTTTCACCTGTCCTTGTTTCTTGCGATAGTTAATTCCACGTTTCTAAGTAACATGATGGTTCTGCTATTTTTGGATCAATGGGTTTTATACATGATCGATTGGTTCCTTGCTATGATAGGTGAGGATTTGCTTCACTCAACTTCACCCCTCTCCTCTTCTTAAATGTATCACATTTATTAATTCCTTTATTGCAGATACTCCTTACACATCTTCTTTCCTTGTTCTGTCAACCTAGGACGAAATCTAAATTCCATCTGTCAACTCTGCTCCCTCCCCCAGCACTCAATGTATGTCACCTGTGCTTTTATGTTATTATCCAGACGGGTCGTGTTTATACGGCAATGGACAGTCACCATGTCCCATTAAATCTGAGATCTCCCGGATCACAAAATGGGTCGTCGTATTTGCCGCTGGGAAAGAAAAAAGACATTTCCAATTCTTATTTTATAGTGTCATCGATTAAAAGATACATCCCAACTTCAGAGATGTTAAAAAATGTATGATGTAACCCTCAGACCTTCCTGATGGGAATGCAAAGTGGTGCGGCTGCTTCGGAAACAGTCTGACAGTTCCTCGAAATGTTAAACATAGAGTCACTCTACGACCCGACAATTCCACTACTGGGTATTTACCCAAGAAAAATGAAAACTTCTGTCTACACCAAAACATGCACATGAATATTCAGAGCAGTATTGTTCGTAATAGTCCAAGGCCAGAAATAACCTACGCACACATCACCTGATGAATGGATAAACAAATGCATTCTTCCTGCAAAAAGGAATGATGCGCTGATACCTGCTATGTTAGTGGACGTTGAACATAGTAGGAGCGACGGAAGCCAGTCATGAAAGAATATATATCGTATGATTCCAGATATATGAAATGTCCAAAAGATGTAAACTCACAGAGACAGAGAACAGATTAGTAGTTGCCCATGGGGGACGTGGAAAGGGGTGGGGGGAGAGACAGGGAAATGGGGAATAGCTTGCTAATGGGTATAGGGTTTCTTTTTGGGGTGATGAAAATGTTCTAAAATTAGGTAGTGGTGGTAGTTGCACAACTCCCTAAATATACTAAAAACCACTAATTGTACCCTTAAAATGATGAATTTTATAGTGTGTGAATAGGGACTCAATAAAGCTGTTACAAAAAATAGGGGAAAAAATCATCTTAGAGTTGATGAAATATGGTAGGACCAAAATAGTGAGGCTAGATGCCTGTTCCTGGAAAGACAGAGTAGACCCTACTTTGCCCTATCCCTCTTATGGGGTGCAAATAAAAACCCTACAGTTACATATAAAACAAGTTATAAGAAGATTCTGAGAGATGAAGAGGAGAAGCCAAGCTGGCAATGAACCCTGGAGCCCGAGGAATGACTGCTGAGTGTGCCTCCTGTTCTCGGATCGGACATGAAGAAGCTGGCAACCCGGAAACATCAATAGGCACAGGCCGAAAAACCCCCAACCAAAGGGCAATGACATTGTAATTGAGGATGGAAAGGTACATAGAGGTAGGCAAGATTTCTATGTTTTGCAAGAACTGGTAAAATGATGACAGCTGTGGACCGTTATAAGTTGTGTATATAGAGTGAAATGGAACAACCACAAAAGCTCTACAGAGAATACTAAAAAATACTGTAGTACCTGGGTGGCTCAGTCGGTTAAGCCTCCCACTTCAGCTCAGGTCATGATCTTGCGGTTCATGAGTCTGAACCCCACGTCAGGGTCAATGCTGACAGCCTGGAGCCTGCTTCAGATTCTGCATCTCTTTCTCTCTCTCAGAAACAAAACAAAACAAAACAAAATATTTAAATACTATAGACACATCAAAACGGAATCCTAAATATTCAAATAACTTGGCAAAAAAAAAGACAAAAGCAGGAAGAAAAAGCAGGGGGAAAAATCAGACTGGAGCCCCAACAAATCAATAATTATATTAAATGCAAATCATCTACATACACCAATTAAAAGACATAGGTTGGCAGAGTGGATTTAAACATAACCCAAATATATGGTGTCTACAAGAAAATCATTTTAAACATAATATGGCCAGATTTAAAGTAAATGATTGGAAAGGATATATTATGCAAGCATTAATAAAAGGAAAAAAGGAATCTCAATATCAGATAAAGTAGACATCATAGCAAAGATGAAAAAATTCCAGCAATAGATATGGACATTAGATCAAGATAAAAGTGTTACTCAAACAAGAAGACACAGCAGTCCTAAATACATAAAAACCCTAAGCAACAGAAAAGTAAAATTTGTGAAACAAAAAAATTGATAGAAATGAAAGGAGAAGTAGACAAGCCCATAATTCTAGTTGAGACTTTAACGACTCTCCCTCTATAAATGATAGAACAGTTAGACAGAAAATTAGCAAGGATATGGAAGAACACAGCGTCATCAGTTAACAAGATGTAATCAACATTTATACAACACCGCCACCTGACAGCAGAATTCAAATTCCTTTTAAGTATCCATGGGACGTGTTCCAAGACAGCCATGTCCTGGGCCGTAAAACAATCCTCGAGTAACTGAAAAGGATTAAAATCGCGCAGAATATATTCTCCAACCATAATTGAATCCAAGTAGATACCCATAACAGAAAGATAACCGGAAAATCTCCGAACAGGAAAATCTCCCAACAATTGGAGATCGTTTATCCATAGGGTAAAGAGAAAGTGTCAAGGGAAATTGTTAAAAATATATTGAAGTAAATGGCAATGATAATACAAATATCATAATTTGTGGTCCACAACGAAAGCAATGCTGGCAGGGAAATTTATAATACTGGATGCATACACTTAAGATCAATAATTTAAGCTCCAACCTCAAAAAGTTAGAAAAAGAACAAAGGAAACCCAAAGCAAGTACAAGGAAGAAAATAATAAATGCAACTGCAGAAATCAATGAAATTGAAAGCACGAAAACAATAGACACAGAAAAGAAACAAAGAGCTATTTCTTTCAAGAGATAAATCGGTATACCTCTAGTAAAACTGACAAACCAAAAAAAAAAAAAAAAAGAAGAAGGCACGAATTATCATAATCAGGAATAAAACAGGGGCTATTCTTACTGACCCCGCAACCGTCCAAAGGATAAGGGACTACTGTAACTCTATACACATACATTTGAGAACTCGGGTGAAATGGATCATTTCTTTGGAAAACACAGATTACCGCAACTCACTCAATATGAAGTAGATCATGTGACTAGGCCTATAGCTATTAAGGAAATTGAATTTGTAATATAGAAGTCCTAAAAAAGAAACCTCCAGGCCCTGGTGTTTTCCCCGAAGAATTCTAATACACGTTTAAAGAAGAAACAACATGAAATTGACACAGTCTCTTCCAGAAAATGGAAGAGCAGTGAAAATTTACCAGTTCATTTTAAGAAGCTCGTATTACTCTGATGCAGTAATACCAAAACCAGATGAAGATAGTGCAAAACAAGAAAAGTACGGACCAATATCCTTCATGAATATAGACACACCAATCTTTCACGAAATATTAACCAACAGAATTCAACAACGTATAGAGAGAATTATGCACCTGACCCACTGGGGTTTATTTCAGGGATATAATATTTGAAAGTCAACCAATATAATCCACCATACTAACAGACTAAAGAATATATTACATGATCATATCAACTGGCAATGGAAAAGCATTTGACAAGATTAAACACTTATTTTTGATTTAAAAAAATCTCTCAGAAAAATAGGGCTTACAAACAAACTTTCATAATTCTTTAATACATCTGGAATATCTTTCAAGGTAGGAAATAAGGTAAGAATATTTGTTCTCACCTCTTCTTGACCAACATAGTGCTCCAAATTGCAGCAAGTGTAATAAGGCAAGAAAAAAAAAGAAAGCTGTCCCTATTTGCAGAGGACATGATTGCCTATAGAAAAAAAAAATTATTTACAAAACTCCCCCCCCCCAAAAAAAAACAACAAACAAACCAGAAAAGCCTCTAGAACTACTAAATGAGTTCAGCAAGTTTACAGGAAATAAGATTATTCTAAAATTTATATGTAAAAGCAAAGAAACTAGGATTGCTGAAACCATTTCAAAAAACAGAAAAACTGGAGGAGAAGCCAGCCTGAGTTCAAGATTTGTTATATAGCTACAGTCTGTAATAATTAGAATACATCATTTTATAGTACTTATTTTATAGCTGAAACCTATAGTAATAATTATAAGAATTAAGAATCGGTGATATTAATGGAGGGATGAACACGCAGACCATGGGAACAGAACAGAGAATTCAGAAATGGATTACCACAAATACACCTGGCTTATTTCGACAGAAGGTGCAAAAGCGATTTGAGGAGAAAGATAACCTTTTCAATAACAGATGCTGGAGAAATTGGACATGCAAGGGTAAAAATAAATAAAAAAGGAACCTGAACCTAAGTCTTAAACTTTATTAAAAAAAGATTCCAAATGAATTATGGTCTTAAGTGCAAAATGATAAAATAATAATAATAAAAGACCACCTTGAGATCTAAGATCAGACAAAGTTCTTAGACTTGATTTCAAAAACATGCCTGGTAAAAGGAAAAATTGATAAATTGTACTTTATCAAAATCAAGAACTATTTCTCTATGAAAGTTCCTGTTAAGCGAGTGGAAAGATAAGCTGCTGTGGGGAGAGAATATTTACAAACCAGACATCTGGAAAAGGGACTAGCATCTCGAATACGTAAAGAACTTTCAAAACTCAACAGGATAAAAGAAGAAATAAAAAATGGGCGAAAGCTATGTATAAAGAGATGTTATACTGCAGAGGATTTACAGATAAAAATAAACCCAGGAAAAGATGTTTAACCTCCGCAGCCAGCAGGGAAATACAAGTGAAAAAAAATGACCGATGGCCCTACATCTCTCAGAACGGCTGCAGTAAGAGGTAATGATAACACCCAGTGCTTTCTCTGGCAAATACGCAGAGAAACAGCACCGCGCTCGTACGTTGCCGGCGGGAGTGTAGAGTGATACAGCCAGTCTGGAAAACTGTTTGGCAGTTTCTTAAAAAATTAAACATCCAGCTACCACATAACCGAACAATTGCACACCTGGGCATTTATCCCAGAGAAATGAAGGCATATGTTCCCACGAAGTGTGGCCACAGATGTGTACATAAGCCTCATTTATTATACCCAGAAGCCCAGATGTCCTTCAGCGGGTGGCTAAACAGGCTGATGCATCAATACCATGAAATACTTCCCGGCAATGAAAAGGAACAAATAATACATAAAAAAAGCCTGGGTGAATCTCTAGATAATTATTTTGAGTGGGGGGAAAAAAAGCCCATCTCAAAAGGTTAGGTACTGGATGATTCCATTTCTGGAACATCCTTGAAATGATAAAGTTATAGACATGGAGATTACAACAGATTAGCATTCGGGGGGAAGAGGGAGCTGGTGTGTCCATAAAAGGACATTGGGGCACCTGGGTGGCTCAGTTAAGTGTCCCACTCTTGGTTTAGGCTCAGGTCTGTGATTTCACGGGTTGTGAGTTCAAGTCCCCCATCGGGCTCTGTGCTGACTGCGTGGAGCCTGCTTGGGATTCTCTGTCTCCCTCTCTCTCTCTGCCCATCCCCTGCGCACGCTCTCTCTCTCCCTCTCTCTCTCAAAACATATAAATAAACTTTTTAAAAAAGGGCATCCTAACGGTTGCCTGTGGTGACTGAGATGTTCTGTATCTTGGTCATATCAATATCAACACCCTGGTTGTCATCCGGTACACAGTGACGTCACCATAGGGGAGACTGGGTAAAGGGTATGCTGGAACTCTGCATGAATTCCTACAACTTGTTGTGAGTTTACACTATCTCACAATTAAAAGTTTAATTTACAGGGGCACCTGGGTGGCTCAGTCAGTTGAGCGTTCGGCTCTTGATTTTGGCTCAGGCCATGATACCAGGGTCGTGGGATGAAGCCCTAAGTAGGGCTCCAGGCTGAGCTTGGAGTCTGCACGAGTTTCTGTCTCTCTTCTTCTTCCTCTCTCCTTTGCTTGTGCTTTCTCTCTCTCTCTCACTCTCTCTCTCTCTCTTTCTCAAATAAAAATTAAAAATATTTTAAAAAATAAAAATAGAGGTTTAATTTACAAAAATGAATGGTGCTGGAACATTCTCCCTGGAAGCCCTGCGCTACAGCAGTTGACATCAGCAAGTCATCGTCGCCACGACTCGATTGCCATTGATTAGCCTTCAGAGCGCTCCAGAGGAGCTTCAGAGACAATTTCAATCAAAACTATTCACCTTTACAAAACTGAGGGGAATGTGATTCGAGTCGCTCATGTGAAGACTTAGAGCACCTCCCACCAATGCTGGAGTCTCCTGGGAACCACGTGGAAACTAAAGGGCTGCATCCTCTGTCTCAGGGGGCTGTTTTTGTGCCTGAAGTGGTGCACAGAACGAAACCCTGGGAAGCAGAAATCAGGCAAAGGCCTGGCTGACATTTGGGGATGGATATTTGACAGTGAGTGTGTTGTGAGTTGCCAGCAATGAGGCGTTGCATAGGACACAGCAAATGGATTCCCAGGTCTCTGAGCAAAGACTGGAGAGCCTAGGAAATTGTTCAGCTGTTCGTCCAGACCAATAAGAACCCTGTGGACAGGGACATGAAATGGTTTTACTGTCTCCTAAACCGTTCCATCTGTGGCTGCTGGACGCTGCAGCTAGGTCCAACTGCAGACGGCTAAGTCTGGGGAGCAGAAGGTAGCGGGCTGAGATGCTAATGGGCTTTGGGGGTAAGCCGTGTTACAGACAGCACAGCAGCCCTGAGGAGCCGTGGGACCAAAGCCAGGCTGAAAAATGAGGCAGTCTTTTTAAAAGTGGGGCCAGAAGCTCTCCCGGTTCCAAACACATGGCCACAGCTGAAAGTGTCTGGCCCATAGTGGGACGTGCTTCGTGTGTTTGTAGCTGGCAGCCTCAAATTGGTGGGGCGGATGCCGAAGCCAGGAGTGGGTCAGGTGAGCTCCAAGAACCGACAGCATGGGTTGCTCTTCTGGGCAGCGCTTTTCGGGAAGATGGTAAAGGCCAGAATTAACGGAGCATCTCTCCTGATCTCATCTGAGAGCACATTGACATTCCGGAGCATGACTTCCTACCCGCACTGTCCTTTCCATGCATTTAATGACCCATCGCGGTGGATTTGCTTCTCTGCTGCATAAATTCACAGCTGGGCCTGGTGACCTTCTGAAGAGCGAGCAAGGAAGCCTGAACCATGTGAAGATCAGGAAAGTGACCTTCACCCCTCTCCTGACTGACGGGCTACAAACCACCGAGGTTAAATGTCGGGACTGAGGCTTGTCTTTCTGAGAAAATGTTTCTCCCTCTTGTCTGCTGGAGAAAACGATACCAGGACGAAGCATCATGACTTGAGACGCATGGTAAAGAGGGGCTGATAGACCTGCTAGCTCTGGAGATGCTGTCGGGGCCAGAGAGGGACCTTGGCGGTAGGCAGCAATCGAATGACTTCAAATGACTCTGTGTTTCGTCTGACCCTGTGCTCTCATTTGTGATGTGCACACAAAGCATCAAAAGACCTTGTTGAAATACAGCTTCTGACTCAGTAGGCCTGGGGTGGGGCCCGAGATGCTGAGTTTCCAACAAACTCCCAGAAGAGGCTGATGGTTCAGTGACCATGCTCTGAGGCGTGAGATTTCAGACTGTGTTGTTGGATGAGGCCCTTGTCCCTCCTTCTGCCCCCACTTCCGGCCCCCTGGAAACGCTAGGTGAGTTGGGGCCATTGAGTTGGTACTAAGAAGGGCTTTTTTATTCATCAAACTTCTGTTAAGTGCAGGGGCTTTCCATGCATCCTCTTTCCTATTTGAGAGATAAGGAAATTGAAACCAAGAGAATGTTTTGGTTGCCCATTGTCATGGGCTGAATTGTGTGCCCCCAAATTTGTATGCAGAAGTCCTAATTCCAAGTACCTCAGTTAGACTGTTTTGGGGTCTTTAAAGAGGCAGTTAAGTTATAATCAGGTCATTAGGGTAGTCCCTAATCTGACTGGTGTCCTTACAAGAAGAAGAAAATAGAATGCAGGAACATAAAGAGGAAACACCATGTGAGGACACAGTGAGAAAACAGCCATCTCCAAGTCAAGGAGAGAGGCCACAGAAGAAACTAGCCCTGCCTAACACTTTGGTCTTGGAGTCAAGATTGAGCTCAGATCAATATTGTCACAGACTTTGAGTCTGGAGTTCTCTCTTGTCCAGCAAGAGAGCGGACACAGAATTGAATACAAGAGAGGCTAATGTCTGGGAGGAGACAAGAGCCCTGAGTAAGGATTCTTGCTCCATATATATTTGGATGAGAAGGCTTACATGTGTGATGGACATGCAGAAAGAGACACTAAAACAGTGATCATTAACTCAAGTGTGTGAGAAAAAGGGGGCTTTCAAAGATATGCGGTGTTAGGGGTTTGGGTCAATACAAGTCAAAGTACCGACACTGAGTACTGTTTATGGCAGGCATCAGGCACCGTGTCTGTTTATCTTAACTTTTTTAGGGGACAAGACAGGTAGAGCATGCTACCTCAGGGCTAACAAGGCATTTTTCTTGTTAATTAGCTCTGGGCGTTTTTGCCCTGCTTTGGTGGCTTTCTGCCTCTGTCTGTTTTTGGATGCTTTCATCCTGTGGATGCGGCTTTCTGGCTTTCCGCTCTATGCTTGTTCTCTGCTGGGGGCGCTTTTGCCCTGTGGCAGCTTTCCCCCTTAAGTCTTGTTAACTCATTGGTACAAGCTCAGGGAATTCTTCAACTTATTCCCCACACAACACCTTGACCTTGATATGGAGACCGAAGTCTCCATAATTACGAGAAAATAAATTCCTGTTGCTGAAGCCTCCCACTTAGGTACTTTGTTATGGCAGCCTAGCAAACTAATGTGCAAAGAGAGGAGGAAGAACATTCTAGAGCACTGAGCAAATGAGCTAAGGTCCAGGTCAAGAGAGAGCTTCACACTGTTGGGAATGTGAGAGCACCTGTGAGTGGCTGATGGGTAGAGTCGGTGAGGTGGGTCCAGGAGAGGAGACCCCTTGAGTGCAGGGAGGGTCTTGGTCTTGGTCAAAGGGGCTGTGAGCAGGCATAGGAGCCATGGAGGGCCTCGAGGCAGGCTCGCGTGACCTGACGGCTCTGGCTGCAGAGTGGAGAAACCATGGGACCTTGAAGTTGTTTCTGTGAGGCAAGGAGGGAGGGGAGTAGAAAGGATCAGTGGTGGGAAGCCTGCTGCCTCCTGGGTGGACGGTCGCCATTCTGAATACTTCGGGGATGGGGACGGGGCTTGTCAACCTGGACACAAGTGACATTTCAGGCCACGTGATCCTCTCTCGGAAGGGCTGTCCCGTGCATTGTACGAGGTGCAGCAACATCCCTGGCCTCCACCACTAGAGGCCAGTAGCACCTCCCCCAGCCCTGCCGTGACATTGAAAAGTGTCTCAGAATTTTGCCACATGTCCCCTGGGAGATGCAGAATTGATCCTTGGTTGAGAACTACTGTGGCAGAGAGGAGTGGTAATAAAAAAGTCAAAGGTTCTCAAAGTGTGGTCCTCCGAGCAACCGCTGATCTGGAAACATGATAGAACAGCAAATCAGTAGTCCCACCAAAACCGCCTGAATTGGAAACGGTGGGGGTGGGGCCCACAGTCTGTGTCTGGACAAGCCCTCTAGCTGATTCCGATGACCTCCAGGTGACTAGACTCTCTAGTGGAAGTGTTACAAGGACTAAGTCCAGACTTTAAGGGAAGTTCATGGGTGTCAGAGGGGAGACTCTGAGAACTCTATTCATTTGGGAAGCAAGGGGCTCGCGTTATGGGTTCTTGTCTTCTAGCAACGCCTCCTGTCCACACGTCCATCTCTTTACTTCAGAGAGTAGACAGCCCCACGGGTTCAGAAATGATTGAGCCATAGTCCTTACCCTCAGGAGTTAAGATCTTGTGACCTGTGAATAATAAGCATTATTTTTGGGGGGCGCCTGGGTGGCTCAGTTGGTTAAGCATCCGGCTCTTGATTTCAGCTTGGGTCATGATCTTGCTGTTAGTGAGATCAAGCCCCACATGGGGCTCTGCACTGATGGTGCAGAACCTGCTTGGGATTCTGTCTTCCTCTCTCTCTGCCCCTCCCCTGCTTTTGCTCTCTCTCTCTCTCCTAAAATAAATTAAAAAATAAACATTAGACCAAAAGCATTCTTTTTTACGATATAATGAACAAGCAAACATTTGTTGAGTGCTGATTATGAGCCAGAAATGGTGCTGGCCAATCTCACGGATTCCTCAGTCTTTACAGATGTATGACTCAGGTGACAGGAACAACCTCATTTAACAGAGCAAGAGTTTTAACTCAAGGGGAAAAGTCAGGGTAGCTGAGTGGCTGGGTCAGTTAAGCATCCGAGTTAGGCTCAGGTTATGATGAGGTCTGTGAGTTCAAGCCCCGCATTGGGCTCTGTGCTGACAGCTCAGAGCCTGGAGCCTATTTTGGATTCTGTGTCTCCTTCTCTCTCTGCTGATCTCCTGCTCATGCTCTGTCTCTCTTACTCTCAAAGATAAATAAAACATTAAAAAAAGGGAGTGTCAAACAGATGACCAGTAAGTGGAGCTCAAATGCATGGCCCTCCCATCCCAGGGATTTTAGACTTTTCTTTACATCATGCTGTGCATCAGTGACCCTTATCCCAAATGTGAGCGATGTCACAAAAATCAGCAGAGTTCTGGAAGCCCTCGAAATTGGATAAGAGTACAGGAAAAAAATGCATGAGGGCAGAACAGAGGATGCGAGAGGATGTCAGGGTGTATACAGTCTAGGGTGTGGCCAACATCAATTCTTTGTCCAAGATGGATAAACAGATTGGACAAGCATTTGGAGAAGTCTTGAGATAGAAAAGGCAATTAGCCTGAATCAGGGGACGTTAGAAAGTGAGCTTTGCAGTAAGAACAGGGCGGGGTCTTCCAGGGAAGCTGAGGATGGATGCAACGGGCTAGGAATGCAAAGGGCTCTTTGATGTAGCAGCATGGTCCAGGACTCCGAATTTAGGGGATCTCACAGCCACCGCCTCCGTCATCCAGTTAGGATGCATATAACATGACATGACACGAGAAAATAGAGCCCTGCCGTTGGACATAAATTGGGTCTAACAGGACTGGGTGATTCACGGCATCTGATGTAACACTGTGTTACAAGGCACAGTGGCACGGCGAGGCTTAAGCCACATAATTCAACATGACGGCTGAAATGTCCAGAGAAGAGGCATCTGTATCTACATCAGCTGTGTTAATTTGGGTGGTAGCTGCATGAGCAGACATTATCAAAAAAAAAAAAAAAAAAAAAAAAAAAGCCCCAGCCAGAGCTGGCAGGAAGCTGGCCAGGGAAGGAGATCACAGACACACAGGACAAACTGCCAGGACCTTCTTGCTGGGCTGTTCATGACCCTAAGGGTGAGCCTTTTATTTGCGCCGGGCTACAAACCAACACGTGTGCACCGTGAACACGATCAATGCATGATGTCATTCAGTCCTCAGAACACCTCCGAAAATTATGAATAATCCCCAGTTGACTGATAGATGGCAGGAATATTGCCCAGTGGCCCACAGCTCGAAGGCGGCACCGTCAGGATCCCGAAGAAGGATGTCCGATTCTAACTAACACCCGTAGTTACAAATGCTGCCCTCCACCGTTCTCAAGCTGAGGTCTCCTCTGGTGTTTAGCATGAATGCTTTGAACGCAGTAGGAAGTAAATTAATAACTGTGATTTTTGTGAGACGACCCCATGGCCAGGCGATTTCGATTAGGGGCCTCTGCTGGCCAGACATCCACAAGTGTGTTTCCTTTGGCCCACAGAATGTCAGCGCCCATCATGTTAAAAGAAAAAAAAGAGACAGTTATATTCAAATATTAGGCTAGTCCCCCATCAAAACCCAGATTTCCTGTGTCTTTGGAAAGACGGGGAACTCTTGCAGAGGTAGGCCCCCTTGGCAAGCACCTGTTGGAGCTGACACTGTCTTACCGATTTGCTCTACCCCCACCATTCCGTATTCCCTCTCTGAGCCTATGTCCCAGTGTACCTTGACATTTATAATTGCATTTGGGTTCTTTTCCTTTTGAGATAATCAAGGGAGAAGCAAGATATCTATTATACCCATCTCTGTGAAAATACGGACTGACAAGACTGCATTTCAAGAAAAGTTGGAAGTGTGGAATCGAAATCTGCCCTATGCGTTTAATATATAGACACAGTACGTCCGTGTCGAAATCCTACATTATCCTGCCTCCAGACCGTTTTGCTCATTTTCATTTCCCACTTGACCTCTGTATGGATTTGCTTCTTCAACCCCTGGTCTGGACGGTCAATTTCAAGAGCTCGATAGCACGTGAGTTCTTGGCACTTTGAGGCTTGGTCTGTTGGCGAGCAATCACAGAGATCTATAACAAGTAAGAACTCATTCAATTGTTGCTCGATGTGAATTTAAGGATTGGTACATATTTCAGGACTTAGATCTTCAAACTGTCAATGATCTGCTGCATTTCTTTTGTGGAGCAGAAATCTGCTCTGAGATAGTGATAATAGAAGCAGGCTATCAGCCTGTATTCGGCCAGCCACCCCGAGCCAGGAAGCTTGGTGAGTTCCATCCATATGCCTTATCATTCGTTTTAATTACCACAGTCATGCTGAAATGTAGGGATTATTCAGTCCTCACTTTTTCACCAAGGTAGTTGATGATCAGTCAAGGTTAAGATAGAAACTGAGGTCTAATTCCAGAACACGAGTGTTTTTCCCTATGATGGATACACTGCTTCATCTGTCTGGTATGCAATATGGCCAACTCTGGTTTGCCTTTTTCTCTTCAGTTTTCTTTCCCCTGAGATTTGCTTGCTCGTTTCTCTCTTATTTGCTCCTTTCATTTGTCATTTAAGACACAAGCAACATAATTTGGATTTTAAAGACCGTTTTCATGAGGAGGTTTTGCCTTATAATAGAGAAATAGATCTACTTATGTTTATCGTCGTAACTGATACACAGTGTATTTGTGTGTCTTTATTCTTCCTTTTATTTCTTCTGTACTTTCACATAGTGAAACACGTCAGGGCTGTGTATATAGTAGGTAATCGATGCGTGTTTGGGGACCCAGGGAGGTGCTTAGCATCATATGGGAGAAAGATTTTAAGTTCAAATTGGGCCATTCATCCCTTAGCCCCCGGGAGCTGTAAAGATGAGGTAGCCTGAAGCTTGCATCTTTTTCTTATTCTCTCCTCCAAAGAAGCTGGAAAGGTTTCTGGGCTGGAACCTTAATGAGTCTGGTTGAACGTTCAGGGAATATGACACTGCTGTCTAAGCAGTCCCCTGACTACCCGCCCCTGGCGACCAGCACTCTACTCTCTGTTTCTTAATTCCAGGGATAGGTGGGGTCCCACAATACTGGTCATTCTCTGTCTAGCTTATCTCACTCTGCATAATGCCTTCGAGCCCCCTCCATGTTGTCGCAAATGGTGGATGTCCTTTATTGTGGTTGAATCCCATTCCGTGGTATGTGGGCACCACCCCTTCTTTGCCCATGGACATGAGGATGCCTGGGTCAGAGAAAGAAATGGGCAGAGGACGTGGACAGAGGGGAGAGAAGATGAGTCTAAACTCTGTGTTCTCTCCCTTGCACCCCTTTCTTCCCTCCTATGACTATCCTACCTCCAGTCACCGGCCTGTCACCCCCTTGCTCCATCCCACTGGTGAGCCCCTCTTCTGCCCTTCCTCCCCGCTCCCCCTGGTCGCTCCCCTGCTCCCTTCCTAGGTCATGAGCACAGCCTGTGATTTAGTTTGAAATGCCCTGTGAAAAATGCTCCTTAATGAACTCCCACGTAATGGCTCTGCCACGTGGAAGAGGAAAGAGTGTCGGCCGAAACCTCAGCCAAAACAGCCTCTGAGCCCAAGTGATAAAGGAGGGAGAGACGATGACTGGGCACGTGTGTCGGGTGTGGGCGTTTGACCAGAGCCCTTTCTTCCTGGGCTTCCCCTCAGGGCAGCTCCATGGCTTCTAGGAGCCTGGCCCGCTGGACACAGAGACGTATTTCCACCTGGCAGTCTCTGTGCGAGCTTTGTGCTGCAAGCCCCCTCCTTCTGCAGCATCGTAGAGGCCCGGAGGAAAGGCAGTGTGGCCAGTGACCAAGTGGAGGGTGTGGACAGGAATCCAGGTTCCTGGCAGCGCCCCAGTGGCCTGCAGAGACCGCCCCGCCCTTATTCACCTCTACTCCTCTCATGTCTCTTTTAACGAACAACTGTCCACTCCATGTTTTTTTAAGCTTATTTATTAATTTTGAAAGAAAGAGAGAGAATACGTACACATGTGCAAGTGGAGGAGGAGCAGAGAGAGAGGGAGAGAGAATCCCAAGCAGGCTCCGCACTGATAGTGCAGGGCTCGAACCCACAAACCTCAAGATCACAACCTGAGCCGAAGTCGGATGCTTAACCAACTGAGCCACCCAGGCGCCCCCGACCCATGTTTCTTCTGGATGTTCACCCTTCCCTGTAAGACCATGGTCTCATGAAAGCCATATTTTAAAACTACAGTATAAGTGATCTACAAACCACACAATTCTAAAGTGCCCAGCTCAGTTAATTTGAACCTACACGGTCCCCTGTGAAACCATGACCCAGATCAAGATGCTGAATACGTCCATCCACCGGAACATCTATTCCTGCTCTCTTCCACTCAGTACCCATCACTATCCTGACTTCCACCACCCTAGGTTGGTTTTGCGTGTCCTTGAACCTCATATAAGTGGAATCACACTGTACTCAAGCTTTTGTGTCTTCCTCCTTTGGTCAACATAGTATTTTTGAGACTCGTTCCTATTTTGCCTGTAGAGAGTTGGTTTTTGCGTGAATGAAGGCTACAGTCGAACATCCATTCCTCCGTTGAGAGGCACATTTTAAAGGATGATATGCTGTTATTTGAAGAGTTCTCTGTGGAAACAAAAAGAAAGCTCACCCTACTGAAGCAGAAAAAAAATAATGTCACCACTGCCATGACTTGCTGGGTCTGTCGTGCCCTGTCTTGGTATGTTGGCAGGGGAAATGTAGACAAACTCTCTGAGTTTTCTCCTCGAAAAACGTCCTGGCCCAAGGCATCTGAAGTCACATTGGTTTTCCCTCCAGGCTGGGCTCTCTGGTCCAGGGAGCCTGGCAAATGCTGTCAACAAAGAAGCAACGAGGGGCACCTGGGCGGCTCAGTCGGTTAAGCGTATAACTCTTGGTTTTGGCTCAGGTCATGATCTCATGGTGCTTGGGTTCAACCCCCACGTGGGGCTCTGCAGTGCAGGGACTGCTTGGGATTTTCTCTCTCCCTCTCTCTCTTCCCCTCCCCCACTCTCACTTGTGCTCTCTCTCCCTCTGTCAATAAATACATATTTTTTTTAATAGTCAGTGGAATACACAAAGATATAGTAGAAAAGCATGAACTCAGACAAACTGGGTTCAGTTCCTGGAAGTTACTCTTCACTATGTAATGTTTAGAAAGCTACTTCAACGTCATGTTCCTCAGATTCCACATCATAAAGAGGGTTTTTATAATAGAGACTTCATAATATCAGTGTGGGGTTTCATTGAGGCCTCTGGTACAATCCTGACACATTGTAGGAAAATGCATATTTGGGAACAAAACTATTTTTCCGGGCTGAAATTTCCATAAGATTCTTAGAGAAATGAAATTTTTGTGGGGGGTTTTCTCCAGAAAAACAAAATATGTGTGTGTGTGTGTGTGTGTGTGTGTGTATGTGTGTGTGTGTATGTGTGTATATATGTGCCTTTCCAAGTGTTTATTCTGTAATAAGCATATATATATATGGAAATATATATTTATATATATATATAAAGGAAACTTGACTTGCAGGGAGGAATTCTGTAAGATAACACAGGGACATTGAACATTCTCTGCAGGACTTGTAGAGTCATGGCTTGCTGTCTGTTTCCTGTGGGGTGCTAGACATCAACAAAATACACACTCATCCTTGTCTGGGACTGGATGACAAGGGCCTGGATGGCAGGGTGACCGTGGAGTCAGAGGGAAGCTGGCCGACGACACACGCTGACGGGCAAGACAGACGGGATTTGTGGTTCACCAGTGCTGTGGGTGAGGGCGAAGGACCAGTAAATGTTAACTCGCTGGGTCCAAGGGCTTGGCGAGCTGGTCACCAAAGCCATCGCTGGTCCACAGAGAAAGGACGAGGGAGACCACTATCAACGGTTTGTGATCTAAAGACTCAAGAGCTTCTAGTTTAACTGGTACGAGTATAAATTCTTGGAATTGGGCCCCAAGTACGCACTGTCCAAGATCATGCCAGGGTGGCTGTTTCTCATCAGAGAACATAGAGGGAGGACTTTGGGCTCTGAGCCAACTGGACATAAGTGAGTATTCTGTGTGACACAGCCACCGGAAGATCTCCTGTCATCTCTGGGTGCCTCCCCTGGAAGAGGGACACATACTCTTGTCTCTTTGGAGAGTCAGAAGACACAGTATGACGCCCAATCCTACGTGTCATGCTTTCGAGGAACTGACCCACCCCAGCACGTTGGGCCGGGATCCAGGGCACCGGCAGGGAATGCATCATATTTATTCTTGTTTGTTTGTTTTTTTATTTTTTTTAAAGTTTATTTGTTTTGAGAGGAGGGGGGAGAGAGAGACAGAGAGACCGCACAAGGAGGAATGGGGCAGGGAAAGAGAGAGGAGAGAAAGCCCCACGTCGGGCTCAAAGTCATCAACCATGAGATCATGACCTGAGCCTAAACCAAGAGTTGGACGCTCAACTGACTAACTGCCCAGGTGCCTCTCCGTGTGTTTATTCTGTATCAAGCATTTGGCAGGCTCTTCACACACCCACCCCCTAATTCTTCTCCTGACCTTATGACGTGTCATCTTTGTTGCCCAGGGAAGACCACAGCTCAGATAATTAAGTGACTCATTGGAGGTGGTACAGCTCACAAGAGGCCAGAGAATTTTTAATTTGGGGCATCCTGACTCATATGATGATGTTTTTCCTACCATACTGTGTAAAATGAAAGGACAGTGAGCCTGGAAAATACAGACGTGGTGTTTATTTTTTGATACGTGACACAGATTCCCCATCTGTCAAATGGGGATGCTGAGTTCCTACCTCGTGGGGTTATTTTAGGAGTGAATGACATAATGCACGTAAGGTACTCAGCCCTGTGTCTGACACACAGTCCTTCAGAAAAGTTCGTTTTCCTTCCCATTATTATTACTGGTGGTGGTGGTGTGCTTGTTGTTGGAAGGGACTTGAACTTACTCTCAGTGAGTCCAGAAGAGAAGATGAAGGCAAATGGGTAGAAGGTGTGGAGAAGTTGAGTGGTCTCTGTGGGGAGAGGGGAGTTTCCAGACAACACGCAGTGCTCATCCCAGCAAGTGCCCTCCTCTGTGCCCATCACCCACTCTCCCCTCTTCCCCATCCTGCATCAGCTCTGTTTGTTCTCTGTAGTCCAGAGTTTCTTGTGGTTTGCCTCCCTCCCTCTCTGTTTGTAGCTATTTTTCCCCTTCCATTCCCCCATAGTCTTCTGTTAAGTTTCTCAAGATCCACATAGGAGTGAAAACATGTGATATCTGTCTTTCTCTGACTGACTTATTTCACTTGGCATAATACCCTCCAGATCCATCCACGTTCCTGCAAATGGCATGATTTCATTGTTTCTCATTGCCAAGTAGTATTCCTTTGTGTATATAAACCACATCTTCTTTATCCATTCGTCAGTTGATGGACATTTGGGCTCTTTCCATAAATTGGCTACTGTTGAAAGCGCTGCTATAAACACTGGGGTCCAGGTGCCCCTGTGCATCAGCACTCCTGTATCCTTTGGGTAGATTCCTAGCAGTGCTGTTGCTGGGTCATAGGGTAGTTCTATTCTTAATTTTTTGAGGAACCTCCACACTGTCTTCGAGAGCAGCTGCACCAGTTTGCATTCCCACCAGCAGTCCAAGAGGGGTTCCCGTTTCTCCACATCCTCACCAGCATCTATAGTCTTCTGATTTGTTCATTTTAGCCACTCTGACCAGCCTGAGGTGGTATCTCAGTGTGGCTTTGGTTTGTATTTCCCTGAAGATGAGTGATGTTGAGTATCGTTTCATGTCTGTTGGCCATCTGGATGTCTTCTTTGGAGAAGTGTCTATTCATATCTTCTGCCCATTTCTTCACTGGATTATTTGTTTATCCGGTGTTGAACTTGGTGAGTTCTTTATAGATTCTGGATATTAGCCCTTTATCCGATATGTCATTTGCAATTATCTTTTCCCGTTCCATTGGTTGGTTGCCTTTTAGTTTTGTTGATTGTTTACTTTGCTGTGCAGAAGCTTTTTAAAATTTTGATGAGGTCAAAAATAGTTCATTTTTGCATTTAATTCTCTTGCCTTTGGAGATGTGTCGAGTAAGAAATTGCTGCAGCTGAGGTCAAAGAGGTTGTTTCTTGATTTCTCCTCTAGGGTTTTGATAGTTTCCTGTCTCACATTCAGGTCCTTCATCCATTTTGAGTTTGTTTTTGTGTATGGTGTAAGAAAATGGTCTAGTTTCACTCTTCTGCATGTTGCTGTCTAGTTCTCCCAGCACCGTTTGCTAAAGAGGCTGTCTTTTTTCCATTGGATACTCTTTCCTGCTTTGTCAAAGATTAGTTGGCCATATGCTTGTGGGTCCAATTCTGGATCCTCCATTCCATTGGTCTATGTGTTTTTGTGCCAATACCATACTGTCTTGATGACTACAGCTTTGTAGTAGAGGCTAAAGTCTGGGATTGTGATGCCTCCTGCTTTGGTTTTCTTCTTCAGTGTTACTTTGGCTATTCTAGGTCTTTGGTGGTTCCATACAAATTTTAGGATTGTTTGTTCTAGCTGTGAGAAGAATGCTGGTACACTTTTGACTGGAATTGCATTGAATGTGTAGATTGCTTTGGGTAGTATTGACATTTTAACGATATTTATTTTTCCAGTCCATGAGCATTGAATGTTTTCCCATTTCTTTGTGTCTTCTTCATTTTCCTTCATAAGCTTTCTATAGTTTTCAGCATACAGATCTTTTACATCTTTGGTTAGGTTTATTCCTAGGTATCTTATGGTTCTTGGTGCAATTGTGAATGGGATCAGTTTCATTATTTCTCTTTCTGTTGCTTTATTATTGGTGTATAAAAATGCCACCGATTTCTGTACATTGATTTTCTACCCTGCAACTTTGCTGAATTCATGTATCAGTTCTAGCAGACTTTTGGTGGAGTCTGTCAGGTTTTCCATGTAGAGTATCGTGTTGTTTGCAAAAAGGGAAAGTTTAACTTCTTTGTCAATTTTGATGCCTTTTATTTCATTTTGTTGTCTGATCGCTAGTGGTAGGATTTCCAACACTACGTTAAACAGCAATGGTGAGAGTAGACACCCCTGTCGTGTTCCTGATCTCAGGGGAAAAGCTCTCAGTTTTTCCCCAATGAGGATGATATTAGCTGCGGGCTTTTCATAAATGGCTTTTATGATGTTTAAGTATGTATGTTTTAGTATGTTTAAGTATGTTCCTTCTATCCCGACTTTCTCCAGGGTTTTTATTAAGAAAGGATGCTATATTTTGTCAAATGCTTTTTCTGCATCTATTGACAGGATCATATGGTTTTTATCCTTTCTTTTATTAATGTGATGTCTCACACTGATTGATTTGTGAATATTGAACCTGCCCTGCAGCCCAGGGATGGATCCTACTTGATCATGGTGAATAATTCTTTTTATATGCTGTTAGATTCGATTTGCTAATACCTTGTTGAGAATTTTCACATCCATGTTCATCAGGGATATTGGCCTGTAATTCTCTTTTTTTGCTGGGTCTCTGTCTGGTTTGGGAATCAAAGTAATGCTGGCTTCATAGGATGAGTCCGTAAGTTTTCCTTCTATTTGTATATTTTGGAAGAGCTTGAGAAGGATAGGTATTAACTCTGCTTTAAATGTCTGGTAGAATTTCCCAGGGAAGCCATCCGGTCTAGGACTCTTATTTGTTGGGAGGTTTTTGATAACTGATTCAATTCTTCACTATTTATGGGTCTGTTCAAATTTTCTATTTCTTCTTGTTTGAGTTTTGGTAGTGTGTGGATGTTTAGGAATTTGTTCATTTCTTTTAGGTTGTCCAGTTTGTTGGCATACAATTTTTCATAGTATTCCCTGATAATTGCTTGTATTTCTGAGGGATTGGTTGTAATAAATCCAATTTCAAAGTCATGATTTTATCTGTTCGGGTCTTCTCTCTTTCCTTTTTGAGAAGCCTGGCTAGAGGTTTGTCATTTTTGCTTATTTTTTAAAAGAACCAACTCTTAGTTTCATTTATATCTTCTACTGTTTTCTTTTTTAATTCTATATTGTTTACTTCTGCTCTGATCTTTATTATTTCTCTTTTTCCACTGGATTTGGGGTGCTTTTGCTGTTCTGCTTCTAGTTCCTTTAGGTGTGCTGTTAGATTTTACATTTGGGATTTTTCTTGTTTCTTGAGATAGGCTTGGACTGCAATGTATTTTCCTGTTAGGACTGCCTTTGCTGCATGCCAAAGGGTTTGGATTTTTGTGTTTTCATTTTCATTTGTTTCCATATATTTTTAAATTTCTTCTCTAATTGCCTGGTTGACCCATTCATTCTTTAATAGGATGTTCTTTAACCTCCATGCTTTTGGAGGGTTTCCAGACTTTTCCTTTAGCTGATAGCAAGTTTCATAGCATCATGATCTGAAAGTGTGCATGGTATGATTTCAGTTCTTTTACATTTATTGAGGGCTGTTTCGTGACCAAGTATGTGGTCTGTCTTGGAGAATGTTCCATGTGTACTCGAGGAGAAAGTACATTTTGCTTCTTTAGGGTGTAGAGTTCTAAGTATTATCTGTCAAGTCCATCTGGTCCAGTGTATCATTCAGGACCATTGTTTCTTTACTGACTTTCTGTCTAGATGATCTGTCCACTGCTGTAAGTGGAGTATTAAAGTCCTCTGCAGTTAGCACATGCTTACCAATAAGATTGCTTATGTTTGTGATTAATTGTTTTATATATTTGGGTGCTTCTGAGTTTAGTGCATAGATATTTATAACTGTTAGTTCTTCGTGATGGATAGACCCTGTAATTATTATATAATCCCCTTCTTCATCTCTTGTTACAGCCTTTAATTTTAAGTCTAGTTTGTCTGATATAAGTATGGCTACTCCAGCTTCCTTTTGACTTCCAGTAGCCTGATAGATAGTTCTCCATCCCCTCACTTTCAATCTGAAGGTATCCTCAGGTCTAAAATGGGTCTCTTGTAAACAGCATATAGATGGACCTTGTTTTTTTTTTTTTTTTAATCCATTCTGATACCCTGTGTCTTTTGATTGGAACATTCAGTCCATTTATATTCAGTGTTAATATCGAAAAATATGGGTTTAGAGTCATTGTGTTATCTATAGGTTTCATGCTTTAGCGGTGTCTCTGGTACTTTGTGGTCCTTGCAACACTTTCCTCACAGAATCCCCCTTAGGATCTCTTTGAGGGCTGGTTTAGTGGTGATGAGTTCGTTCAGTTTTTGTTTGTTTGGGAAAACCTTTATCTCTCCCTCTGTTTTGAATGACAGTCTTGCCGGATAAAGGATTCTTGGTTGCATATTTTTCCTGTTCATCACATTGATGCCATTCCTTTCTGGCCTGCCAAGTTTCTGTAGATAGGTTTGCTACTATTCTTATGTGTCTACCTTTGTATGTTAAGGCCCCTTTATACCTAGCTGCTTTCAGAATTCTCTCTTTGTCCTTGTATTTTGCCAGTTTCACTATGATATGTCGTGTGGAAGATCAATTCAAGATGTGTCTGAAGGGAGTTCTCTGTGCCTCTTGGATTTCAATGTCTGCTTCCTTCCCCAGGTTGGGGAAGTTCTCAGCTCAAGTATGCCTTCAATCCCTTCTCTCTCTTTTATTCTTCTTCTGGAATTCTTATGATATGAATATTGTTCCATTTGATTGAATCACTTGGTTCTCTAATTCACCCCTCATGATCCTGGATTTTTTTTCTCTCTCTCTTTTTCTCAGCTTCCTCTTTTTTCCATAATTTTATCTTCTAATTCACCTATTCTCCCCTCTGACTCTTCAATCCATGCTTTGGCTGCCTCCATTTTATTTTGCATCTCATCTATAGCATTTTTTAATTTCATCATGACTATTATTTTTGGTTCTTTGATCTCTGCAGCAATAGATTCTCTGCTGTCTTCTATGCTTTTTTCAAGCCCGGTGATTAATCTGATGACTATTATTCTAAATTCTTCTTCAGTTATGTTGCTTATATCTGTTTTGATCAATTCCTTAGCTGTCACTTCTTCCTGGAATTTCTTTTGAGGCGAATTCTTCCATTTCATCATTTTGGCTAGTTTTCTGTCCCTCATGAGATTTAAAAGCTTGTTATGTGCTCTGCACCTGTGAGCACTGCTATATTAAAGGGGACTTGTACACTGTCTTGGGCTGGCCATTCAGGAGGTGTTTTTGGGAGAGCGTTACTTGCTCTCCGTTGTTGTGACTTGGGTTATTTTATTTGTAGTGATGTTTTGGACCGCCACTCGGTGTGCTTTGATTTGTTCCTCGAAGTAGCCCTGGAAGGGAAAACAAACAAATGAACAGGAAACAAAAACACGAAAACACACACACACACACAAACAAAAATCTGAAAGCAAAAACCAGAAACACTAGCTACAAGTAAAGAACAGGGTCGAGGTGGTGCTGATGGAAGAGCACATGCAAAGACAGAAATGACAGGGGTGGGGAAAAAGAAAAAATAAACATGAGGAGGCAGAGAGACTAAACGGCTTAATCCAGAAAGAGAGAAAGGAAAATAAAGAAGGAGGCGGGGAAAAAGAAATGAAGATAAAGTTACCCAGACAGAGGAACGATACGGCTTGATTATTCCAGAGAGAGAGAAAGGAAAGTAAAGAAGGAGGTATAGAACCTCTATCAAGAGAATGGATTAAATGTATCTGCTTAAACAATCAACAACCAGGGTAACCAGCCTAGAGGAGGGAAGAGACACGAAGGAGAAAAGGAAGGAAGAATATACCTAAATAACAAGAATTGTCCGAGAATTAATCTAGGCAATTCCGCAGCAATGGTCTGGAGGAGGGGGTGGCCTGGCTCCTCATTGTCTGTCTTGCTTCAGTAGATACACTGGAGGAGGGGCGTGGCAGGTCCCGCCTCCACTGTGGGCTCCTACCAATCCCTGGGGTCCCGCCTTGGTGGTTGTGGGGGAGAAAAATGGCCACCCCCCCAGTCTCTTCTCCATGGACCCGGTGTCCCAAATCATTCTGTTTGAGCCATCCTCGCTGTGCCAAGGGTGCAGACAAGGCGGTCTATCTGGCTCCGCCGACTCCCGTGCCCTGGCACTTGGCTGGGGTTTAAACTCCCACTCCGTGTGTCCCAGAACTGGGGAAGCGCCTCTCTACACCGCCCGTTGTGTGGTCCCGGCTGGTTTTGTCCTGTGCCGCAGCACTGCAGGGAGGGGACCGCTTTCTGCTAGTGCGAACTGCGCTCCTGGCCTAGCCCCTGAGTCTGGAGCTGGCTCCCCTCCTCCCCAGCTGCGCCAACAGCGCCTTTGGCCCCAGTCTGAAGAAAGTCCCACAGTCAGAGATGAGATCCCTCTCCATCCTCCGCTTCCCCAGCCACTCTTTCTCTTCCTTTTGTCTCTCCCCAGAAGGGGATCCCTCCCTTCTGTGCCTATGCAGCCCGTTTTATCTCCCCCAGTTCACGGTCACCCACCTATGGCCCATCAGATTGTCCTGGTATCTCCCTGGTAGACCCAATATCTTTTCCTCCCAGACTCTTGGGGTTCAGAGTCCTTTGGCTTCGGCTCTTCTTTGTTTGAGAGACGTAGTATTTACAGATCCTCCTACTTCTCTGCCATGTTGGCCCCTCCCGTCGAGAGGGGAGTCTTTCAGATAGGTAGAGCTGACCCACGGTGCAAGGAGCCGCTTCAGAAAGGGGTGAGCTCCCCATCACAGGAGCTGCCCAGACCTTGGCTTGACAGCCATTCACGGAAATGCCAGACAACAGATCTGCTCATGAAATTGAGTTGTAGAACTCCAATGGCCCTTTAAACTGAAAATCTAATTCTCCCTCCCCACTCCCCTCCCCCGCTCTGAAGTGACAACGTTTATTGTGACGTGGAGTAAATCTAGGACACCAGTTCCCAAAATAGCCTCCGAGTAAGGCAGGAGGGATTGGGCTTGTGCACCTCACTGTCCCTTTGACTCCCTCCTCCTGTCTGTCACAGGGTCACATGGGAGCCGGGAACAAAGGAGACAGTACTTGACTTCCCCCAATGTCTCAACTTGAGTGGGCGCCACTCATTCCATCTGGCCCTGGGAGACCCGGCTCGGTGGCTGCCCCTGAGGGACAGGCACTCTAACTTTGACTGAGGCATCTGCCCCAGGGACACTGGCTTGCCCTCTCTATGGTCTCTAAGGTCGTGATTCCAAATGTCAAGGAGCCTGGCATCTAAAAGGATGCCAGGCTTCTGTTCCTAGGAGCTTAGGGCTAATTGAGACTTCTTGAGGATTAATTGATATTAAGCAAAGTGAGATCTTCTGATAGATAGGGATTATATTTTGTCTTTGTATGTATCATCATTTAGTCCAGGACCTTGCACATAATATATGCTCAATGAATATATTTGAATGAATGTATCGGGTAATGAGCAAATACTTGAATGTTGGAATCCATTCACTTGGCAGATATGGATCTATTTAATGCAAGTGTTAGCATGTGGCTACGGGTTCAGGCAGTATCTATATGCAAGGAAGAGTTCCAAAACTCTCAGGGGTACAGTTGATATTTATGTGTCCATGGGCAGGGCTTGGTTGGATGCAAGATCCTCTCCCATGCAGCAAAGATGAGAAACAGAAAAATAGTTGACCTACCTTGAGTGAAGTGAGTTCGGACATACTTGGCCATCTCATGGACCCAACTCGCTTTATCTTGATAGTGGGTTAGCATATGGCCACAAATTCTTTGATGCTCCTCATTTAAAAAGGCAAGGTTTCAGGGTGCCTGGGTGGCTCAGTCTGTTAAGCATCAGGTGTTGGCTCGAGTCATGGTCTCACAGTTCATTTTGTGAGTTTGAGCCCCGTGTCAGGCTCTGTGCTGACAGCTCAGAGACTGGAGCCTGCTTTAGATTCTGTGCCTCCCTCTTTCTCTGTCCTTTCCCCACTCACACTCTGTCTCTATAAAAAATATATAAACAGTTAAAAATTTAAAAAAAAAACACAAAAAGCTAAGTTTGTTTCCCTCTTCTTGAATGTGGGCTGGATTTAATGACTTCCTTCTCTTGCATAGGCTATGATGGAAGAGCTGGGGGTCCAGTTCTGAGACAGTGTCAGAGAAGACATGGCAGCCACCTCTCTCGTCACTGGCTCTCCCTGGACAAGCAGATTTCATGTCATGAGCATGCTTGGGCAGCCTGTGGAGAGGCCATGTGGCGAGGAGGCACGTGAGTGAGCCTGGAAGCGGATCCTCCAGCCCCAGTCGAGCCTTCAGATGACTGAAGCCCTCATTTCCATCCCAACTTCAGCCTCATGAGAGACCCTGAGTTAAAACCACCCAGCCGAGCTGCTTTCAAGTTCCTGACCCACTCTGAGGTATTGTGTGCTGCTGTTCTAAGCCCCTAAGTTTCGGGGCAGTTGGTTTTGCAGTAATAGATACCAGTGCAGCTCTCATCCCCATTCTTGGTACCACATTCTGTATTAGCCAAGGTCCAAGCAGCTTAGAAGCAGGAGATGGATTCGTCACTGGGACCTGACCTCCTGCAGTTGTGGGAGCTGATTAAGCAGAGTCCGTGGGGTTTCCATCATCAGGTCTAAGGCAGAAGTCTGCAGGGAAGACGGTGAGGAGGGCGCAGACTGGTGTAAAGGGGAGGGAAGGGGAAGAGCACTGGGGAGCCCATAGCATGAGCCCAGCACCCACGCCGAGAGACTGGAGCTCATGGTGGTTCTCACCGCCTGTGGCTGCAATGAAGTGAGTGGTATCCTGCTGGAAAAGCTGGCATCTTTGCTGTGGAGCTCGACACATACCTGGCCCCAGAGTCAGAGGAGTGAAGGGGGATCCTTGTGGTGGTGGGGCAATTTTGGGTTGGCCTGTGACCCGCCCCCCAAGGAGGTGAGCAGATAAGCATCCTGTATAAGCCACCCCAACCTTTCAGGCATAAACGCTATGACTGCTTTCCCCCTCCATGTCTCCCTCCATTTCTCTTCTGGCCCATCCTGACCGGGGAGTCCACTCAGTGCGAATCCAACCCACTCTCTCACCTGGGCTCATCCACACCTGTGGATTTAATTATGATCTGTATCTTGGTGGCTTCCAAATAGCTCAGTCTTTTCCTGTGCCTCATCTAGGTCACTGTCTTTTTTGTCAAACTGGTTTATTGAGGTATGTATGGTTGATTTGTCAAGAACTTTTCATATTTCACACGTACAACTCGATGAATTTGGGGATAAGTGCACATGCACGCGCCCATTGCCACAATCAAGGCTGTAGACATACCCATGGCTTTCCAAAGTTTCTTCCTGCTCCCTTCTTACTCTTCTTCCTCTTCTTCCTCTTCTGCTGCTTCTTTTCATTATGAGAACACTTAACATAAGATCTACTCTCTTGGTAAATTTTCAGCGTGTAATACAGCGTATTTAGCTCTAGGCTCCCTGCAGTACAGTAGATCTCCAGATATTTTTTTATCTTGCGTAAATTAAACCTCTTATCCTTTGATTAGTATCTTCCCATTTTCCCTCCTGAGCCCCCAACCCCTTGCCACCATTACTCTCTGCTTCTGTGAGTTCGACTCTTTTAGAGTCCACATATAAGTGAGGTCATACAGTGCTTGTCTTTGCGTCTCTGGCTCATTTCACTCTGCATAATGTCCTCCAGGCCCTCCCATGTTGGCACAGATGGTAAGATTTCCTTCTCTTTTGAAGGCTGAGTAGTATTCGATTGTATGTGTATACACCACATTTTCTCTGCCCTTTCGACCGCTGGCAGGCATTTATGTTGTATCCATGTCTTGGCCGATGTGCGTGATGCCACACTGAAGCTTGGCGTGCTTGTCTCTACAGGACAGTGATTTCATTTCCTTTGGGTCTATACCCAGAAGGGAGATTGCTGGATTGGGGCGTAGCTCTGTTTTTAATTTTTTGAGGATCCCTCATATCGTTTTCCATCGTGGCTGTCCCGATTTCCCTTCCCACCGACAGGGTGGCAGAGACCTCTCTGCTCCACATGCCCGCCGACGCTGCCAGGTGTGTGTGGGGCCATCCTGACAGGTGTGTGGGGGGTGTGTTTTCGTGGTTTTAATCTGCATCTCCCTGAAGGTTAGTGATGCCGAGCATCCTGTCATCTGTCGAGACATGCTGCCCATTGTCTTTACGAGACCCTCACAGCCGTAAACGTATAAAGGGATAAGTGATGTGGTACTGTGGGGAAGTATACAAAAGGTCAGAGGAGCTCAGAAGATGGTGCCAGGAACTTTGGGGGGTGCCGAGACAGGGTTCGCAGAGGCGACGTGTGAGCCAGGATATCCGTGTGTGTGCCAGGTGGTTGCAGGTTATTTATGAAGAGAACACAGTATCTTTGAGGGCCCATTCGGGAGGTTCCAGAGGTTCCTTTTGGCCGGATGTGGCTGCGTGTGTGAGGGAGTAGTGGGAGATGGGGTCAGAGTGTCTGCGTCTGCAAGAACCACAAGCATCTCTCCAGACGCATCAGAGAGTTTGGTCTTCACATTCTGGGCGATGGGGAGCTATTAGCAGCGCCTCCATTGGGGATGGTGTGGGCAGGGTTGTGTGGCAGAGCAATTCTCGTGGCAGGTCAATGGGGAATGAATGAAAGTTGGGTCTGTATCGGAGGCAGGGAGACCCATCACCAGACTGTCACAATCTGTCATGAGGGAGAAGGTCAGAGGCGGGAGGGAGGCAGCGGGGATGAAGGGCAAGAGGTGGGTGGGATGCACAGGACAGGAATATTAACCAAAATGGGGGACGGATGAGAGACAGGAGAAGGAGGGAAGGTCAGGACGTAGGCCTGGTGAGTGGGGGCTGATGGTGCTCGGAGACCCTGAAGGAGAAGCAGGTATCGGCCGCAGGGTGAGTGGATGCATTTCGTATTGAATGTATTGAGCTTGACGTGCCTTCAAGACATTCGAGATGCAGCCAAAACTACAAATCTGCATTATTTTTTTAGGATTATATAGGACTTATTTATTTATTTATTTATTTATTTATAGTTTATTGTACTATCTTTATCTGTTGTACTATATTTATCCAGATAGTGAGCATTCAGTGTCGTCTTGGCTTCAGGAGTAGAACCGAGTGATTGACGCCTTTACTGACCTTGTCTTCGGCGAATAGATGTGAGCTTGATGACGCTGAGCTTTATCCCTCATGGCCGAACATCAAAAATGCCCCTAAGCTGTGAAACACTTTCCCGCGCTCAAGGCAATACTCACGCTCACGCGTTTTCCTCTTGATCACTGTCCCCTGCCGCTTGCGATGGGATGTGCGGGGGAAGATGTAGAACGGGGTTTGTGGGTAGTGGATTCGGGGTGCTCTGGGTTCTCAAGTGTCTTGTGCAGGTCAGCTGTGTCGCAACGGGCTCGTGGGGCCACATTGTCCATTCTGATGACGTGTGTACAGTTTCAGGACCGTCAAATGTGCTGTGGCCCCGTGAGCCAGACTGGACCCTGAGCTCTTTGTATGACTCTGAGCACCACGGGGTGGCCACAGACAATCACCTTCTTCAGACACAGCTTTTTTTTTTCCCTAATGTTTGTTTATTTTTGAGAGAGAGAAAGAGACAGAGTGTGAGCGGGGGTGGGGCAGAGAGAGGGAGACCCAGAATCGGAAGCAGGCTCCAGGCTCTGAGCTGTCAGCACGGAGCCCTATGCGGGGCTCAAACTCACGAACCCTAAGATCATGACCCGAGCCAAAGTTGGACGCTTAGCCGACTGAGCCGCCCAGGTGCCCCTTGAGCCGCAGTTCTGTGATGTTCCAAGTGGGAAGTCAGCTCTGCTCGGCGAAAGAGGAGGCAGAGTGGGATCAGGGAGCAGATTGATAGGGGCTGGCCCATTCTTCCTTCTCCCTCTGTTCCTCCGCATCCCTACTCCTTGGCTCTTGTTCGCATTAAAGGCCCCAGGCAATCAAAGGTAATGGTGGTGGTGAGCACATCTGATGCCATTGTTTCTGGGGCCCCCACCTGTGAACCAGTGACCAGGATTTCTCCTCTGCTCTGGAGGGAATGGGAGAGGAGGAGGCTCTCCTCCTCAAAGGGCCGCCCACGGTCCCTTGAGTTCAGAAGAACAAGGCTGCAGCTTCTTCCTTGGGCAAGAGCAGAGACAGAAAGAAAAGGGAAGCTTGTGCAACACGAAACACACTGGGATGTCAGCAGGGGGTTGGGAAGTAGGAGAGACGTGGGCTCTTCTTCAGGCAGAATAAAGAAGTTCAAATGGAAAGTCACAGCATGGTCTGCTCCCGGCGTCTGCCAGCAGGCAAGCTGGACGGGAGTACTTGCAGAACCAGAGCGGCACGAAAGCCTTTGCATCTACCTTCCCGGAAATTTCGGCCCCTTGGAGCTTTCAGAAACAGACGTGTGGGCTTCTTTTCTATCTACCATCTTAGGACAGTAGTGAGGGCTTTGCACAGTCAGCCCTGAACTTTCAGCACCTTGGAGAGCTCAGAACAAAGGCTGTGTTTCTACCTGCTTCCTTGGGGGAAAGGCCTGATCTGTGACCTCTGGTCCACAGACCGTTTTTACCTTCGGTCAAAGACACTCTGTGTCTCCGGTAAAGCTGGCCAGGTGGCATAGGCTTCCAGCCACTTCATAAGGAAGTTGTTTTTCCTTGGATGTGCCCTGAGTACAACTTTTAAGTTCTGGAACCGAGAAAAGTACAAGAGGGAGTTATCTTTCGTATTGTAGCAATACAATTGTTAGCAACGTTTCTGTGCGTGCCTCTGAGGAGAGCAGGTTGGAGCTGAAGATGCTCATGGTACAGATATGCGTGAGAAGACCAGGCTAAAAAGTAGAGGAGCGAAGGGATTGGCCAGAGGTCAAGCAGCCAGGGTGTGGCCAAGAATCCAGACCTCCTGGTTTCTCTTTCTGCTACTTACCAAGCACCTACAGTATATAAGGCGTTAGACACCTGGCAGTTCCTGTCTGCTCTCTATCAGAATCTGTGTAATAGTGGGCACAGAAGTAGAGATGAGGGGCGCCTGGGTGTCTCAGTTGGTTAAGCGTCCAGCTTCAGCTCAAGGCATGATCTCACAGTTCGTTGAGTCTGAGCCCCACATCGGGCTCTGTGCTGACAGCTCAGATCCTGGAGCCTGCTTTGGATTCTGTGTCTCCCTCTCTCTTTCTCTCTACCACTACCCTGCTCACACTCTGTATCTCTCTCTCTCTCTCTCTCTCTCTCTTTCTCTCAGAAATAAATCAACATTAAAAAAAATTAGAGATGAAAGATCACAGCGTGTGGAGACCAGCTGACAGGTGCTCACCCCAACCCCAGTGTCACAGCCACCTGGGTCACCTCAACTCTCCGAGCCTTGTTTTCCAAATATGTCAAATGGGCTTATGATCCCTGCTACAAAGGAGTGATCTGAAGATTCTCAAAGGGTTTTTTGTTGTTGTTTTACAAAGTTGGGTTAGTTTAATGACCTTAAACAAATTTTATCAGACCTTCTGGAAAAGAAGCCAAGTGACCCCAAAACTGCATTTCTAGCAGAAGATGACGGGTCTTGCAAGAGAAATCTCTTTTATCCTCAGAATTCTAGCAAACTTGACTGATAAGTGGGAGCTTTTACCTCCCACGGGACTGCCTGTTAATTAGGTTTGCTCGACTGTCTGGCCATCTGACTTTAGCCGGCAGAATCTTGGGGCGGAAAGGCAAGAACAGAGCCCTTCTGGACAGCCGCGTCACTGGCAGGAGCAAACGTCCCAAGTTCCAAGTATAAATCGCCTTCTAATTAGGAAATAATTATGCCCCCAAATGGGGCTTCATGGATGTGAAGGCATCTCGCAAATTGCCGATTAGTTTCATCGCAGCGATGGTATTTAGTGCCACTTCAGTTCATGGAAAATGTGTTAGAAATGGCCCATCTTCAGCAGCTCAAAAAAAAAAAAAAAAGAGAGAGAAAAGGTCAGGGATGAGGAAAAGCTCAGAAGACGGGGAGGAAGGAGGAGGACAGGGAAACATTTGCCCTTTTTCTCACTGTGAGCCGTCATGTCAGAGTCTGGGGCATGGCGTTAGAAGGGGGAGGAATTTTGATTTCCTTCTGGCTGTGATGGAAAGTAGTGTAGGCGCCAGAGCAGGTGAGGGATATGATCTAACTGATGTCTTTAAAAGATTACCTGCATCTTCTGGAAAACGGTGACCCAGGGAGGCAAGAGTGGAAGCAGGTGGAGTGTTGGAGAGATATCACAGTTGTGGACGTGGGAGGTGGCGGATGCTGTGATGGTGGTAGAAGAGACGAGAGGCAGTGGCTCCTGAGTAGGTTATTTATTTATTTATTTTGAGAGAGACAGAGAGCGAGCGAGCATGCAAGTCAGGGAGGGGGAGAGAGAGGGAGAGAAAAAATCCCAAGCAGGATCTGTGCTGGCTGCACAAAGCCGAGCGGGGGGCTTAATCCCATGAACCACGAGATCAGGACCTGAGCTGAAATCAAGAGTCGGATGCTTAACCGACCGAGCCACCCAGGCGCCCCACTCCCGAGTGGATCTTAAAGACCATGCAGACTGGGCTGGCCAATGCGTTGGATGTGTTGGGGAGAGAGGAATGAAGGACGCACCAGTGGGTGTCTGGCCTGAGAACTCATGTCGGTGGCAGTGCCACTAACTGAGATGGGGACGCTGGGGAGCATCAGCTTTCTGTTGGGGGGAGTGGTCCAGAGTACTTTTCAAAACATTTAAAAATGTGAATGTCCGTGACATCTCTAGATGTGGATACACTATCGATATGGATATATGAGTTCAGAATGTATAGAGGAGGTTGGACCCCAAATTTAAAACTTGGGGTAATCAGTGGCGTTCGAAGTCAAAGGGTTGGACGAGACACGGTAGATGAAGCCGACAGTGAGGGAAACCAAGGCCAGACCCCGAGGCACTCCCTCTGTCTGCCCACCCAGCCCTCCGCCCACCCGTCAGCCACCCCCTCTTCCAACTAGCCATCCCTCTGTCCACCCCATAGTGTTTAATAAATGCCCTCTTTGGGGCAGATGCTGGGCTGGGTGCTGGGATGCAAAGGCGAACGATTTTATTCCCCGCCCTGAAGAAGCTCACAGGTCAGGAGGGAGAACACACATAAACGGTATAGCAAAGCCTGGTAAATTAGTTGGTAGAGGTGTGTACACAGGGCTGGATCATGGAGAAGTCACCTTTTAACTCTGCTGGTGGGGAGAGTTTAGAAAGGGTAAGAGGTTTCATTGAAAATCCACCTCAGAGGAGGAGGGACCAGTGTCCCAGGAAGAAAGAAGAGCATTTGGGAAGGCACGGCAGCACGAGAGCTTAGGGGGGTCTCTTCGGAGGAGCATGAAGACCTCTGATGCAGAAGCAGCTTGCGGCACGTGGTAGGAAGGGGTGCGGCAGGGATGGAGGCTTCACGTGCTGGGCTACAGAAGCCACACTTTTCCTGTAGGCCACTGTCTTTGATTTTTTATTTTTTATTTTTTTTAAATATAACTCATTGTCAAATTGGTTTCCATACGATGCCCAGTGCTCATCCCAACAAGTGCCCTCCTCAGTGCCCATCACCCACTTTCCTCTATTTTTTTTTATGTTTTTATTTTATTTTTGAGAGAGACACAGTGTGAGCAGGGGAGGGGCAGAGAGAGAGGGAGACACAGAATCTGAAGCAAGCTCCGGGCTCGGAGCTGTCAGCGCAGAACCCGAGATGCGGGACTCAAACCCACAAACTGTGAGATCATGACCTGAGCCGAAGTCAGACGCTTAACCTAATGAGCCACCCAGTCACCCCGTCCTCTATTTTTTTTTTAACGTTTATTTTGAGAGAGAGAGAGCAAGCAGGAGAGAGAGGGAGAGAGAATCGCAAGCAGGCGTTATACTGACAGCGCAGAGCATGATGTGGGGCTTGAACCCATGAACCGTGAGATCATGACCTGAGCCGAAATCAAGAGTCAGATGCTTAACCAACTGACCCACCCAGGTGCCCCTGTGGGCCTCTGCTTTAAGCTGAGGGTATTAGAAGGGGCAGTGGAGTGGACATGACCGGATTTGGGTTTCAGAAATGATGCTCTATCTGGGGGAAGGAGTGGTCAGATAAAAATCAAATCTGAATTTAGTAAGGAGAGGTCTTACCAAGGAGACTTATTTCAAGGGGGAGATAGGGACTTTTATAGCAGGATAGGCAGTAAGAGTTTTTCTTCCACAGGGAGGAGGAAACAAACCCAGAAAGAAGGGAGTTGGGAAGTGATGTGCATGGCGGGGGTAGTGGGGTGTGATTGGACAGATCAGAGGGTGTGAGGTCAGCCTAGTCCCAAGGGGAGGCAGTGTGTGGGCTCAGGCTGATGGCGTTCAGGCACCCAAGAGGAGGAGAGAAACTTAACCAATGTTCGGTCGACAGGCATTTTGTTCCGATCCATCAGTGGGGACAAGAGGTTCAGTTAATCATTCATAAGCAAAGACGGGGATCTTGGAGGGTCTGCGTCTGGCCATGGCATAGGGAAACATGGAGGGGGTCTCCTTGGGTCGTATCCAAGTCATACAGAAAAGGGCGGTTCTTTGCCGTCAGCTGTTTCCTGGAATTCATAAAGGAGGGAAGGTCTTGAACGGCTCCCTTTTACCCAGAATCATGAGTCACGGAAGCTTGGGGAAGTTCAACATTATCAGAGTCAAGGCTGCAAGTGTGGAAAACCGCCCGGGAAGAGGAGAACCAGGTGAGGGACAGGGCACAGCTCGCTGCTAAAACCCAGAAGCCGATGCCTGGATCCTTCCTGATCCCGCACTCCTCCTGCACTCCTCCTGTGCACGGAAGGCAAGACCAAGTTCTGCGCCCTTGGTGCCCATCCCCAGCCTGCCCGAAACATTCGTGCATCAGCAACAAAGACCACAAAGACCACAACTGCATTTCTCATTTTCATATCAATCGGCAGAAATTATCTTTATTAGAAAAATGAAATTTTCCTGTATTTACATTTTTACACCATTAGGACTGGGCACTTCTGTTGCCTCGGGAGTTATGTACATATATCAGTTTGCACACAGTTTCAAACCCCATTCCTTAAAACAGTTGAGAACACGTTGAACGAAAAGGAAAGACGTACTACAAGAAGACAACCATAGTATATACTTCCTCTATCGTAGAAAGGTGTTAAGCAAACGTGTAATTTTGTAGCTATGCTTGGAAATATTTAATACAGTTATCAGCACTTCCTCATGCGGTTGATTAAAACATGACAGGTATAAACTGCTGGGCTTGGTGAGTGAGTGTCTTACTTTTCCCAAATGAGGACCGTTGAGTGGAGCACACAGCTTGCTTTGGGCCCCACCATACAAGAGATCAAGCCAGTTCTGATGTGGGTGTTTTGGACTGGGTTTGGGTGTCGCTGTGAATGGGAAACCCTCTGCATATGGAGTGTTCGGTCCTGCCCATGTTGGGTGAAAAGATGGTCTCACACATGGGTCTTCGAAGCTGCTTAATCCCAGTCCTTCCTTGTGGGTCAATGAGCGGCCTGGGTATCAGGCCACAGGTCATCGTGTGTCTGAAGATGAATAGTTCGCCCTCTTTTTCTGTCTGAGAAGGCCACTGTTTGTGACTCTGATGATCTAATTCTTAGTCAAGCCACCTGTGAAACTCACCTCATTCTTCCTGAATATTCCGCTTGAAATATATATACTATACATAAACACATATGCACAAACATCCTTTTGTGATAAACAGGAACTTCTACCGACTAAGTGATTTGGCAAGCATATGCTTAAAAATTTGTTTTCGCAGGGGAAGAAAGGAGATGGAGACTCATAGCTCAAGAACAACTGATAAAGAAATCTTGGAGGAACCTCAGGCTTGGCGGGCCTCTGAGCCACATCTAGCCATGTATTTGGTTGTCCCGAGTAGTTTCCTGAATTTTCTATGAAAATGTTATTCTTGACCTTATCTCCGATTGGGGAAAAAAAAATAGGCATTCGGCATCCTTTCTCAGTGACAAACATGGGGGGAACATGAAAGTTAAAGTGCCATTTTCATCTTTGTAAATCCACCAGAATTTGCAAAGACAATCACCTGAATTTGACCCCAAATAGCGTGACTCTTCGGCTTCTAAACGGGAACATATCTTTCGTGGCCTTGGCTTCAGAGCCGTGTCCACAAACCTAATAAATCTAAGAGTTGGTTTTTTTTTTTCAATAGTTTCAAAAAGTCAATACTGCTCATTGATTTGAATTAGCTTAACTGAGAATAGAACTAATTTGATAGGTCTTCTGTGTAACGTAATGTAAAAACTGCAGTTGAATTCAAAAGGCTATGATTATTTTTCATGGAAAAACTGACAGTGTTTTTATATTTCTGGACCTTCGCTATTTGCTCAGATATCAATAGTCTTCGACTCGAGCCCTTTAAAAGCTTGAAACAGCAAAATGTCAGATCAATAAGAAGCATTCAGAATGCCAAAGACAAACTTATGTTTGCTGGAGAACAATTAACCTTATTAATTTAAAAGGCAGCTGTGGTATTGGCTACGTGTTACGTTAATATTCTGTTGAAGGCTCATCTTAAATCCTTCCCAGAGGTGTGTGAGAGAATTAACTGGAGGAGGTGATGACCCAGGGCTACTGCTAATGAGGAATGTTCCAGAACGGCAAAAGTGCAAACTGATTGTTTCGTGGTCGGTACCTAAGAGGGATTTATATAAGTGATAATCTCAGTTTCGTCTTGTTTGTCTCTGCACACTGCTGACACCTTATGTGAGGAAGTTAATCTGAGAAACGACTCCGTCGCAGACAGTTTGGGTTCCGGCTCCCCGGAGAGCTGTGTGCTTTGAAGTACAGCCCCGGAGAAGAACCCCTACCAGCCAGATGGTTCTTCAGAGTGCTCCAGTTTCCACACAACTCAACATCCCCGGGAGAATGTTGTCATGCCCTTCTAGACCCAACGACAGGATCTCAAAATAGCTGTTAAATAATAATAGCTTCTCTGTCTTAAGAGGCTTTTGAGTGCCAGCTCGGAAGATTGTAAACAGCTAGAGAATTTCTCGGGGACGAGGACACGGGCGCTCGGTTAGATGAACTGACCCTCCAGAAGGACTGAATCGCAGAACCTTCCAGAAAAACATTCCTTCAGACCCCAGCTCAGTTTCCTCATCTATAAAATGGGCCTAAAGTGTCCCCACTTCACGGTTCACATCAACGCCCGTTGTTCTGTGGCTCAGAGCACAGGAGTCGTGCAAGAAAGGAACGCGTGGGCTCGGTGTCTCGGCCTCCCCGCCGCGACAGTGCACACTGTCATCTTGGGCTCCCAGCGAGCCCAGTGGAAACGTTCCAAGTCATCACTCTTAAGGAGGCAAATGGATCACTCAGTGGTTCAATAGTTATCCTGGTGCCAGTGATGACGCAGCAGAGACAGCAGCTTGCAAATAACAGGACTTTATGAAAATGGGCCGTAACACTGGGGAGGGCTCAAACGGGGGACCCTGGGGCAGCCTGTGTGCCCGCATACACGTGAGAGAAAACGATCTGCCCGTGTTGAATGGCGTGAACCCTGATGTCTACTGAGAAAACGAAGAGAGATTTGGAAAGGGAGGGTGGGAACCAGGCACATGCTAAGGAGAGACAGTAACTCCCCAGGAACGAAAAAAAGCGAATGCCAAGTGCAAGTAGTGTCCGGGGAGCGACAGAACAGCATTCGAGTCTCAGGAGGGACCTGAACACAGGTGAGATCCCCAGGAATTCTCAGTACACCCCGAACCGGACGATGGGGGGTAGGACACTGACAGACCTCCTCCCCGCAGAGGCCGAAACTCAAGAGAGAGCCCCGGGGACCCCAAAACAGAACAGCTCTCTTTCCGACTTACATTCTGACCTCCCTGGCAGAGATCAGGCACTTCAAGAAGACGCCCAACATTAGGGGTTTATTAGCAGAACTCCTGTTGCTCATGAGGCTGAGAGCAACCTGAGGCTCAGTTTCCTTATCTGTAAAATGGGAGCAGTCGTGCCTCCATCCTATGGTTATTTCGAGGACCTCATTCTAGGATATGCCTCGGATACAGTCTACGCTCCGTGGGGAGACATTTTGGTACCTCCCAACTCAGGTGCTGACCCAACACACGTAGCTGGGACAAGCAGAGAATCTAACATCCTAGCAACGCACAGAATAGGGTGGACAGAGACAGGAAGCTCCCTCCGCCCCCCGCCGGATTCCTGAAACACACCCCGATTCCTCTTGCCATTTCTTTGCCCCCCTTTTTCTCTCCAGGGAACCTGATGCGCTCTCTCTTGTCAGCCACACGGCAGGCACTTGGGACTCAACAAGGAATTCTCCCCACTCCCTTCCCTGATACATTGATACCCTGAACTATCCAAAGTATTCTTCCTAAGTCAAAACTAAAACCAAACAAAGAAGCGCTTTCAGGAAAAAGCTTTTTTACATCGCGATCTATTTTCTCATTCTTTGGGGATCTCTTTCAACCTCTTCTTGAAGCGCGCGGCATAAAGTGGGGCTGGAAGGAGGCCAGAGCTGGAGAGCCCCGTGGAACCAGAGCCGAGGCTCCTGCACACGAAGGTGGAAGGGCAAGTCTGGTCACCTTCCAGATGCTCCTGGGTTTCCCAGGTTCCGTCTTTGAAGGTGAGAGTCATCAAGGGTATCTCCAGGAGCACTGTAATCTCCAAAGTTACTTACAGGTCTAAGGAAGGTTGGATCCGTTCATTTGATTATGGGAGAGGTTGGATTTTTATTTCCTGGCAAGAACTTGATTTATCGTTTTCAGTTTTTACACTTGGTCTGTGTTTGCGTTTCATAGGTCTTCAGTTATCTTTTGCACTAGGGAGCTGAATTTCTAGACCATAAGAAGAGACTTCTTATGGGAAGAGACTATACCTTCCATCACCTTTGCACCTCCCAACCCCAAACCGGCCTTACAAGGAGAGCAGGTGCTCAGTCAAGTGCTCCGAGCTGACCAGTGTCCTTCGTTCATGCTTGGCTCATGAGAAAGAAGCCTCTGTTACCTCCATGGTCACCGCCAACTTTCATCTTTGGTTCAAGGTTTTAAACTATATCCCTTGTTGACCCTTCCCAGGGAATGGGTCCCTGAGAAAAGTTTTCTCTTCCCCAGGATTCTGAGGCAGGGAGTGTTGGGGAGCGTAAGGGCAAGCCAAATTCAAAGGGGGATGTATGGGTCTGTATAAGGCAAGAGGCAAAGAAAGCGGGGCCAGTTCTGTGAGGTTCTCTGGCTCTTTTCCCAGGGGCACCCGGAGACCCCTTTTGAGAGAGCCCAGAACCGAGTCAGCCTGGTCACAGGAACCAGGCGAGGAGTTAGGTGGACCATGCATGCAGGTCTTGGTTTCTGGACCCGGCTCTGGTACTGTCTATCGGACCATCTTCTACAGATCATGCGCTTTGGGGGGCTTCAGTATCTGTTAATTTTCTCACCTCCCTTCCCCCAGATCTTGGGATGGTCTAATAAGTTCTGTTCTAAGACCCTTCGGGGCAGGCGCCTTTAGCTGATGCCAAATCGAGTGTACTGCCGAGCACACGAGTGGGGGTGGGGGAGACGGAAGGAAGATGCCCTTTGATGGGTTTGCAGAAATCACGCACGTGTCCGCGTCAGCACTGTCTTCAGAAGTAAGCGTGAGCAGGACACGTGCTCTGCCCCTAACCCCAGATACCGTTTTTGAACAGAGTCCAAGAACACCAACCCCAAATTCCACTTGGGCCCTGCCATCCTCCCTAGAACTGAGATTTTTTTTTTTTTTAAATAGCGCCCTCGCTTCCTACGTGTCATCCCACCGATAACCAGAATGGGTTTTCCACGTGTCCGCAACCATCACCATCATTTAATTTTTAAAATAAACTTTACATTATATACAGTGTTATTTGGATAATACACTTACATGTGAATTGTAGAAATCAAGCATGTGTATATAGTATGTACATGTGTGCGCGAGCATCGGTACTCACAGGGTAAGTGCGTTTTATCACCTCCGATGGCTACCAAGCGGCAGGCCGACCTCATCGGATAGGACCGGATGTGAACACAGCATGATGGGAAGGGGGTGAACGGAAAAGCACAACCGAATGTTGGTCGAGACCCCACCAACCTCTCATTCAGCACTTCCAACCCTGTTTACCAAAAGAATACGGGGCATCCGGAAGGCCTCATTTTGTCTCCAGTGGAAATAAACAACTGCTTTTGCATTGAAGACGGCCTTTCCGGGGAACCGCTGACTCCCGTGAAATACCGACCAGTGAGTTCTGTTGCCACGCGCGCCATTTTTTTCCCCCTAGAACTCCCAGTTCTGCCCGCTATCGCCGTGGTCAGACACAGACAGGCTCTGTTTCAGAACCAACTCCTGTCCCCTTCGTGAGGATTCCTGAACTACCGCTCTGCACAAAGACACAGTAGAGGGTTGTGCCTGAAGTTAACAGATTCAGCTCTTCTGAAAGGTGTCTCCGTTTCTCAAATTAGTATTTATTTAAGTCTTACACCGGAAGGGATTTCAGTGCAAGGTATTTATTTACATGGCAACTGATTATTGGAGCTGCACTTTTTAGGTTCAGAGGAGATAAATTTTTAATCGCCATTTAATTAACACCAACTTTTTTTTTTTTTTTTTTTCGTTTCTCATCAGCAATTCTATTTGCCGAGAATTCAGGGCATTTGTCATTTCCCGAGAAGGACGCGGAATATTAAACACAAATCAGTGGCAGACACATCAAACAGAATAAACAACGAGGGGCTGTATGACTGCTGTGGACCTGTTGAGTAATTAACTGCCTGGGCTAGAGTCCCGTTCCAGTGAAGCCATCTCATTTGTAAACAAGGTGTAATTTTCTTGTTTCTCCCTTGAAAACAAGCGTGAGTCGATGTGACTGATTTTTGCCGCGACGATGGGTTTCATCAGAACAGCAGAGGATGGAAACTTGTCAGGCTGTCTGCAACAGGAAAGGGAAACCAAGTCCACTCCACGAGAGACCCAGTCACCCCGCGGGCCGTGAAGACAAAGTGAGATTTGCAGAGGACGGAAGAGTGGGGAGACCACACTCCTGCACCTCTCAAGGAGGCCTCCCCAGAGACAGAGCCGTCAGGGACCCGTCTTCTCAGAGCCACGGAGCCAGAAGCGGCCCAAGACCTGCAGCTGTAAGGACACTAAAGACTATTTCCAGAAACTCGGAGGCTTCCAGGGTAGAATTCATGCCCTAGAAGGCCCTCCTCGTAAGTGTTTTAAGTCGGGCACGCGTGCGCCGTTCCCCGTCGACAGACAAGTGAGCCTCTGCGTTTCGACGCACCAGCCGGATCCGTCTCAAGGAGACAAGGCCATCTGGGCTTGTCCAAGTATCGTTACGGATGCCAGCTCTGGCTCGCGTCAGGTGAAACTCAGGCGCAAATCTGAGTTCAGAGATTCAGGCTCTTCGAGATCCAAGGCCTCAAGCTGGGATGTCGGAGGAACCCTCTCTAATGTATCCAGAGTCCAGGCCTTTCTATTTACGTCTCCATACTCTTCTTCCAAAGAACAGAGCTGACGCAGTTACCTGCGAGTCGCCCCCCCATCGTCATCTTTCCCTCGGAAACTGGCCATCTGATCAGCGGCCGGTTTTCCGATGTTTGCAATCATCACAGTTGAGAGTCCGTGGATTTGGACAGGAGGAAAATTATGCATTCATTACGTAGAGCGTTCCAATCCTCCTTGTTTATTTTTAAAAAACAGTTTGGGTATTAAAGGAAGCACATGTTTTTTTTTTTCTTTTTCACCACGTTACTGTTGGTTCTTCCCAAAGCCCCATTTTTAGTTTCTTTAGATAAGCATGGGGTTAACGGTGGAAGTAGAGCCATTGTTAGAAGGAGGGTTTTTGGTCTTCGGAACGTTCCGAGCGGAGTTCGCCTTCTCCCTGGAGGTCTCTGTCACATTTGGCAGCCCCCTTGGGTTCTGAGGACACGGGAGGAAGACAGAAAGCCTCTTTGGATTGATGACATGCCACTGCTGTGTGTGCTGGGGAGACTTTCTAATTCATTTCATGTCATGACACGCCAGTCTTGTGAGGGGATGAGATGACCCTGGTGGGGGGCTGTGGGTCCGGAAAGCAGTGGGAGGGCGGAGGCAGAAGGTTCTAAAAGACAGTACGGTCAGGGCTGTGCCTAAGGCTGGAAATGGGGGTGAGGCGGCCCCTTCTGCCTCTCAACCTCAAAGGGGATGAGGGGACTTCGGGCCTCCCGCACCTCCCCACCGAGGACCCTGGAACTTAACTGCGGCCACTTCCCATCACTACTGGGCGCACTTGCCCAGAGCTGGAGCCGGTCACTGAATCTCGAAGCTCTAAAAGAATTACTCCTGGCCCCTGCCCCCTCGCAGGAAAACACTGCCTACACGACAGAACGCACTACGGGTCAAAGAAACAGGGTGGCTTTTCAACCTACCCTTCCGTCCCCTTCTCTAAGAACCCAAAGCAAAATGCAGGAGGAAAGGAGAAGAGGGTCGGGCTCGTTTATGTTAGCTTCGGGTTTCTGCAGCGTGTCGTGAAACAGACTCGGTTACTCTAAAAACCAGAGGACTAGTTATTCTAGAAATTTCATGGAGATTAATGAATTTAAAATACTAAATTAAAACGATAAAAAATATGCAACCAATATTTGCGGGTTTTATACTATTTAGTTTTTAAACTATAAAATCCTGACCCGATAAAGTGTCATAACATAACCACCTTTTCGGGGAGCACTTTGCGTGTGCCAAGGCACGGTGCCAATTCTGATGCTGACGATCCCCTCCTCCCCCCAGTGTTCTGAAACGAGGATCATTTCATATCACACACACACAGATCGGAGTCAAGCAACAGTTGGACAGTGGGGATGGCTCGGAAATGACAAATGCCTTGGGGAATTTGTCACAAATCTCTGTTGGTGCTCGTGAAGCAGTCTGCCTCTGATCGGGTGAATATTTCAGAAGAGAGAAATCACTTTTGCCACTAATGTTGATCCATGATTTTGGAGGATGCTTGGGGTGGACGCCTGAGTGTCTCTCATGTCTTGAAGGCTTTTGATCTGAGGAGGTTGGGGCGGAAACGAGTGTCCAACTGAATTTCATGAGGTGAAGGACGACTGACCTAAGAGCGTGCTAGCCTTCAGTGGACACACGGCATTGTACTTCTTACGGATCACGGCACACGTGGCTGCGGGCGCATGCGCCATGTTAACAACTCTGGGGACAGCAACACACCTAAACCAGACGCTGCCATGGCTCTTCGGGGACTGGACGAGTTATGGTCACTCTAGGAGGGAAGGGGTAACAGATACTATACAACCCTGAGTCGTCACCAGAAGGGGGGAAGACACAAACTTACGTACACAGGAGTCTTCGGGATAAACTACAACAGCCTCTGTGTCAGAGACAGATCCACAAATTAGGTATCGGAGACGTACACGTGTTGGCTTGGGCAGCTCTGAACAAGACCATCGAAGCCAAGGGTGCGGGAGTGTCTGTGAAACACATGAGTTGACACCCAAAGAGATTCTTGTAGCTCTCCGCCTGAGGGCCCTCCCGGCCTTTACCTCCAGATGTGTCTTGGAAATGGACTCTAGTGAAGGTAGCATGGCTACTGTGAACACATGGATTTGCTATTCTTTGGGCGGGGGAGCCTGGGGTTGGTTCTGGGGTTGGGCCTGGGCAGCGATGGGAGGCATAACAATAAAGCTGAGACGGTTACAAAGCCAAACTTCCTAATCTCTTGCACGTCCATCTCGCTACGGTGCAGACACATTCGTAACTGTTTTATCTGTATCGGGTTTACATGCATACCATATTGCTTATTCTGAATGAGAGAGACCGTTAGGCATTTCCGATGAGGAAAATTACATGGTGGACTGGTCTTCACGGAATTTGGAATATAGGAAATCATAACATCACCACTGGCATCCAACGCATCATTATTGCCAACATACCTAGAGGGCATGTCTGGGAGACTTGCCCTTTTATTTATTTGCTTTTTTTTTTTTTTTTTTTTGGTTAAGGACTCACCTATCCGGTATCTGCCACGCTCAGCACACACCTCCCAAGATTCCTTGAGGGGAAGACTAGGGCGTGGAGCCACGTGCAAAAGAACGAACAAAAAAATACCTTCCTAAATCCTCTTCCTCTTTGCAGGGCACCATCGGACATCCGACATTGACCCTCCAGAACGTTGGCCGTTACGTATGTTTCCCTATAGATAAAACATTAATGGAAGGTTTTAAACATCAGATTCAATACTAGGCATTTTCTTGTACACACGTCTATTGCTGCAGGAATTCAAAACCCTGGGGGCGGAGTACATACTGTTCTTATTTGCAGCATAAGGCAGAACATGCTCCGAAATGTACACGTCGTTGTGGGCTCTGCTGTCCCTCGAACAGTACGACGCTGTTGACCTCAAGGACGATCGAAGGTAGCTGTCATTCACGGCCTGGGACGGCAGTGAGTGTTTGTAAGGGTCCGAGGGGCATCTCCCGATGACTAAGCGTCGGTCGTCCCCATGGCAACGGAGGAAAGGGTTATCGGAGGTGTGGTCCGGCAAGAGAGACTTGCTCCGTTTGCTGTCCTCCAGCCCCTGGGGCAAGAGGGAGCTCTTGTTCCCCAGGAGTTTGCTCGAGGGCACGCTAAAGAGACTCCCGTACAGGTTTCCCTCCAGGAGCCGTTCCCGGTCCTTGAGGCTTATGCTCCTGGAGGGCCTGCTGGGGTCTGCCTCCCTCGGCTTGTCGAGGATGTTGTCGTAGGAGTGCTGCCGGCTGATCCTGAGCTTGTTCTTCTGGAACTGGAGGGTGCTGTTGGGCGCCCAGTCCTGCTGGTAGACCTCGTCCTGGGCGGCCGGGCTCCCCGTCTCCTGGAGCATCTGGTCTTCGTCGATGTCGTACAGGTTGCCCGTGCGGAGGCAGGCATCGCACTTGAAAGGGGACCTCACGGTGAAGTGGCCCGAGTAGGCGGGCAGGCTGGAGAGGCAGCCCCTGCAGTGCGTGGAGTTCTGGCGGTGCCGCTCGCTGCCCTCGCCGTGCGGCGGACTCTGGTCTTTCAGGGTGAAGTGCTTGGAGTAGAACTTATACTTGTCATTGTTGGGGAGCCCGTCTTCGCTGGGCAGGGGGTTCCTGTTGGCCGGCGGCGCGGGGTCCCCCTTGCGGAAGTTCTCGTCGTGGTCCTGGTAGGGGTCTGGGAAGTCCACGTTCTCGGGCAGGGCCACGTTCTCGACGAACTGGGGAGGGTCCAGGTGGAAACTGGGCTCCTTCTCCCCGTCGATGGTGTAGATCTTGTCCCTGGGGGAGCTGGCTTTGGTTTTCAGGTAGGAGCGCTCGACCTCGCTGCAGTCCTTGGGGTATTTGGAGGCCGCCGACCTCTTGAAGTTGTCCTTGGTCTTGTGGTTCTTGCTGTTGTCCGGCTCTCTGTGGCCCGCGGCCCGACTCGAAGGCTCCGAGATGTCCGAGTGGGCCACCTCTTCTGGAAGGTACCTCGGACTCTTCAGGGAGTGGGTCCTGTTCTCCCCCGCGGCCTCGTCCCTCTGGGAGACGGGGTTCTGGCTCAGGGAGTCTTGGCGCAGCGACTCCATGGATTTCTTCCAGAGCTGCCGGGGCCTGGAGTTGGCTTTGGATTCTGTGCTCACGGCCACCTCCACCGTGTTGGGGTTGGACTCGTTGAGCGTGAGGGGGTGCTGCCCCTGGAACACGTAGTTGTTGAGGCCGTCTTTGTGCCTGTTGGCCACGAACGTTTGCAGCTCGTTCATGTTGTCCCCGAACACGTGGTCTTTCCCCTGAAAGGACCTGTTGTCTGAATAGACCAAGTTGCCCTTATCGGACACCATGTCCACAATGAGGGACCCTCTCTGGATGAAGTCAGCAGCCCTCTTGGGGGAATCCATTCTCGAGGAGTTCATGTTGGACACGTCGGAGATGTTCTTGGCCGACCGAAGGAGTTTTAACATGTTGCTCTGAGAGCCCGTCAGGTTGAAGTCTGGGGACTTCTTCTTCTCCTCGATGTGCACTCCGTGGATGCAGCTGTAAATGCCCTGTGGGAGGGAACACGAGACAGCGTCAGCGGCAGCGGGGACACAGTGACACTGCACGCCCGGGCTTTACCTGCGGAGGGGAGACGTGTCCTTCCCGGGGCAGGGAGCGGGGGGGCTCAGAGAGATGGCGAGACCCAATCTAGATCCCGATAGTGATCCTTAAGCGAACCAGACCAGCGGTGAAGCGCCTGGCTTCTCCGGTCTCTCTGGCTCAGGATCGTCTGACACTTTCGCGATCAGCCGTACGTGGAGTTGGAGAAAAGGAGTCAAGTGATGCTCGTGTAACCAGCATCCAGGTCTCCGCCTGCGGAGCGGCTGCTAGGGATACAGAATTGATCCTGGGTCGCTAACGCATCTTTCGCTGTAGCTCCCAGGACCGTCTTTGGAGTCCAGATACCAGAGTCAGCTGTTAAACTGGCACAGCAGCGCCCCAGGGGGGCCTCAGGCAGCTAGGCGTCCTTCTGTAGCTCAGGTCGTGATCTCACAGTTTGTGGCTTCGAGCCCCATGCTGGGCTCTGTGCTGATGGCTCAGAGCCTGGAGCCTGCTTCAGATTCTGTGTCTCCCTCTCTCTCTGCCCATCCCCTGTGCTCGCTCACTCTCTCTCTCAAAAATAAATTAAAAAATTAAAAAAAAAAAGCTGGCATGAAAGGACCACCCATTATTAATTCTTCGGGGAAGGTGCCCCTATGCACACACTGAAGCTATCGCTCAAGGCATGGGACCCAAGCAGGTCGACCAGAAAACCCTTTCTGGCCACTCTAAGGGTGGACATCAAACCATGGGTGATGGATCAGACATCCCGGGGAAGGAAAGATACAGAAGGTGGAACAGAAGGAGCAGACGCAGGGGACTCGTCCTGCCACCACGTGGGGGTGTTAGCCTGAGAACGAAGCCATCGCAGAAAAGAGCAGACACAGGCGCTGGAGAGACAGGACGTGGTTTGAACCCCTGGGGCCACCGCTTGGGACTTCTCACTTACGTTGCTTAGTACATTCTGCATGTGCGTGTGTGTGTGTGAGTTTCTGTGCATCTCTGTGCCACCGCCTGCTTCCGTGGCTGCAGGGTGAGGGGATCACACAGACGCGCTGTGCCTGCCACAGCCCAGTACCCCTGAACCTCGTATGTGAACCTGTGCCTCCCCGCTGCCCCAGCGCAGCAGTAATCTGACACCCTGACCTCGGGGAAATCCGGCGTGCGTGCGTGCAGACCGCTGTGTCTCCTGTATGTCTGGATCAGCCCGATTGGCGCCTTTAATTTTTCTGTGTTTTTTTTCCTACAGGCGCCTGGCTGGCTCAGTCGTAGAGCATGCGACTCTTGATCTCAGGGTGGTGAGTTCAAGCCCCACATTGGGTATGGAGCCTACTTAAAACAACTTTTTTCTTCTAAATCTGTAATTCTGTTTTGATGAGCTCCCCTCACACTGCTAGAGATTTTGAGAACTGCCCTCCACGCCTTCACCGACGGCAATAGGCTGCCACCGGCCGGGATGGGCTGGCCGGCGTGGGAGGGGGGTCCACAGAGGCGGTCAGGGGGCTGAGTTATGTTTCGGAAGCAGGAAGGTGGCTGCTGACTGCTTTCTCTCATCCCCGGCTTCCCCCGGGGCTCCCAGGGTGCTGCTAAGGCAGTTCCTAGGTGCTGGTGTGTGTGGGGAAGCCTCGGGAAGGAGTCTGTGTGAGGGAGCCAGCCCGTACCCCAGGCTTGGGAGGTGGTGGTCTCCCACCCAGTTGACCCATCTTCTTGACGGGCGGCTGGGTGGGGGGTGCCTATCAGAGACACACGGAAAGAGCCAGAGCCTGGAACCCAGTGCACGGGAGTCCCAGCCCCGTCTGTTATTAGCTCTGTGACCTGGGATAAGCTGCTGCAGCTTTAAAAAAAAAATTTAATGTTTGTCTGTCTGTAGGGCAGGGAGACAGAGAGGGAGACAGAGTCCCAAGCAGAGTCCGACGCGGGGCTTGAACCCACGAGCCGTGAGATTGTGACCTGAGCCAAAGTCGAACGGTCAACTGAGCCACCCGGGTGCCCCGCCGCTGCCGCTCTTTGAGCCTCAGTTTCCACACCTGCAAAATGGGAACCACACACTCCGAAGGTGGGTACAGGGCAGGCGCAAACAGTGCACACACAGCCCCGGACAGTGGAGGCTCCGAAAACAGGAGCCAGACGAGCGGCTCCCGGACATGCCCTTCTTCTCTGTCACCCTTTACTCCGTCACACGCTAGCGTGGGCGCCCACCGCGCAGTTCCGCAAAGCTGCAGGGAAACCACGCTACGCCTTAGTCCCGAAGGTTCGTCCTGGTGAGACGGCAGCTCAGACGCTCCCTCGGCCCTGCTGTGGCCGAGACGAGAGCAGCGCTCACGACGGGGCCGTGCGCCAGACAGTCTGCTCCGCTCCCCTCAGGGGCCCCTGGCCTCCCAGAACATTCTCGATGGGGCATGGGCCCTCCTGCCCTCCCAGGGTTCCCTGGAGTCTGGGCTTGACCCCCGATGTATCTGCTAAGCCCTAACAGCTGTGTCCCCCCAACAAATTCGCCTAATGAAATCCTAACCCTAAGAGGTGACGGCGTTAGCAGGTGGGGCCTTTGGAGGGGATTAGCTCACGGCATGGAGTGCCTGTGGGTGGGGTCAGTGCCCTTGTAAGAGAGACCCCCGTAGAGCCCCCGGGCCCTTCCACCTCGCGAGGACACGAGGAGAGGTCTTCGATCAGAGGAGGGCCCTTGCCTGAGCAGCTGCACCCTGATTTCAGACGCCCAGCCTCCGGAACCATGAGACGCAGACGCCTGTGGTTGATCAGCCGCCCTGACAGACTGAGGCGGTATCTGACTTCTGCTCTCTTGGTCCCCACTGCGGGTGCGCCAGAAGCTCCTGTCATTGTCCCAGGCTCCCCTCATAGGAGCCCACAGGGCAGGCCACCAGGGCCTCCAGCCCCGTGGTCGCTGTCTTTGCTACGTCTCCACTCCCTCAGGGCCGAACACTGGGGCAAGGGTTTCTTTTTGCCGTGACACTGAGTATTTTCTTCTAGGTGAGAGGGAGAGCATTTTGGAGAGTACGAGTAAGAGCCTCCTGCAGACTAGTGGGCACGGGTTTTTTTTTTAGCCCGAAAAAGACAAAAGCCACAGCTGTGGGTGAACCCGGGTTCTCAGGTGAGGTAAACGACCTCTTCGCGCTCCGGTCCGCCCCCTCGGCAGGCCGGCCGTGCCCGCGTCTCCGGTCCGTGTTTTGCTGCCTTATCCAGGAGTGTCCCGAGGGTCACCGAGCCCAGGGGGACCTGCCGCGTGCGTCTGCTGTGTGGCACCAGCGAGGTCCTGCCGGCTGGTGGTCGGGGTGCTGGCGACTGGAGACGTCCTGCTGCTGTGCAGACAGTCCCCTGCCTCGGGGGCAGGCCCGTGTCAGAGCGTGCGACCCAGCCTGGTGCACAAGATCTGTCTTCTTCTTTCCTGCCTTCTTCTGGCACAATCCGTGAAGCATGAAGTTTCCAGGAGACATAAGGTAAAGCCAAAAGTGTCCTATTCCAACCTCTGGGGCCTCAGTTTCTCCCTATCCATAGGACGGGTGTGATCCTGTCAGACTCACAGGTGCTGTCAGGATTAGAGATGGGGGGGGGCGGGGGACACATACCCTGGCCCGGCCATTACCCACACACTGGGCATGATTCGTTGTGGGGTTGTGACCTTGGCTGTGTAGGAAGGTGGCCTCCTGGCTCGGGAGTGCCTCGCTGCAGGTTGGATAAAGAAAATGTTACGTGCCTGCAGTGAGGACACTTCCGTTCCTGTGTGTGTCCCCTGCTCCGTGTAAAGAATATACAAGTTAGCTGGCATGTGTGTGACTGTGCCTGTAAGGTGAACTTTAGCAATGTGTGTTAGCCCTTGATCGGAAAGGAGGGACACCTTTTTAGCACCCTGGAGCCCTGCTCTGCCTCGAACCGCGTGCCGAGCTCACTCTGAGTTCCCTAACAAATGAGCGAGGCAGGAGAGTATATTAAGTATGAAATCCTTCTATTCACACATATTAGGCTGCACTTATTTAGAAAACAGATATTGGCTGGGGAGAAGGAGGGTCAGTGCTCAAGCAGGGCTCCCTGCAGCCTTTGAGGACACAGGAGTGCTGGCGGCTGGGAGTCCCCAAAGGGGCACACAAGTCCTTGCCGTGCTCTGGTGAGACACAGGGATCCTCTCTCCCCCAGGGAGGGAAGACTGAAGTTCAGATTCCCGCCCGTAAAGCCACAACACGGTGGTGCCCGCTCCTGTGTGCCCCCCACTGCCCCCCCCACCCCGATCCTGCTCCAGACGCTCGGAAGGGAAGCTGGGATTTAGTTCCGTTCTCAGAACGACAAGCGGCTCCGCTGGCTGCCTTAATGGTATCGCCGACAGAGCAAACGCTCTTCCGGATCCAAGCAGGATTTACCGGGAAACGCAACAGTGTGCATTTGCTCATGGCAATCCCGGAGTCCTTTGGGTCCGGAAAGCCTTTAGTAATTGGCGGAGAGAATTAGCTTAAAGTTGGCATAATACCCAGCTAGATCCACACACGTTGTTATTTTTCAGCAGTCTGTGTGTTTAGATGCCATCAAGTTCATTAGGAAATCTGCATTTGCACAGAATGCAAGTTAAGAGTGCCACTGACCAGAAAAAAATAAATCTGCCTCCCTAAGCTAATGTGTGCCTTCTGAATCTCCAAAGTTCTCTAAGCTAATGTGTGCCTTCTGAATCTCCAAAGTTCTTAAAATCACCAAATGCTAAGAATATACAAATTCCATTAGAAATGATGATTTCGTTTTCCCAATAACCATTAGCCTATAAAACCAGGTGTTTTTAACCAAGCGTTTTTCATCATGTTTCGTATCCTAATTCATGAAATTTCTTTCAGAGTGAAAATATTCCAAGGTGCGTAAATGGGAGAAATAGATAAACAAACAGATGGATGGGTGGAATGGGTAGGTGGGTGAAATGGATGGGCGGGATGGATGGATGGATGGATGAAATAGGTTGGTGGATGGATGGGTGGAAAGATGACTGATGGACTGTGCGATAAATGATGTTATATTCTGCTAGAAGAAGAGTGAATGATCTGTACGTACGATGCACGTAAGTGACCAGATCATGTCAGTTGCACACATGTATGTGTTGTATGATTTGTAGCAAATCTCTGGTGTTGCTCGTATTTGAAGTTGGTTGTTGCTGCAGCACGTGCTCGGGCTGGTACCACACCATCGAGGGTCAAGCTCCACCAAGGCTCTTGGGTGACTGTCTAACCCCGTAACTTTGAGTTTCCCCATCCGTAATCTGCGCTGACATAATGCACCTCACGGAGACGGCAGAGATGGCTTGTGGGTGAAATGAGATGAAGACTATAAGTCCTTACCGGGGTGCTTGGCACACATCTGTGCTCCACAAATATACACATTTTCTACGATCGTTGCTATTACTGATGACTTACGTGTGGCTTTATGGTAGCACACACGTGCTGCACTGCCTAGCATCGTGTGTGAGCTCACTGCGGCACGTGTGTTCGGGGCTGCAGTTCACGCTGGGTTGAATGTGTGTTTTGTTTTCCGGTGGACGCGTGTGCACTGCCCCATGGCCCTCCGTGTCTCTGTTTCGTCGGAGGCTCTGCTGCACTGCACACGCTCGCGTCCCGTGAGATGTGTCGAGGCCTAGCGTGCCATTCGGTGTAGATTTTGTCTTGGTGTATGTGCCCCGTCGGGATGCGTGCCCCGACGGCCTGCACAGGGATGGCGGTAGCGTTGGACCGCACATCCGGCTGTGAGGCTGGACGCCACAGACTGCTTCATTTGGCCCATGCGCCATTTTGGTGTTTTATAAAAAAACTGAATTCGGTTACTAATGTTTAAAAAATGGAAAGACTTCGCATAAAATCAGATGTCTGCTTTCTCTTTGAACAACTGGAAGACCTGATACTGTTGCCCTTGCGTTCCCGTGAGACAACACTCGGGCTCCCCCTTCGGCGTGGCAGGCATTCTCGAGTGTCCCCTCCCCTTGAGCCCCAGGGACATGGGCGGGTTTCCTCTCATCCCTGCTATTTTCCTCCTGCCCCGCCCATTCCCCTTCCCCCTCTGGCTCCCGCGGTCACCTGGGCTTGCTACCCCTGGGTTACGAACGCGCAGAATCCGGATGCCCTTCCGAGAAGCCCAAGAGGGTGGGTGAGCGAGGGCGGGATGCACAGACGGCCCCCCACCCGGGCGTCCGGCACCCCCGATGCTCCGGAAGGCCCAGGCTCGTCACCGGCCCCCCGCGTCAGGGAGGAGCCGCCGGAGGTACTGACCCTGCTGATGGAGAAGAGCAGCCCCGGGCGGTCGGAGCACACGCCCGTGAAGCAGAAGCGCAGCTTCCAGTAGAAGAGGTGCTCCCAGATGAAGGTGATGAGGCTGAGGGCCATGGCGGCCGCCAGCATGTAGAACACGCCCGCCATGTTGTCGATGTCCAGCTGACTGCTCATCACCTCGTTCTTCTCCGTGTGGCAGATCCCCGTGAGCCACAGCGCCTCCAGCTCCTCCATCTCGCCTGCACAGAACACAAGAGCCACAGGCAGTGAGGAGCGGGGCAGGGCCCGGGGGACCCGCGGCTGGGCACGCAACCTTAACCTGGTGACGGGAACAACACCTACCCAGTATCGTGGGGAGGAGGAAATGAGATCACGGGGAGTTACGTACAGTCCCCGTCATGTTTTGTTTTTTTTTTTTTAAATTATTGTCATCGTGTTCTGTCCTTCCTGCTTTTTTGCTTTTCACTACCTGCGTCCCCGACACCCACCGGCAGCACCCTACCGCGAAAGGCTCACGCTCCAGTTACGACCCCTCACTTCCTAGCTGCTTCAGAACCACGGCTCTCCTGTCTGTGAGACGGCTACAATAACAGCGCGCGCTTCCTCGGATTCTGGCGAGGACCACGTGAGCTCACGGGTGCACCCTTCCTAAAGGTAGTGCCCAGCCCCTGGCAAGTGCTGATGAGCTGCGCTCCCGGGATCGCTCTGAAGGAAATGCCCCGCGCCGTGCCTGGCACACGGCAGTCCTCCAGTGTATTAGTGTCTTCTTTCCTCTTCCTTTAGAACCTCTGGGGTAACGCCAAGAAGTCACCCGCTACCGGTGCACCTAGGGCAGCAGGCAATGATGGAAGCGACAGCTCTGAACTCAACACCTCCTTGCAAACTCAACACCTCGCCGCCGTGGCAGGCAGCTAGAGAGGCAGGTGGAGTTTCCAACGGAAAAGAAAAAGCAGGCGAGCTTAGCATTATCTCGTCTCTCTTTGATGCACGTTTCATCCCGTTGCCGTTTAGGAGGAAACTCTCTGATCTCAACGTCTAGCAATTAAACTAACTGTCTAGCAGTTCACTAAACTAAATTTAGCCTTGAAAAATTACCCTTCGAGGACACTGAAAATCAAAGAAGTATAGATGTATTAAATGGCCGGTATGATTTTGTGGTGTGTGCGTCTGTGTGTATCTAAGACAGAATATGAAACAGGCAGAGAAGAGTAAAGGAAGTTCCGCAGATGTTTCTCTGATTCCCTTTGGAAGAGGCAAGCACAATTACCGCTTTCATGTGGCTTTAAAGTTGGAAGAGATGAGTGTGTCATCTCTTCGGTTTCCTCTCACTCTTGAGTGATCTGGCTGAACAGAGAAATCTAGGAGGGTAACGATTTTTTCTGGACCTTTTGAAGATGTTAGCGAGGTTTCTTCTGATCTCCATTACAGTCGACGAGAGGTCGGCGAGTGGTCTAATTGTCCCTACTTTCTATGCCATCTGTGCTTTTTCTCTGATTGTTTTTGCGACTCTCATTTTGTCTTTGGTGTGGAACGGAAGTGTGGATTTGCCTTACTTACGATCTGTTCCGCTCTGTGACCCAGTGGCATTCTGCGATGTGTGGCTCATAACTTTAATTCTGGAAAAATCTTTATTACTTGGAATATCAGCTCTCCTTCTCCCCCCATTTTTAAAAAATTAATAAGATTTAGAGTAGTTTTAGGGTTACAGAAAAATTGAGAAGTACAGTGGGTATAGCGAGTTCCCCTACACTCCTTCTCTCCGTCCCTCCATCCCCCCAGTTTCCCCTATTAACATCTGGCACAGGGTGGTATTTTTTTTTTTTTTTTTTACAATTCATGAACCGATCTTGATACAATATTATTAACTGAATTGCACAGTTCACATTAGGGGTCACGCTTTGTGTTGTACGCTTCCGTGGGTTTTGCCCAATGCCATGTGTCTGCCGTTACAGTATCATACAGTAGTTTCACTGCCTTAAAATTCCCCGGTGTGCCCCCGATTCAACTCTCCTCACGCCCCATCCCAACCCTGACAAGCACTGATCTTTTAACGGTCTCTGTAGCGTTGCCCTTTCCAGAACGTCCTGTGGTTGGAACCAAAACGCACAGAGTAGCCTTTTCAGACAGGCTGCTTTCACAGCGCCAACAGGCATCATTTCTAAAAGCAGTCGTCTGATTTATAAAAAGATGCAACAATTTAAAACAATACAAAATATCAACTTCACACCAACATCAAAAGGTGAGTGTATTTAACCGTCTCAGCCCGTAACAGAGCAAAAGGGTAGGTAGAGTGATTCACGCTGTTGCATGTTGCTATACGAACTGGCGACGGTAAAAGTTGGTCCACAAAGACAGAGGAACTCTATTAAGAACTAGAACCGAGGGGGGCTCCATTATCATCTGGAATCCATTCACCATTGTGCTTATGGCTAGAAATGCCCATGATGGGAACCTCAGGGATCTTCTGGATCGTTCCTTTAAACTCTTGGTCAGCAGTGGCCACAATGTAGCGCTCGTGCCGAGAACAATGTGTGTGTAAGTTCCTCCAACGTTCTTCCATGGCCTGACGGCTTTGTATTTGCGAGTAATTTTCCATCACATACGTGGACGGTTTGCTCCTCATCCCCTCGTGAAGGACCTCTCGGCTGCTGCCAGGTTTTGGCGTTACGAATCATGCCGCCATAAACATCCGTGTGTGGGTTTTTGTGTGGACATACGCGTTCAGCTCGTTTGGGTGAAGGCCTGGGAGCATGATGGCGGGATGGTGTCGTAAGAATGTGTTGAGCCTCGTGGGCAACTGCCAAACCCTCTTCCAAAGTGGCCGTGGCCCCTGTCGTGTCCCCCGATGAGCTCCCGTCGCTCTGTGCCCTCGCCCGCGTTTACTGGTGTTGTCGTCGGTGTTTTGGGTTTTAGCCGTTCTGATAAGGTGCATAGTGGTATATCGCATGTTCTAATCTGCAAGCCCCTGAGGACACATGATAATTCTACCTTTTCTTTTCTTCTGAAAATTGTGTTTAAAATATTCTAAACCTCCTTGCTCTCTTCTCTAGGTTATTCACTTTGCTTTAGGATTTTCCATTCCGTCATCCCTCTGTTCTGCAGTTAGAGGCTTCCCGCAGATCTGTTTTCCAGCTCATTTCTTCCTTCATTAGTAATATTTAGCATTATGCTTTCCTTTAATCTATTTTAGTTGGGATATTATTCATCTGGCCGTTTTAAAATTCTGCCCGTTCTTATCATAACGTCTCATTCTTCTGTTATGATTGAATAAAGCTTCTACAGTTAATAATCTTCTGGATGATTCTCTGCCCTGTCTGCTCCCCCCTCGTCCTTCTGGGGATCCCCGTACATCTGGTTGCTGTGTGTGCTGACCTTGTGGTGGAGTTCTTCCTCGTGCTGTTTGTAACTTTTGAGTTTGAGCTCATCTTTGGTAGAGTTGTTCTCCCCCCAAGCCCCGTGGGGCCCCCAAGCATGCGGGGCTGTAGGAGTGTTCCCTGTGGTTCCAGGGGCTTCTGATGTACCACTTTCTGTATGACAACGTGACTGTCCTTACCACACCATTTAGCATACATTGGGCCCTCCATACTCATTTAGGTTTTTAAGAAAATCTTTCTTTTGGGAGGTGGAGAGCACAAGCGGGTCAGGGGCAGAGAGAGGAGAACAGAGGATCCGAAGCGGGCTCTGCGCTGAGTGTCAGCACCGAGCCCGACGCGGGGCTCGAACCCACAGACTGTGAGATCATGACCTGAGCTGAAGTCGGACGCTTAACCAACTGAGCTGCCAGGCGCCCCGATACTCATTTAGGTTTTGCTTTCTCACTCAGAGCTTCAAACAGACGGCGAGACTTCTTTTCCTGCCTTTGCTTCTTCTCGCAGATGCGCCGGTGTGCTGGAGAGCTCAGAGTTAGGCCTTGGGCTTCCTTCCCGGCCCCCCAGCTGGCTCTTGAAGCCTCGGTCCCCACCCCGGCTGGCTCCATCCCCTGAGGCCGCTGCACCTCCGCAGAGAAGTGCCCTGAGGCTATCCCATCCCCCTCTGTTTTCCTTTTCTTTTTATCTTTACTGTGCTCCGTGCCAGTGCAGTGTGCAGACGCATGCGTGTCTACGTATGTGCACGCGCGTGAGTGTGCACACGGGCGTGCTTCTAATCCTGCACCGTGGTGTGTTTGCAGCTGGAAGGGGGCTCCCGTGGACGTGGTCTCCCATCGCACCCCAGCCACGTGGGTGGACAGAACTTCCGCTGTCAGGGCTCCAGCAGCGTGTGCGTGTGCACGGGGAGAAGACAGAAAACCTCTCCCTTCGTCAGGTCAGCAGTGGCACAGGCTGAGTGGGGGAAGGGGCGTCTCGGTTTCGGCTCCTTTCCCTCCAGCAGCCTCCAGTGGGGTCCTTCACACGATCACTCTTGTCTTCGGAGCCTGGGGGTTAGCATCTCACCGTCCGGCCAACGCCCCCCACCTGCGCGTCCAAACTCCTCTTCTCAGAAACAGCGACGCCGTCCCTGCGAAACCGCAGCGTGCCGTCGACCTGCCTCTCCGTTTGGAGCTTGCAAAGACACACAGGTGAGTCTTCTCGCCGCGTTTTGCTCCAGGTTACGTCCGCCCAGAACGGGGTCCGTCTGGGTAACGGAGGAGCATCATGAGATTCCTTTCATGCTGTTTCTCCTGCCTTCCCACCAGACACCTCTTTGCATGAGCCAACTCGGTAAACCCGACCGTGTCGCGAGAGGAGGGCGGCCGCCCATTTCCCAGTCCCGGTTACAGCCTGTTCCAACCAGTCTGCAGTTGCTCACTTCCTGCCTGCGGCCGCCTGCCCATTCACTGAACTGTAGTTCAAATACTTTACTTCGTCTTTAATTTACCCCAGGATATTGTAATCTCCTTGGGGGACATCAGGGAACCGTGTTTCATGATTTTGATATTTTCCATGGCCTGCAGCACCGAGCGAGCACTGAATCCCTATTTTCTGTTTCTATTTCTCTCCCTGCATCCTGGGGCTTAAATTAGGCAGCACCGCAAACATGTTCCGATCTGCCGGGTGAGTTTGTCACATAAATAGAGGAAACACAGATCAAAAGGGAGCGTGCCGTGGGCTGGGGAGTCAGAGGCCGGGCAGTGCGCATGTCCTCAGCCGGGGTGAAGCGGCAAAGGTCACTTTTTGCAGTAACGGCTCCGAGATGCTCATTCCGCTGTCCGCTGCCTCCATGACAAAGCGGCCGTGCTCTCTGTCAGTGTGGTCTTGTGAGCTGGTACGTGAGACAGTGAATCTGTGGCCTGAGGCAGACTCGTTCTCTCCGGGAAGACAAAGGCTAAGCCCTCTCCCGGGGGCACCGGGAGCCTGGGCCGCCGTGGGTTTGCGGCCAGGCCACGCCATCTTTCTCCTTGCACCTGAGAGGCCAGGTCCCCTTCCACTCCCCCCCCCCCCCCGCCCCGTATATACACCTCTAAGGGCAGGAAGCTCATGAGGACCTGAGACCACCTCTCCGTCCCTGCAAGTCACACCTGTCCGAACGTTCTTCCTGTATCTGTGTTCAGGGGGGGATGCTGTTTGCCACAGGTACCCCCGCCCACCTGAGTCCTGTGCCGTCCCTGCACACAGAGCAGGCGTCCCACTGCTCTCCCTTCCAGGGTAGCCATGCAGAGTGGTGGGCCTTTAAGAGGTGGGAGCCAGCAAGATACAAAATCTAAAAGTGAACAGGCAGGAATAATTGAGACAGAATCGTGCGTAGGCCCGAGACGGTTCCGTTAGCCGCTAGGACGATGCTGTAGCAGCCGCTCACTCACAAGGGTACAAGCCGCGGGTTTCTGGTTCGCAAAAAGGAAATTTAAGCAGACACCATCCCGAAAATCACCAGAAAGACCCTTTCAGGTAGAAAACACGAGGATGAGCCTCAGAAGGGAGCACCTTTCCCTGACGGGTTTGGGGAGCACGCCCAGGCGTGCCGTCGGGTCTGGGTCGCCACAGGAGGTCAGATCAGAGCCTGCCTGCCTGCACTCGACCGCCTTCAACACCGAACGGCCCACTCGACCTGGGTCCCGGTGCTCCGCTTAGCTCCCCGTCCACTCATCCCGTCCTTAACCTGGTTTCCTAGTCTCTTATTTAACAAAGTTACGTAAGTTCCCTTCCATTTCAGGTACTGTACCAGGAGTCTCCAGAATTAGCCCGTGCCCCCCGCGTACGGGCCCAGCGTGGTGGGTGCCATCCCCCGCACCATTCTGCAGACGAGGCACAGAGGGGAGCGTGCGCGGGGTCTCCGGCGCCTGCCGAGCGGTGCTCGGCCGTGTTTACCTCCGCCTCGGCATGCTGCAGCTCGGTGAGGTCTTGCGCACACCGCGCCCGGCCCGCGGATGCCCGGTAGGTACCGCTGGAGAGCCTGCCACTTCTGGCCTGAGGCCAGGGCAGCTGGGGGCGTGGGGGGCATCTCGTTTCCCTCCCTCTGCCCGGCGGACTCGCAGGGTCTGGGATTCCAGGAACGCCCGGCCAGAGAGAAGGCCTGGCCCTCCCAGAAGGGTCTGTTGTGTCCGAAGTAAGAGGACTCAGTTCCTTATCTGTCCTCAGACTCTGTCTCTGCACTCCCACAGGGGCCGCAGTAGCTTTTCAGATGAGATTCCATTCCGCTCCGTAAGGCTGCCTGGGAGCTGGGGGCCTTGCTTCGGGGAGAGGTTCTCTAGCACGCCGTGTGACCGGCCTCCAGCCTTCTGGGCGTTTCTCCGCCGAGGCCGGTTGTGAAACGTTCATTTTGAACCTGTGCCCTCTGGGCCCCGTCCGGGGCCTGGAAAGGTACCGCCTGCGCCTTCTAAAACCAGCCCCTCGCGGGCACGCATCCACACGCTGCCGCCCTTGGTTTCTGGCCGAAGCGCCTGACCCTCGGCAGTGACGCTGCCGACAGATGTGGCGTGCCGTCTGGAGAAGCATTTCGGGTCCAGGAAGCTGGTGCTCTTTGGTTCTCCGAGGACCTCACTTAGTCTTGCCTCACTCCCTCCCTCCTCCTTCGCTCACTCCTTCCAGAACGTGCCTAGCGCCTTTAGCATGTGGTCGGCGGCCTCTCTGTATTTTCACGCGGAGACAAATCATACGTGGTCCTCGGGCTCCGCGAGGGCCGCGTCCTTTGGGAGGGAGCATCCTGCACGCCAGTGACTGTGGCAAGAGGAGGTGACGGACTCTGCAGGGGGCTGGAGGCAGGAAGAAACCTGGTGCGCCTGGGCAGCGGAGAGAGGTGCAGAATATGGGGGGAGGAAGAAGTGATCGCAGGGGGGGGGGCCAATTGCAAAGGCCCCGGCTTTCATGTGGAGGAGCCGGGGTGTCCTGGGGGGATGCGGGAGGAGACCAGCCGTGTGCTCGCTGGCAGGCGAGACTCTCGGGTTGCTGTCTCCCCACTCGTAACGTCAGGCAGGCGGCAGACTTGAGCGATGGGGCTGCCATGCAGAGCTCACCCGTAGATTCCATCCCTGCGATGGGATCATTGTCGAGTCCCATCCTGGTTTCGGGCAGGCAGAACGTGGGGATGAAACTGTCCTGCCCAGGTAACTAGACCGAACTCCATTTGCAGGAAATCAGTGGTAAGGATCCGTCGCCCTCGCCCGGAACACTTCACTCTGCATATACCGGCTGCATGGTGTCACGCTGACTACTTGCCAACGGCTACCCCCGCGGTGCAGCTCAGAGGTCTCTGCTTCCAGGAAGTCTTCGCTGAACGCACAAGGATGTGAGCATGAGGTCACGGTTTCTCCTCCCCCCACACCCTGGGCCCTTCATCAACAGAGAACGTGTCTCACTGCAGTACAGTTGCCACTCGCTTCTAAGTCCTCCCCACCGGGAGGTGAGTTGAGTCAGGGTGGGCATCCGGCCACGTTCTTCTTGTCTCCCCGGTCCCTGGCCCGGGCCTCGACGCTCAGGGGCCCACACCAGTGCGTTGACTGTAGCTGACATGAGGCTGCTCTCCTTGATGAGCTTGTGATTCACCGTTCTGAGCACCAGCAGAAGCCGGAGAGAGGAAGCAATCTGTGAAGTCCCAAGCAGGAGGGGTCGGGAATAATTTCTGAAGCCCAGAAATCAAGGCCGACTCTCGGGGCAAGCGAGTTCCAATCAAAGATCCTAGCCTCGGTCTTGGTGGTTCCCCACGGGGAACCGGCTTCCATCTCCAGCCGAAAGACATCACGATGATGTGGCCGCTGGCCCCGTTAGGGTTCTGCTGGGAACGCCAAGAGGGGGGCTGACCCCGTTTCGGTCCTGTTTCATGTCTTGCCCAGGGATGGGGCACTTCGTGCTTCTCAGCAGCCCGAATGGAATTGGAAATGGCAAAGGGACAATTTCCTTTGTCGAAAATCTAGGGCGCCGTCATCGACAGGCCCGTGCTCCCGACGAGGACAGGTTCGGTCACGGTGGGCTCCGAACCGCGGTCCCCGGAGTGAGGACAGCGTGGGGTCTGCGGGGTGGAGACCGCGTCTGCCCCTGGGCCAGTTGCCCTGGGTGGGAAGTGCTGCTCAGGTCTGGGATGGAGTCTGTGCACTTGGAGCAGAGTGAGGTCCGCTAGGTCGGTCAATTACTGACCTCGGGGCCTTAGCCTCAAAGCCAGGTGCCCTTGGATCTGGAAACAGTAGCACTCCAGAGCCCAGGACCTCTGCAACCATGACCTAACGAGGGTCACCGAACAATTTTCTGGAGAGAGAAAAAAAGTACCTTGGGTGGCTGTGGCGGCGGGGAGAGTACCAGAATCTGGACACAAAGACTGTGGAAATCTGGAGGATGCATCTCCCTTATTTAAACGTCAGAATATTCCATTTCTGGATAATGCTGAGAAGTCACAAAAGCAAAATAAAAATAGGGCCAAGCCGAAAAGTACCCAGTTCGACGCGGAGACAGGCTGTCTTGGGCATGAATGTTGCACTGTCGCCTTTCAGCTGAGGTCTCTGCGCTGTGGACAGAGCCCCGAGCACCGCGCGCGGCGGTGCTGCCGGTCGCCGTCTGGCCGCCACGTCACAGCACACGGGTCCCCGGCCTGTGTGTTCTTGAAGAAGGGAAAGGAAGAAGAGTGCAGAGGCCGGGGCGCCCCATCAGACGACATCCACGCTCGCGATTCTCCAGCAGAGGGTGGGGGTGGGGAGACACAATGCTCCAGAGTGAAAGGGCAGAAAAATGGCAGGACGTTCAGGAAGTCGCGCGTGTGCCAAGCACCTCTGGAGTCTGCCTAATCCGTTTCCCTCACACACGTAGGGACGGCCATGGCTTAGCAGGCATACCCACTTGTGAGCATCAATGAGTTCACGGTGACTTTGGGACAGCTGCGTATGTCCCCCATCAGCAGTCCTGAAAATCCCGTGACTCATCTTGTATGAGGGCTTTTTAATACCACAAAGGGATCCTTGTGGGGCTATAGATGGAGGGGGGTGGCAAGGATGGCAAAAGTCCCACATCCCGGGCTGAGCAAGATCTTCAGCGACTAAAATGGCGTCGCTCCTTTTTGGTTTCTTTTTGATTGAAGGGTGGTCGAAAGCTGCTGAGACTATAGAGTCCTTAAGCACAGGGGAGCCCATCCAGAGTCTCCTTTACCCACGTTCCTCATCATCAGGGGCAGGGACTCGAGGGGCACTCAAGACTTGGCTGTGGCATGGACGAGAAGGAGAAGTGGAGAGGAAGGCGGAGAAGGAGAAGAACAGAAGAAAGAACACATAGACCGTGACAGGAAGGCCCCTGTGTCTGCTGTCAGTGCGGTCCAGAATCAGAGCGCAAGGAAGACCCGGGCTGCTCAGGGAGAGGGTGGGCTGCACTGGAGAGGCTCTCCCAACAGCTCCTCCGTTAGGAGCAGTGGTGTTCCTCTGGGCTCCTCTTTCTTCTCCCAAGTCTGAAGAACCAAAGAGGCGTGAGACCATTGCCAGGGAGGAGTGGGGAGCGGACAGGGAAGGGGGTGTGGCTAGAATCAGACATCGACTCCAGAGAGTGTGTGGGGCAGACACCACAGTCCTCTTCCTACATTCTACGCCAGCAGGAAGACGGAGAAGCAATCGGGGGTCTCTAAACGACGGGCTACGACCGCACAAGGACGTCCAACCAGCGCCAGAATGCACACACCTCGAGTTCAGTCACGCGAGCCCGCTTTGCCTCTCTCCTAGACGGGAGAAGCAGGCACTCAGAAATGACCGGAACCACACATTCTGTGTGTCAGGAAGCGCCTACTGGCACAGAGCGGACACACGCTCTCCGGCCCAGCGACCGCACCTGGACGTATCGTCCCCAACAGTTAAGCGTCTACGCGCGCCACAAATATACAAGAACGTTCGAAACAAACTGCGAAATAACACAAACGCCCATCAACGGCAAATGTATAAATAAATTCCAGTCTGTGCACATGACGGAATGCCATGCGGTCATAAATAAATACTGAGCTTGAGTTCTATGCATTAACACAGATCAGTGCCCTAACAGATACAGATGGCTACGTATCGTATGGTCCTACCATTTATTTGAAGTTCAAAAGGAGGCAAAACCTATCCGTGTTCGTGAAGGGCAGAGTGGTGGTCACTCCGTGGGGAGGGGATATGCTTTCTAGGGTGCTTGTCCTGTTCCACATCGTCATCTGAATGGCACTTACACAGCTGCATAGAAAGTAACTGGGCTTGGAGATTTGTGCAATAGAACGAACAGACGTTATAAGCAACTGCGGCAAAGTGGAGGTGTAAGGCATTCTCCCATTCTGGGGGTCAAGAGAGAAAATAGTAAGGGGAAGAAAAAAGACTTTCTAAACCAGAAAGAAAAAAAACTCTCTTTTTTTTTTAGAAACATGCAATTTTTCTCTTTTTTTTTTTTTTTTTTTTTTTTTACAAAGAAGAAGTTCTTAAAGGATAAAGGCGGATGAGTTATGTGAAATTCTTCCTTATTGTTGGAATTATTGTACAAGAACATTTTGGACTCTTATGATTGAAGCCAGAAGTCACCAATCTTTCTATAAGGATCTAATTAGTAAATATTCTCAGCTCTCTGGGCCATCTGGTCTCTGTCGTAACTACTCAGCTCTGCCCCCGCAGGGCGAGAGCATCCTCAGACACATGCGGTGAAGTAAAAGTATGTGTCTGAGTTCCAATAAAACTTTATTGACAGAAACAGCCGACAGGCCAACGGCGGGCCAGAGTTAGCAGAATCCTGATGTAAGCAATTAAAAAAAAATGAAAAAAAGATTTTGTAAAAAGTGCATATATGAACAAGAATAAATCTCAATTTAAGGAGACTTACCATTGTTATGATCTATGATACTTGCTGAACACCTACCATTCGATGGGTACTGTACCTAGCAGTTCTCATACGTCATACCTAAGGTCGATGCCATTATAATCCCTATAATTCCCCTAAAGAGGAATGCAGCCCTTACAAAGGACAAGTAACTTTCCCTAGACCGTGGGGCTACTAGGCATCAGTTATGATATTTGAACCCACAGCCTTTGGTCTTCACTGTACCCCGTGTTGCTATATTCATGACCTTTTTTGGTGTGAAATATTACAACCAAAGTCTTAATAAATGGCTTAGATACACAAACTGTCCATAAAAATCTGTAAGTAAAAACTGTTGTGTTCCCAAAAGAAGAAAACACAACTCACGATTTTTTTTTTTCATTTTCACTACTATTCAAAGGAACTCAAATTAAGGCAACTCTAAGACAGGACATGCTCCTTCTGCAGCAGAAAGAGCCAGAATGCTCAAAGCTGCTTGACTGTTTTAAAACTGGTACATTGGTACATTATTAATAGTACTTTCGGATGGGAACAAACTTTGGGGCATTAATAGGACACTAGAGATCAAGACTCCAAGAGATGTTTATAGTCATTAACCCTCTGAATTCTACCTCCAAGACTTTGTTACAAATAGATAATTCAAAACAAAAACAAAAACAAACATAGGCATAGGGGTGCCTGGGTGGCTCAGCAGGTTGAGCGTCCGACTCTTGATTTTGGCTCAGGTCACAATCCACGGCCCGCGAGACTCAGCCCTGCATCAGGCTCTGCGCTGACAGTGAAGAGCCTGCTTGGAATTCTCTCTCTCTCTGCCCTTCCCCTGCTCACACATCTGCACACTCTCTCTCTCTCAAATAAATAAACATTCTTAAAAAAGGGAAAATTATGTAATGAGTTAGAGTTTCATAATGGCTCTGACATTTTATACACAAGTGAACTGTGAGGGCTAGACGAGGTAATGACATGAAAAAAAAGTTCTAAATACAATGTGAATGAACACAGCGGGATATGAAAGTGTATATAACCAATTCGCGTATATATATTTAAAGCAATGTTTCTGCAGGAAAAAGGACCAGAAGGGAGTATCTACACTGAAATGATCCTGTTAAGGTAGCAGGCTTGGTGATTTCACATGGACATTATGTTGCCTTTTCAAATAAGGGTTTAAAAACTGTAGCCGGAAAGGGATTGGGGGCCAGTGTTGATCCATTCTGGAATTCCCACATGGGGTTCTGTGACATCCGTGTTTGACTTCCCAGCAAGCCATTCATTATGTCTTATTTCAACTTGGATGGTTCTCTTGACATTTGACGGTCCCTGGTTTGAGCGACTCGCCGCTCGTCAGGCCCGAATTTGGCACCGCTGATCTTGTTCTAATCCCGGCGTCAGACTGACGATCCCCGCCGCAGCTCTGCAGCTCAGGGGCCCTCCCGAAATTCACGGCTAACTTCGGCCCACGAAAGCCCTCCAGCACACGGGGAAAGTCAGCGGCCCTCTGGGATATTTATGGATTTTATCTGTTTCTTAAGTAAGTGCTGTTCCATTATTATTCCAAATATGTCTCTAGTTAAAATTAGGAGGGAGATAAACAAGTCTAATTTTTATGGTACCATCTGGTCACAGGCCAGTGAAAGAAGCACTTAAACCCTTTATTGCTAATCTAGGCTTAGGACCGACACATTTCTTCCTTGAAGAACAGTCCATGGCTGAATGCAGAGTTTGCCGCAGAGCTAGGGTTTACATCATAGGAGGGTCCAAGTGACTCGGCTGCTGGGGCATCCCTGTGGTCACTGAGCACCACGCCCCGTGGCCTCGAAGCTGCCATTCTGCATACAAGGGAGGTCGCTGTGCCCGTCAGAGTCATGCACACAGGTGTCCCTACATTCCTTACTGTGGTCGCTCTGTGGGCCGACGCTTCCGCGTTCCCCGGCACTGATTTCTCCCATCTCCAAGGTCTTTGGATATGGAAACCCAGCTAAGAACCTCGACAGACGAGGCTGGATAGAACTCAGGGTAAAGCCTCAATTTCATGGACCCCAATGAGGGATCTGTTGGCCATTGGCATCTGTACCCAGTACTCAGCAATCAGAGAATGATGCTAAGTGCTAAATAGTTATTTTAAGGAGTGGTTCTTAAATCTTCCTGCGTTTTAGAATATCCCAGAGAGTATATAAAAAATGCCCCATGGGGGGACAATTCGGTATCTTTATTTTCCTCAGTCTCTGCAAGTGAGTCTGATGGACACAGATGCACCACGAAAGCACTTTATAAGGAAAGTAACTATTAAAGGCAACAGAGCAGGAGCCTGTAATCATTTTTATATTCCACCACCTGGAGCTAAGAAGCTGCTCAGTTACTGTTTGCTGAATGAGTGGCTAGAGGCAGAGTGAATGAATGAATGAATGAATGAACCTGGGTTAATACATCAGGGGGCTTTGCCAATGGCAAAGACTGGTTTGCCAGTCTTGCTAACCTGATGATAAAGTTCGTGATTTATAGAGTAGCCTGGCTCGGCCCAAACTGTGATTTCTGCCTTTGAAGTCTCCATTTGATTAAAACATGTTTAGCCAGGAACAATAACCTTCTGAAACGCCGGGGGATTACGCGGCTCCAAGGAGCTCTGCGGGGGACAAGCAATTCCGGCAACCGGGACGGGTCTTTGTGAACCTGGAGAGGCCTCTCAGCAAGCCTGTATCGGGGCCAAACATCTGACTCCTCTTAATTACACTCTGTCCTTGCTTCATTCCTCCTCGGCTCTGGCTTCTGGGTCCTGAATTTTCCCCAAACTGCCAGGGTGGACTGATCTCAAAAAGTAGGCTGAGCTTGTTCCCATGGGGCTGGGGCCTGGGGGCATGGACAAGTCTCCTTCTCTGTGCAAAAATGGGGAAAAAAAGCATAGGTCACTTGCTCTCCCATCCTCAACCTCTGCTGCCAAGTTATTCTGCCCAGCGTCGTCTGCAGGGGACCGAGGCTGTGCCTTAAGTGAAAGAGGAATGAACTCCGAATCTGGATTCCGACCCATCTGCATGTAAATCACAGCTCTGATCCCTTCCGGCTGGGAAGCCTGCTATCGAGATGCCCATGGGGGTTAGAGCAGACAAAGGAGAAGAATACTGCATTGTGGTTCAAGCAAAGGCCCTGTGGCCCATTCGTCTACGTCCCGATCTCGGATCTGCCACTTAGCAGCTTGGACACGTTACTAGACCTGCCCGTGACTCAGTTTCCTCATCTGCCACCAGGTTTTAATGATCATAACTCAAGCCATTTAGCCCTTGTAAGGACTGGGTAAAATTAATACACAGAAAGACTGAGACTATCCTGTGACCCAGAGTTCTCCCTCCCTAAGTGTCCCCTCTGACCATAAATGTCTATAAGCATACCATCGATCCTGGTGGCTGCTGAACCACGGAGGCATTTAGAGAAAAGACGACTGTCCCTTCCCCTCAGACGGGGCTCTCAGGTCCTCGGCACGTCCTCTCCTCCAAATCCTCCCCGCTCACCCCCCTCCCCCGGCCTTATTTTGGCATTTATCTCTTTAAACGGGTTGAGGCTGCGGGTTGCAACTGGGTGTTGCTGAGTCATCTGAGGACACGCGGACCTATGTCACGAAGAGCTGCTGGCAGGGAGGCCAGCGGGAGACAGATGAGAGCCTCCGAGGCAGGAGGGAGCCAGCCGGGGTCCGCGCCTGGCTCCTGCGTGGAGCCAGCTGAGCTGGGGCGGCCGTGGGCCCTCGGACTTTTCCGGTGGCCACTGCACCGAGGCGAGCTGCTCAGAGAAACACAGGCCTTCCTCTGGCCGGCTCTCCCTGGCTCCTCTGTCTCCTCCTCCCTCCCCTTCCTTCCTCTCTCCTTCCTGTGTGACTCTCTCTATCATTCGTCCCGGCTCTGATTTCTGGCTTCCCTTCCTTTCTGTCCTCCTCTATCTGGGACCCTTCTTCCCTCCCCGTCCGACTTGCCCTTCCTTCCTCTTTTCCCACCCTCGGCTCCCCCTTTCCTTAGGAGAACCGGAAAACCTAGACTTTTAAGTCTTCTCTGCCCTTCCTGCCTTTCTCCAGACAGTCTGAGACCAGGAGCCTTCTCGCTTTTTCTATGAAGGGCCAGACAGTAAATATTTGCAGCTTGGCAGGCTGCGCGGTCGCCGTTGTGGCATCTAGACTCTGCCGCTGCAGGGCGAGGGCAGCCCCAGGCGGGATCTGCGTGAATGGAGATGGCTCTGTTCCAACAAAACTTTATTTTCAAGCACAGGCCGTGGTCGGATGAGGTGCCGTGGCCAAACTGTGCCAAACCCGGGGGGGGAAATGCTATTTCTCCTGTTTACCTCCTTGCTACAGAGACCACAAACTCAGGAACAATTTATGATGCATTTCAGTGTTCAAAGCCAGGAAATATATAATTTTGCTGGTTACATGCATCCCAGAAAATCATGTTAAAAAGAAAAATCCAGGGGGGTGCCTGGGTGGCTCAGTCGGTTAAGCGTCCGACTTCAGCTCAGGTCATGATCTCTTGGTTCGTGAGTTCGAGCCCCACGTCGGGCTCTGTGCTGACAGCTCAGAGCCTGGAGCCTGCTTCAGATTCTGCGTCTCCCTCTCTCTCTGCCTCTTCCCCGCTCATGCTCTGTCTCTCTCTCTCTCAAGAATAACAAACATTTTAAAAAAAGACAAATCCAAAACAGATATTTGACGACAAGAGCACACAAATCCAACAAGGGAAGAATTTGCCTCCGTCTTACAGCGAATAAGGGGGCCAGAGGCTTGGGAAGATTTTCTGAATGGACAGTGATTTAGTGATTACGTGTTGTGACTCTCTGCCTAGACAGACACCGAATGTCCTCCCTAAAGAAAATGACATCCCCTTCCTCAGAGGAGATACTTAATGGCTCAAGTAGCCCTGCAAAAGTGTGCCTGTAGTGTTTTCTTTAAAAAAAAAAAATAGTGTGTACTTTGAGAGAGCATGAGCCAGGGAGGGAGAGAGGGAGAGAGAATCCCAAGCAGGCTCCGTACTGTCAGTGCAGAGCCCAAGGCGGGGCTTGATCTCACAAACCATGCGATCGTGACCTGGGCCGAAATCAAGAGTTAGACACTCAACAGACTGAACCATCCAGGTGTCAGGCTGCAGTACTTTATAATCCAACGGTTCACGTGTCCATGCATCGGTGAACTCTGTGTCGGCACGAAGCTCAGTAGTGAGTCCTAAGGGGGACGAAGTGGCACGAGAACGGACATGACAGTGTCTGCCCTCCAGGGCCTGGGAACACAGTGCCCCTCAGTGGCCCGGGGAAGTGGGGAGGTCAGCAGTGAGCAGGCGTCTAACGTGTGCCAGGCACCGGCCTGGTTGCTTTAATGTTTGTTTTTCACGCAGTCCCCAAACAACTCCAATACAGAGATAAGGAAACCAGAACTCCAAGAAATTAATTTGCCCAAGACCATACAGCGAGGAAGTGGTAGAACCTTCCATCTTTTCCCTTCACTGGTGTTGGTTGCTGAATACCACAAGAATGCTGTAAGCACGAATTAAAGGCGGGGGGCGGGGGGAGTGTCACAGTTTATGAACATTGTCTAGGCAGAGCTGTGGTCTTTAGCGGAGGACACAGGGGCGGAAGGGTAGGTCAGATGCCCAATCGGCAAACGGGTTCAGGAGACCGTGGGCAAGAGAAACTCCATTTTCAAAGGGGGTTTCCTGGAAGAATCCATGCTTATCTTAAAAAACTTGGAATGGTAGAATTTGAGACACTGCAGACAGTGGAATGAGGGAAATGTTTAGGGGCCCCTCCATGATCTGCTCAACCAACAGTGCCACGCATTCCTACTCCAGCCTACAAAGACAGGCTAGGCCGCACAGGCCACTCAGTGGGGCGGAGGCATCGCCACCTAACCCGGGGGAGGGGTGTCCAGCTCTCCCCTAGACTTGGACATTAGCATGAAGATATTAAGCTGGGAAGCTGGACTAGGGCAGGGAGGAGAATATTAGCAACCTGTCCAGCGGCTCAGAGCAATTTATGAGAATCCTAATTAGATACACAAAGAGCTTCTGCAGTCACACAACCACTCTCTACTCTGGCCGGTGGCACGGGGTCCCTTACCACCAAAATCCACCCTGCGTGCTTCAGCGAAAGGCCAACAAATAAAGGAACCGGGAGCACTGACAGACCCACGCAGAGGCAGGCAGTGGGCTTCCCCACGGACTTCCCTCCGCCACGCCCCAGTCCAAGACATGTGAGCACCGTTCTCCTGGAGTGGTGCTTTCCAAAGCTTTATAGAGTCTCGTGTAGTAAGACATCTTATCAATACAAGAGCAGAGTGTACAGTCCCTCCCAATTTCTTATCAATCTGGATGAGTCTTTAAAACGACTGCTTGCAAAGTTGGAGTTACAAAGAGGCAAAGGGGCCCCAAGGTACCTACCCAGCTGAAATGATATATATGGTATCTTTCAAATATTTGACATAGGATGTCTGTCACGTATGCTCAGAGAGGATATAACTGGGGTCACTAACAAGTTTTAAACTGGGAGAGTCCACAGAGGAGTGCTGATGCATAGGGGCACGTGTACCCCAATGTTCATGGCAGCACTTTTGACAATAGCCAAATCATGAAAGAGACTAAGTGTCCATCAACTGACGAATGGATAAAGAAGATGTGGTACATATATACAATGGAATACTATGCAGCAATGAGAAAGAATGAAATCTGGCCATGCGTGGCAACATGGATTGAACTGGAGGGTATTATGCTGAGTGAAATAAGTCAGGAGAGAAAGACAGATGCCATATGTTTCCACGCATAGGTAGGTTTTGTGAGACCTAACAGAAAACCGGGGGGGAGGGGAAGAGGGGAAGGAAAAAA